>MNCI01021654.1:58882-184931 GCA_015680685.1 Gnetum montanum
CAAGTGGAGCGATAGGCCCATAGGGCATCGTTAAGCTTAGTGCTCCAATCCCTCCTATATTTGCTGATGGTTTGGGTAAGGATCTTGGTGATCTCCCTATTGGTGACTTCGGCTTGCCCGTTGGCTTGGGGGTGATAGGGAGTTATGAATTTATGTGTTACCCCTAAGCGTTGCATGAGTTTCCAAAAAGTGACACCCGTAAAGTGAGTTCGATTGTCAGAATTGAATGCACGTGGCACTCCAAACCTATTAACAATTTGTTGTTGGAAAAATCGTGCGGCGGTGTTGAAAGAACAGTCGACCACGGCTACCACTTTGACCCACTTTGTATAGTAGTCCACAGGTACGATGATGTATGCCTTTCCATTTGACAAGGGTGTGATGGGTCCCATGAAGTCAATACCCCAGATGTTGAAGGGCTCCAATGGCTGGATCCACTGTTGAGGTCCCTCCAACTGTGTCATCATTCCACCATCCCTCTGGCATTGTTCACAGGAGCGGGCAAACCATTGGGCGTCCCTGAAAAGTGTAGGCTAGTAATACCCTGCAAGCAGGATTTTAATGGTTGTTCAGTGTCCAGTATAGTGGCCCCCACAAGGGCCCTCGTGAGCATCTTAGAGGATGCGCAATGTATCATCATTAGGAACACACCATCGAACCAAGCCATCTGCGCACACCTTGTAGAGGTGGCCGTTGATTTCCATGAAACGCTTGGCCTTATGGAGAAACTATTGTTTCTACCGATGGTTCCACTTAGGCAGCTCTTGGGCTGTGAGGTAGGTGAGGATGCGGTTGAACCAAGGGGATGCCTTGGGTGCTTGAGGATTAACTACGCCTGTGAAGAGGAGTTCATCTAGAAATTGGTCGGATAAGGGCTCCTCCTCTTCTGCGTCATCCCATTGCAACTAAGATAAGTGGTCAGCAACCACATTCTCAGTCCCCTTCCTGTCTACCATGGTAAGATCAAACTCCTGAAGAATCACCAGCCACCGAATTATGCAGGGGCTCACCGTTGGTTTGTTCATCAAGAACCGGATAGCACTGTGGTCAGTATGCACAAACACCTCGTATCCGAGCACATAGTGCCGGAATTTGTCCAAGGGGAACACCACCGCCATCAATTCCTTTTCGATGGTGATGTAGTTCAACTAAGCACCCACAATACTATGGCTTGCACAGTGGATATAATAGGGACGTTTCTGATCGTCACACTGTGTAAGCATGGCTCCCAAGGCATAGTTGGATGCATCCATCATAATGTGAAAGGGTCTGGACCAATCAAGGGCTCGTAGAACTAGAGTTTCTACGAGTTTTTGTTTCAAGACTTAAAATGCAAACTCGCATTCCTTGGTCCAGATGAACGGAGCGTCCTTCTTTGTCAGCTCTACCAAAGGCTTGGCGATCTTCGAGAAGTTTTCAATGAATCATCGGTAGTAACCAGTGTGTCCAAGGAATGACTGAACATCTTTGACGGTACTTGGTTGGTGGGTAATTCCTTGGATAACCCTGATCTTTTTAGGATCTACACTAATCCCTATTTGTGAGATGCGATGCCCCAGCACGATGCCCTCTTGTACCATCAAATGGCTCTTCTACCAATTGAGCCGCAGATTGATGTCTACACACCTCTTCAGAACCTGCTCTAGACGGTCCAAGGCTTGCTCGAACATGGCCCCATAGGTGGAAAATTCATCCATGAAGACTTCCACACCATTGTTGATTTGTTGCTGGAATATGCTTAGGACAAGGCGTTGGAACGTAGCAGGCGCATTACACAGGCCAAAGGGCATCTTCTTGTATGCGAAAGTCCCCCACGAACTCGTGAAAGTAGTTTTGACTTGGTCCTCTGGTGTTATTTGGATTTGGTTATAACCACTATAACCATCCAAAAAGCTGTAGTAGTGGTGCCCTGCTATGGTGTCCAACACCTGGTCCACAAATGGGAGCGGAAAGTGGTCCTTGAAGGTTGCCATATTGAGCAACCGAAAATTAATACAAACCCTTCATTTGCCACCTTTTTTGGGTACAATAATGAGTGGGCTAACCCATTCACTATTGGCGACAGAATAAATGAATCCTGCCTTTAGCAATTGTTCAAATTCATCTTTTACAACCTGCTTCAATTTGAGATTCAACCGTCTTTATGGTTGTCGTCGTGGCTTCATGGAAGGGTCAAGATAGATCCGATGCTAGCAGACCCTGGGATCAACTCCAGTCAACTCAGGATATGACCATGCGAATGCAGCAACCCATTTGTTTACCACCTCCAGCAACTTCTTCTTCTGTTCTAGAGCAAGGGTGGCATTAATGATTACCGGCTTTCCATTTTGCAAAAATGCATACTCTAAGTGAGCCAATAAAAACTTTAACTCAATGGGCTCTTGTTTGAAGCTCTCAAGGATTTCTAGCTTCCCCCAATCATCTTGGTCATCAATAGTGGAGACCTGTTGATGAATCTCTTCCATTTCATCCCTGCTGTTGATGTAGGCTTGTACAAGCCCCTCTGATGATTCCATGCACAATGTGCTGCTAGCATCAGCTGTCAGCCACAAGTGTAGGCAAGGGTATGTTCAAATTATTAGGCCGGAAAAAGGGACATTTTTATGACGTGGGTTCCGGTCCATTTGGCTGAGGTGCTGGTTGTAAGTTAACAGCCCTAGTAGCGTTTCGTTGCTGCGGCTGTGGCGATATCTCTCCCTGCATTGATGGAGCAGGTGGCAGCTGAGTGGGATGTGGTGGAGGAGTGGCAAGAGAAGATGATGGAGGATAAAAGAGATGTGGGTTTTCCCCCCGGGGTGATGGAGATTGAGGACGAAAATACTCTGGGGGGTGGTAATGACTTTTAAAGGCCGCATGGTTGGAAGAGTCCCGTGGAGAGACCGGTTGCTGAACGTAGTACCCATAAGGATCTGGCTGTTTGTAAGAGTACTGCTGCCTTGGAGGTGGCATCCCCCATGTTTGCGAGTGCTGCCACTGTTGGAAGTATTCGTACGGTTGCGGTGGTGCTCCACTTGGGTAGTATCCTTGCTGCTGCTGGTGGAACCACCTAGAATTGCCTTGTGGATAAGGCAACCTTTGGGGTGTTTACCGTTGTGCCAAGTGATGGTTCACTACGTACACCCCAGACTCTTGAAGGTGTGACACCACAGGGCAACATCCCTTAGGATGTTCATATTGGCATATGCCACATTCATCTTCCTCCTCGGTGTCAGAGTCTGCAACCTGCCCTTTCCCTTATATTGGGCACATTCAGCTTCCTTCTTCCTGCGTTGATTGCAGTCATTACCTTGTGCTCTGGACTCCTCTGCGATTTTCAACACGCTTTGGACCCTTTTGTCCAAAGAGTCCCACATCTTATCCACCTTTGCTGAAATTTCAGATGTGAACTTTTGTAATGGCAAGGTCTTTCGATTTATCATTGCTTCTAGCGATGATTCATCCTCTTCATCACAAAAACGAACCTCCCTTTTTCTGAGGGAAGGGTCTCAGTTGAATTCTTCTGCACTCTCCTTTTTCCTAAGTTCTCCTTCCTCTTTGGCCACCTGTTCAATGAAGCGTTGCAATTAATGGGCCCTTAGCTCTGACAGTCGTCCCTCGGCGTACACGCCATGGGTCTTCGCATTTCAAAACGAAGCCCATCAATGTGTGGCAAAGTTGTGTCCATTGAGAGTAACCATGACCAGGGCATCGATGCAACAATGAGTAGTACTTGCTCATGGTGGCATTCAAGGGTTCATGATTCCCTTGTTTCCAGCCTTGGAAATGCCATCTCAGATTTGCCACTCTGGAGTACGTTTGATATTTGTCATTGAAAATTTCAAACATCGTACTCCATCTTCTGATTGATTCTGGCTCTAAGGACCGGTACCAACTTTCAGCTTCTTTGATGAGTGTGCGAGGGAACAGCTTCAGCTTCTGCCAATCATTGTCAATGTTTTGTAGGGTGCAGGCATCATGGAACGCCTGCAGGTGGGTTTGCAGATCACANGAATTTGAATTGCCTCAAAGATCTGGAGCATACTCTGGGTAGCCAACAACGGCTCATTTGAATCATAGTCCTACTGGGAACCATGATGTCTATGATGATTCCAGCTATCCCTCCTCTCATATCAGCGAGCATCACGTGATGGTTCACGCGTTTCCTCATGTTTCTCCTTCTAATCCTTCCGAACCTTTTTGCCCTCATCCTTTCGCTTCCTCTTACCTCGGTTATGATCAGAGCTTGAGCTGGATGAAGAAGAAGGAGAACGAGAGGATGGAGAAGAAGGAGAGGGATCTCTCCCTCTACCTTGATGATAGTCCCGATCCTCCCGTTCATCCTTGCTATGTGACCCTCCATCCCCTTGGGAATCTTGGCCACCTAGATGCTTGGAATGAATCATGGATTAGAGGACCTGCTGCCCTAGGGGGAGTTCAGTTGAATGGGTGTCATGAAAGATGGGATCCCCATCGTCTGGCAGCCCTTGCGAGAATAAGGGGTTACTGAATTATTTCCCCTTAGCTGTTCATATCTGTCCACCTGCTACTGATCTCTTGCTCGTTGAGCCTCAGTGGGACGATAGCCCCGGTAGTCATGGTCCTCCATGACATACTCTGCTCCAAGGTCCTGGATGCCCAATCTGCCAAGATTGTGAAATAGCATTGCAGGAGCCGATCGGTCGGGAGGATGTACAATATTTCCCTCCATGTCCCGCCATCGTAGATGCTCATCCTGATGTAGGATGAACATGAAATTAGGGACGTACTCATCAGGATGCTTGTACCCCCCCCGACACTCCTGTGGCACCTGTGGGGTGGATATCTCCCTCCTATGAGAAGACATATTGGACGTTAGATGGTCCATGTAATCGATGTACCGTATTATTTACTTTAATCCGCCTAGCGTGCGTAAATGTTTCTATCCTGGGTCTGTTCCAACATCTTGAATGATAATTTCACTAAGGTTATATGACGCATGTAAGGCTTAACAGTCCCCGGCAACGGCGCCAATGATGAGCAGCTAGGTACCCCTACGCCCAACCATGCGAATCACGGGCGTTCACACGCAACTCAGTCGAATTCCCTAGATTGTAAACACTTAACATACACCAAACCCTAACCAGTGAAACCTTGGGTTAGAACGGTCATTGTCTTCCTAATCTCACTTGTGATGTTCCGTTTATGATGGTTAAGTGAGATTAAGGCTAATGATTTTTATATCTTTTTGCATATCTTTTGGCGGCTAATTTAAGGTATGGAAAGTAATGAATAAACTATTATCTAATCTATAATTATCCTAGCTTATATTCTAACTATTCCTAGCATAAGTATCTGATCCCATCTTCCGAGCACATTCTAAGCATCTCCTAACACTTATGGGTTACTAGACGTTAAGCGTCACTGGGCTTACCAAGTGTTTGGGTTACGTTCGAGATGGTCGTACTTATGGCCTTAACGAGCTACGAATGAACAATAGCGATTGGAATTATAATAACGAAAACTTAAGTAATTAACAAGTAACTAATAAAGCATAAACATATTAAACTATTAAATGCATAAAATAACTAAGTCCAAATGCTGCAAAGAATGCTTGAATAGTTCGTCTTTATTGCCGTCACGCCAATGGGCTCAGATACATCAACGCTCAAATAAAGAGCTGATCACTTTTCTTACACCTGCTGCAGGTACTTGGAAAATATTCTATCTCCTACAGAAACAAACTACAAGAGCTTCGCTACAACTAATTGAAAGATGCCTAAATGAGGCGGAAGGCCCTCTTATTTATAGGCTGAGATAGACGGCTGCGTAAACGGGGCCACGTCGACGTAGGAAGGTTGCGTAAACGGGGCCACGTCGACGTAGGAAGGCTACGTCGACGAGCCCGCATCAACGCGGCCAAGTCGACGCATGACTTAATGACACTTCATCAACGTCTATTGTTCTCTTCAATATTTAAAAGTGCAAATGCAATATCATTTTTCACAAAAACAGAATATTCAAATGTTTATCATCTAAGTGTTGTGAAGAAATTGCAAATCTTCAACCTCATCCACTTCCAAATCACATCACAATCTCCAAGGGTTTAATTAGAGATCCAAAGGTTCAGTTAAAAATTAATTAGTTGATCTTTTACAACCTTGGTTTAGATTTATGAGCCATATAGGCTTTAGTACAAGTAACCTTATTCAACACAATTCTCTACAATAGAGCTCTTCTTTTTAGTTTCTATTTCATTTAATTCTTTTTCATTTTACTTGTATTGTTGATTATAATTGATCTTTGGTAAGAAGTGAATTTCCAAAAGGATGCTTCTTTCTTTTGTTATTGGAGTGATTATAAGCATGAATTCATAAGTAAGCATCCCCAATCCATTGAGTCCTTCCTTTTGTGTTGTTTTTTCCCCCTTTCTATCCAGTTTGTAAGATACTTTGTGTATTTGATGTTCTATTTTAATTAATAAAACTTTTTTTCGAGAGTCCAACACCTCAAGTAAGCATAATAATAGAGCAACAATAAGTAGTAGAAATAGAAATTCACTATGAGTCTGGAAGCAATGCATTAAAAACACAAGAAATTATTCTAGGGAAAGCATATGAAAGCCCCAACAATGGCTTCAACTCCTAGTAAGCCTTAGAAATCAAAGTCTACTTACTTTGAGACTTACAACAAGCTTAGATCAAGCTTTCACGAGAGAAAGGGACTACAACTTGAATTATGTCTCACACACCCTTAGATTTGGTGAGGATGTGATGATGCTAATATCACTGAAGCATCCACGTATATAGTAGTTATAATGGCATGGTTTGGGTAAAAGCCAAATTGTAGAATTATAATCTATAATTAATCATAGCCAAATTTAATGTGACTAGTTACATATTCTTTTGATATATTACATACTTTGACTTTTGTTATTTTCAGCAACTATGCCAAAAATAATTTACTAGCATTATAACTATTACAACATAAAAGCGTTTTAGACTTAAAATTAACACACCTCACCACAATTACGTAGTTTGCCTTAATGTGAGCTCAAAACTAACTAATTTGCAGAGAGACAAGAACATTACTTCTGATTCCCAACCATGTAGTGGTGACATACACTATTGCACTCAGTCCACATTAGGAGTGTGAATTTAATGCCCTCTTTATCTTGTTGAGCATGTTTTTCCAAAAAATAAGTGGTTGTCAAAAAGAAAAGGAAAAAAAAAACACTCACAAAACCAAAACCTACCGTTGTTGATAATAACTTATTAATTTCAGTACATGCACATACACACTACATGTGTTTGTTTTGTAAATATTTACTGATTTTCAGCAATAAAAAATCATAAACTAATTATAACGAGATGTGAACCTATCAAGCTAATTTGAGTAGTATTACTATAACTGCAAATTTAATTAATTTGATGTAGATTTGTATATATTTATTCAAAATATTAAATAATTTTCTCTACTTTTTTTTAATTCACAACTATAAATCATATTCACACATCATGATATAAATAACAAATAAAGATTATTGTTTGTCAATTTTACACCTTAATTATAAATTTTTAATGTAATAAGTTTTCCATAAATGTATGAGGGTTTTAGCTACCAAGGCAATGGTCGAATTGTAACAAATGTTTAAATGCATATCAAGTTAGTCATCTACTTAAATTCATGAGAAGGTTTAATGGTAAAGTTATGCATGTATAAAATGTAAGTTGCAAGTTCAACGCTTAGTAGCTTATTTCATCCAAGTTTTGAAGTTTTTGAAATTTTTAATCACTCCCTCGTATTTTTATCTTTTGATTTTTTAAAAAATTATTTGTATCTCAATATTTTCCAAATTTCTAGGGCTATAAGTTTTTATTTATTTATGCACTACATGTTGGTTGAATAACACTACATAGAACTACAAGGTTAAAGGCAAATGGTCACATGGCCTGTTGTAAACAAAAAAATAATTATCATTATTATGTGGCAAGTACTAGGTCACACTTCAAGCATTGTTATATTTCTTTATTTTGTGGTGTTTTAAGTCTTGGGTGTACTTACAGTAGGGGGTTGTTGGAACCCACAACATCCAACCCTAACCCCAAATAAATAGCTCAGTTGTTGGTTAGTTGTTTGCAAGGGTGTTGAAACTCATAAAAAAAAAAAACAATATTTACCCCCAAGGTATGTAGCTTGATTAGTCCATCATTTTGAGTGATGGTAAAGTGTTTATTTTTCAAGTTGTAAGACCTTGGTTCAAGCCTAGGTGGAGCCACTTGAAAGAGGTTAGGCTTTCACTCATTCATTGATGCTCATAAGACCTGCCTTAGTAGGATATGCTCCTAAGACTTATCTTAGTAGAATATGATGATCCATTTATAAAAACTTTATAACTCATTATTACTACCATAATTAAACTTGAAATTTCCAAATCAAGAGTCTCTTGTAGCAAGCATTTACGGGGCCTTTTGAACTTAACATTGTAGCAAGCATTCACGGGGCCTTTTGAACTTAACAATGTAGCAAGCATTTACCGGCCCGTAAACAAAACCAACGATTCAAGTAACCTTTTTTATTTAAAAAAAAAAAAGCCTTCTGGAACTTTAATAAAACCCCTTTTGGTTTGGTTAGATGTTACGTTCTTTTGTCAGAGGATAGAGTTTTTGTTAATTTTTAAAATCAGTGTTTTCTTCCTAATAAGTTTTGAGAGCACATGAGCATATACCAATTAAAATCAACAGATAAATTTTCGAACGTCAATACTATAAATCTGGTATGCCAATGTACGCAACAGCGTCGCAGTGAGTTCCAAGAGGGGCCGATGACATACAGCGCGAACAAAGCGTTTCTTGGAACATCAATTCAAACTTGAAAGGCGATCAAGATGAGTCTTGCGTTGGTGCAAGACTACTCCTCTGATGAAGAACCAGACAAAACGCAGACGCAGTGGTCGGACAGTGAAAACGATGAATCTGAGAAGAATAACCGGCCCACCAAATTGAGCTATTTGAGTCACGCTCATGCAGCAGCTGCTGCTTCCTCTCAGGAAGGCTCTTCCTCGTTGCCTTCTGCTTTGCACGCTTTTAATGAGGTTCCTGATCTTACTCCCATCTTCTTCGATATATTTTTTTAGGGAATTGGTAATTCATTTCTGTGCAATATAGCTGCCAAAGTTAATTCCATTGTTCACATCTATTATAATAACTTTCGTGTATTTGAAAACAAACAAAATTTTCTGAAGTTATCTGCAACGGCATATTTCTTCATCAGCAAACCCTTTCTGGAAGTAAACTATTGCTCTTTCCAAAGCGTCTATAGCAGTTACCGTATTACTGATATCTCTCTCATTGCTTCACAGGCTTTCCATGTAAATGTTTGTCTTAATGTATAGGATCTGACCTCTTGCAGATACATTTTGTAACTCAAGTTATTTTGTCATATTGTCCCTAGCGTATGAGGTGGTGTGTGTGTATCTAGTATCAAAATTTTGTCGCTACTTGATCGAGCCTTCAGAGGAAACGCTTCAGAGAATTGAAGTTTAGAACTTTAAATGTATTTCAAATTGTCTATCATTCTCAAAGTTCATTCTTGTAATATACTTATCCCTATCCTCTCAGACTCGAACTGATAACTGTTACCACATCAAGGTGATAATCTTCCACTGAGTTTCTTATATATTTCCACACGTTGACCCTAGCCAGTTCACTTTGTTAAGAACGAAAACGAAATTCAGCACAGCAGGAAAAGAAAATTTCATTCTTTTATGTTGGCAGGGTTTTGACTTAAAACAGTAGTTATAGCTCGATGATTATGGATTTAGAATCGGGGGTCTTATGGCACGAGACCTAATTGTTTGTGAGCAAAAATCTATTATAGACACTTATACAATTTAGTTCTCTCTTTATAGATAAACTTGGGTTTTGTAATCCATGGATCAGTGTATTCCATCCACTTATTGAAACTGAAATTTTGTTATATCCATATACACCTAAAAGGATATGTCAAACCAATCAATTTGTACAGAATGCATCTATATCAATATTTTCAGAGTATATTAAATGTGTCTAAGATACATGTAGTTTTCACACGTCTTCAAGATATTGCCCTAATACCAGTGGCAATATATTAAACAATTCATACAAGGTTTTACTCGCAATATTCTATGTGCATCTAGGAAAGTAAGCTGCACAACAGTCCAAAAGAACATGTCATTTATCTTGTGTTACTTGTAATAGACATAGCTTACATGCTCAATCTTCTTGCTGAAGATGTCCCCATCTTCCGGTTTTAACTTTAAATGATGGGATACCGTTCATACTCTGCTAATCAATGTTCATGTCCACATGGAGATAGCCGCATGCAAAAACTTTACTTATCCGTTCTAAAACATTGTAAAAGACCTACTTGGAATGCAGGAAAGGCTATTTTACAGCTAGGTTTAGGACAAAATGTTCTCCTGTATTTATCGTGAAGGATTCATCTTGCATAACTAATAGCTCTAGATTAAAGAAATGAAGATCTTAAGGATTCCAAGCCAATAACAAAGTCTGCATGCTAATATTTGATGTATGATGTTAACATGAATAATAAATTTCATATATTTAATATTGGATTAAGATAAATTTCATAAGCTGTATTGAGATCTGCACAATGCAATTGTGTCTCCTAGCTTTGCTGGGGAGGTATTGGGTAAATTTCTGAGGTAACAGAGATGTTACCTCAGTGATTGTAAGAATTACTCAAATTTACTTACATTCTCTTGTAAATCTGCAGGTGTCAACTAGTTTTGTGAACTTCATGCAAAGCTTGCTTCTTTCATCATTTATAATGCAACACTGAGACCAATTAAATTATATAATTGAATATTAATATGCTATTTCAGGTTACAGGACCTCCTTCATTTTTGAATAACAGTGTCTTTGAACCAATACCGGCGAGACCTGCTCAGAAAAAGAAGCCACCTCTTGATTGGCAATCTGAAAAGAACGATCAGTGCAAGGAGAAACGAACAGGTTAGTTGATTCCATTTTCGTTTTAAATTATTCTGAAGTTGATCTTTGTTGTTTCTCACTTTATTTCCCTTTTTTATATTTAGATTGTTTCTTCCCATCTTCTCATAAAGCAAAATATGTTCTTTTCTCATGAAATAGTTGCTGTTGTGGAAGCTAAGGCTCAGCTGGTGGGGGTTCATGATCGGGTGCGAAGTGATTTAACAGGAAGTCTTCCGAAGGATTCTGCTGCACTTTTGCCAACCCCAAAAAATCTCTCTTTAGGGAGTGGTAAAACTGTTGGTGTAGCCTTGCCACCTCCAGAAGACGCAGCAGAGCTATTAAGGTATGCATCCCTGTTTCATTTTCACTAAATGTTTGTTTGTTAAAATCTGGTGAAGACTTTGGTTGACTGTTGTCACTTATAAATATGACAGAATGTGTCAACAATGCGGGGTGCCAAAGACCTACTCGAATGCCAAAGGGGGTATGGTTTGTCCAATTTGTCGAGATCATCAAGTAGGGATCTCTGAAAAGGAAAAGAAAAAGGGTTCTACAATTAAAGAAAAGGAGAAGTCTAAACGTATGAAAGGTCAATCCAGTCACGCTTCATGGAAAAGTGAAACTGAAATGCAACTTCGACAGCAATACGATTAGCATAAGAAATGATCAGTGTTGCTTGATGCGCTCGAAGAAAATGTGTCACTATCTGCAATTTTTGGAAGAGGAGTCATGGCGTGCATCTGATTATATAATGATTGGAGCCATTAACATACAGATGTTATCTTTGATCATCGAGCTTATCGTTCCTTCAATGTTCTTTTGTTTAAATTGTCGAAGGCTGTACGTTTTATTGAATTGTCAAAGGCTATTCTCCTAAAGAAAGTTCGGATTTTGCAGGATCTTTCATGTATTTTTCTTGAGAAGTCGGTGGTGACTTGAAAAAGTCTCAATGCATTGTAGCTTTTATATATATATCAAATGAGATTATTTTCACGGAAAGAACTGACCGTTTAAATCTTAGAGGTTTTTACAGGTTTTGACAGGAAAACTGGATCTTTTCTTGTGAAAATGATATCTAGTTACCTGGGACGGATTTGAACTTGCAACTCTGATCACTTGCGGTTTCCATATATTAGTGGGATTCAAAAGTATCTCTTTTATCCGAGTCTTGCTTCAATTTTTGCAGGAATTTGGATACAAATTTGACGTAATGGATTTTCCGCATTCATGTTCTCATCTAATCTATCCGTCAGCTATATCGACCCAGCCATTCCCGCTTTACAACATGCAACGATTCATGGATAAGCTTGAATTTTACATTTGAAAAAGAAACTATATTATATATACATTAATTGTTAATCTTTGCTCAAATTGTGTGTTTTTCTAATGATTAATTAATATCTCTACGTCACACTATGCGATTCTATATCAAGATAAGAGATTGCATAGCAGCAAGCATTAGAAAGAAGTGAGGAGGTAAATTATAGTAGAATATATGAAACCTTTTCAACAAGAATTGTAAAGCTGGTTGGAAATGAATAAAAACATGAAATTAGGTGAAAAAACGATGGCTTTCAAACGAGAATTCTCAGATGGAAAGAGAGGTTATTGGCAGCATTTTTTAGCTCTTAATATAACACTATCACACAATTATTCAAAGATGGTTTAATATCAAAGTCAAAGGAAGTCTTATCTTGGATATCCTTCAACTTTAAGGACTTTTGCTTCCCACTTAAAGTTGTTTTCATCTCCTTGTTCTTTATGCTATTTAGAAGTTCCTTGTTCTTTATGCTATTTAGAAGTTTCTATGTAATGTAATTTATCACAAAGATTTTCTAGTTAATGTTGTCCCTTTGTTTGCTCAAGGTAATATCATTCAACAACTTATGCATCAATTGTAACCTTGAATATATATATCATTATCTTTTAAATTTTTTTTTACAAAAAGCCTTGAGTAGGAAGTGAAACCATAACATTATGTTAGAAGTAGACAACTTCCAAACAGGAATGCTCAAAATGCAAAAAGAGTTTATTTGTAGCATCTTTTAATTCTTAATATAACATTGTCACACAAATATATGAAGATAGTTTAAAACCAAAATTGGATGAAGTTTTATTTGGATATACCCCTTAACTTCATGGATTTTTGTTTCACACTTGCAATTGCTTTTATCTCCTTGTTCTTTATGCCATTTAGAAATTTTGATGTAATATGGTTTATCACAAACATTTTCCAGGTAATGCTCTCCCTTTGTTTGCTCAAAATAATATCATTCAACAACTCATGCTTCAACTGCAATCCTAAATATATATATCATTTTTTATTTTCTGTTTATAGAAAGCCTTTAGTGGGAAATGAAAACCTAAGAGGGGGCTTCTAGAAAAGGGCAAAGTATGATCCTTTTCCTACCCTAGACGGTTTTAAAATTGGTTGTAAGAATGAAAACCTAAAAAGGCATACTAAAACTATTCAACTATTCCTTTTATGTTTTGCTAGAGTTTTACCTCTTCATACTTGTTTATTACAATATCCTTAGGCTTGACCTTACTTCATAGCATCCAAGTTCCTAGCTTTACTTTTGAACTAATTAAGAATTATTATGTCAATGAAACATTTTACCTCCTTACCTATAATCAAGACAATGTCAAGGATTATGCTAATATTATCACGACCTTCTATAAAGCCTCAAGAACCAAAATTAACTAAAATAAATTGATTGCTATTCTTCACAAACCTCTTTCTTCTAGCAATTGAATGTTATAGTGTCCATGGAACTATTTATAGTCTTTTACACTTTAAAGGAATTTTCAATGCTCTTCAAGCTTCTTCCTTTACTATTTGATAGTCGTTCATGTAGAAAATCTTTTAAAATTTGAAAAATATAACAACATGCATATCTCTTGGACTAGGAGATTAGTCATGATAAAATATACTCTCCTTCTATTTGATGTGTTATGTATCCTATATAGATTATGACCTAAAGTCTTAGTGCTCATCCTGTCAAGTAGGGTTTTGGGAGGATTAATGAATGAGCAAAAATCAAACTTTTTTCAAATGGCTATGCCTAGGCTTAAACTCACATCTTCTAACGTGAGAAATATCTTAGGTTGTCTATGTTTTTAATGTTAGTACTAGAAAATCATTGTGGAGAGGCTCCTTGGACTGGACTGGAATAACTTTTTCAAAGTAAACTAGAAAGCAATTTAGATGCTTAAATAAAAAGGTAGTTTAAGGTTAAAAAGTCTTGCACTTTTTGCCAAAGCCCTTGCCATCAACTACATCAATTATTTTCAAAATGGGAATAAGCCTTAGAAGTGGTTATTTCAATGTAGAATTCAAAAATCTTTTGGTTGGTGCTATCCAAGAGAAAGTGTTTCATTAGTTGGATATCTTATTTACAAAATTCAACCTTCCTCTATGAGGCTCTACTCCTCTTGATAAGATTTAGAATATTTGGCAACTATTATTCAAACTCACTCATGTTAGATTTCCTTCAAAGAATGATCTTTTTAATGTTTGATAACTAGTTCATTATTCTCCTTGAAACTTTCACAAGGACTCTTTGGCAACACTTTAGAACTCATTTATCTCATAGCCATTTATTTTAGAATGAGGTGCCTATCAAAAGAAGACTTCATGCTTTTGTAAACACTAGAAGACTTCATGCATTTTTTTTCCAATGTTAAAGTTTCAAATACAACACTTATTTTTTTCTAATTCTAAACTCTCACATGGACAACTCTTTATTATGTTATCCCTTGTTGTATTAAAACAAATGATATTATTAACAATCTTTCACAATCTAAGAAAGGTCAAATGCCAATATTTCTACCAAAATGAAAAACATAATACAAAATTCTTGGCCTATTTATGTATTTAGAAAACTCATTTGAAGTCCCCTTCACAATTACAAGTGCCTCAAAATTGGTTGAATTTAAGTTCTTTTTGCAAAATATGTACTCTTGATTTGATGATTAATAAAATTCCACATCTACTATTATATTATATAGATATTATTTAATAATCCCAAGAATAGCATAGTTCAACTATTAATGCTATTTCTTTACCTATAACAAATTACAGGTTTGAGATATGTTCAAGGAATCACTATGTTATATTTTTATTCTATAAAAAATTACATGTTGGCTGTATGGTCTAAAAATACATAAAGTTTCTATTTTTAAAATCAAATTTCTACTTGCATCTACTAAGAGAAACATTCTTAGATCCATCAAATAGAGTAGCTTCAAAATTCCTTTTATGGAATTCATTTTACTTCCTAATTCAATATTTCTCATTGAAATCAATCTTGTGACTGGGAAATTCCATGCCAAAGCTCTTTCAATAACTCTAAATCTTTCAATAATAGTTATATTAATTTGATATAAAGAAATAATTATAATAATATCTTTCCTATATCATAGGATGAATAAAAGACAATTTATATTTTTTCTATTTCTTGGGTGTTTTGCAAACTTATTTTACCTCATAATAAACCTTAGGAACTCACCATCTAAAATAATTGTGCAATTCTATCTAAAATTTTTTATTTTTTATGTAAATTTTATCTATCCTACAAACCCTTCTTGAGTGTGTAATAAACGATTTCCCTTTCCATTTTCATTATATGCAACTATCCATTACTTTTGAGAAGATTTGGAGCAAAGGATTTCAACAAAGATGGACCCAACATAACATTGTTATCCAATACCATTAATATTTTTTTTTTCAGTTTGAAATTTCTTCCCAGAGATTTGTTTCAGTTCTTAGATGATACAAAAGAATTCAGTTTTAGATAAGTTGCATTCTTAGGTGCAATGCTTTTAAAATATATAAGTAACCCATTTCCATCTCTAGTTATTTCTAAGTAAATTTCCATCTTTGTTACACCAAATTTTTGCACTTTAGTAATCTAACAATTAAGTAGTAGTTTAGTGGTAAGAGTCTTTGGAAGGAAAACCCAACTCACAAGTTCAATTCCAATTAGTGACTCCAATTAGTGACTCAATGTTGAGTTATGGACAAAAATAATTATGTTAGATTAATTTAAGCCATGGATCAAGCACCAAGCAAGAATGAACAGTTACAAATATGAATTAAATTACCTCATGCAAAGTTAAAATAAGCATAGGATTACCAGGTACATTAATTTTTCCTACCAGTAAGGGTAAATCAGAATGGAGACTAGAATATATCTCTGAATAAGGACCTGCACAGAAAATCGAGTCCAGTGCCAATTCAAAAAAGTACTAGCCGAATCATATTTCCTTTTATGCCATGATGTTTTGGTAGTAACACCATATTGCACAATAATCCATTGAGAATCTCTTCTGGAAAGAAAACAAAATTTCAGATACAAAATAAATTTTATTTTATTGCTTTGTACAAGCCATTAACATCTTCATTAACACCTTTCCCGTGATGCTGAAAATAATAAGACTGTGCGACAATCTGTAAAAGTGAGTTAAGATCGTATAAAAATATTAGCTATATATATAAGAAAGAAAATCAAGGGGAAAAAGAAGAGTTATATGTATCTGTAAAACACAGTTTATAAAGGATACAAAACAATCTAGAAGTACACAACCAAAAGCATCAACAAGCCATGGCATGTTCGGCCCTAATTCTGTCAACCTGATGCTTCTAACTAGAATGCTGCAACAAAACAAAAACAATCAAAACAAAAACAATCAGATACACAACATGATATTTAGATGTATTTATGTAAATGTATGCTTCAAAAATGCATCTAACGTACCTTCCTACATATGTTGAATTTGCAATGATGGCAATTATAAACATTAGAGGATTTAATCCCTGCCACAATCAAATTTTTATATATTTAAATAGATGTAGAAGAAAATGGAATGCAAGCGGAGTACATATTTGTAACTTGAAAAGATAAGTTCATAATTTACATTGCATAAAACACACATTCCATCCCATTTTAAGTTGTAGCTTTTTGATGTAAACAAAAACTAGAGAAATCATAGCAGCAAGTAATGTCAAATAATAAGAAATATTTTGAAGAAATAAACAAAACCAAAATATAATAAATAGCAAGACAATATAGGGTATGAAAGGATATATTTATCTTGTATTTATTAAAGAGAAAAAGAAAATATCTACTCTTTGTAATCACTCCAGCAACATTTTTATATTACCAATTTCTTATTTATTAAGATATCCTGCTGGTAGATCAAATTGTAATTCCATGATGACGGAACTTGTCCGTCAAGCATCATGAACTCTTTTCTTCAAAAACAAACTATTCTATAAATATAAAGAACAGTGGAAAACGGAAGAAAAGAAAGTTGTAAACAATCTAGATATAGAGGGGCTGTGGTACCAGAAGATCAAATCTTGGAAGCAGGTCAGAATGAAGATGGATTGCAAAGTCATCAGAAGATGAAATGTTAAGTGAAAGTCCTTCTGATGCCTAAAATAATGATATGTAGATTTCCTCTCCTTGAAGCAAGCTTATGTTACTATAACCCCAGGTAATTTTTAGTGATTCTTTTTTCAAGAATTTATTTCCTACTGGAATGAGCCAATTATGAACTAAAACAAAGAGAGATCATACAAATATTAGATTTAGGCTCTATACTTAAATGAATACTTGAGGGTTTATGCTAAGCTCTATACTCTAGGGAGCCTCAAGGGTTTAAGAGATTGCAGACTAAGAGCTTGTAAGATACATTAAACGGTCACTTGTATCTCTAATTTCAGTAATTGAAGCATGCTTATGTCTGTGGCATATCAAATTTGCCCCTGTACCCCCAACACTCTCCACGTTTTGCTACACAAATTTACAACAGTGCACATGACTCTGATTGTAGGATGTTTTAATTTTCCTAGCAACGAAGAATATTCACGAAGTTCTTCTGTTGGTACTTGTTCAGTGCTAGTCCAAGCCTAATATGGCGTATAAGTTACTCTTGCTTCCAGTCTAGCAACATCAGCATCCTTAGTTAGGAGAGATTAATTCTACAATGTAGGAGTTAATCATAATCACAAGTCTATAGATTTCTCTAGACAATGTTCTGTACAGAGATTGCTCCAGTACTTGGTACCTAGCCTAGGACAATTTTCCATAACAGCTTAACTGAAAAAAAATGTATGAATGGATCCAGTATTGGAATTAAATTCCCAAATTCATAATCTTTATTAAAACCAGGATCATGAACAAATGTATCAACCTTCCTAACCATGAATTCCATAATTGTATCACTGTATCCCATCTGATTTTTTAAGTAATCATTGTTTGACTTGCCACAAAATCTCATATATTTATGTGTTAAATAATAGCATTTGATAGGACTTAAAAATTCAAGGAGAAAAGTAATATAAAAATTTCCAGGAAAAAGGGGGAATATAAACATGCATAAAACATACCTCTGCTGTACCCCGTTTAGTCTGGTATAGAATAACATGCAATAAATCAAAATCAAATACAGGTTAACGAGGATCAATTGTTTAGGCTAATAACAAACAACATGCTACCATCTAAGATAATCTAATATTTGAAACCCTGTGGCATTTGCACACCGATATTAAACACTCAAGAGGTCAATTTAGTTCATAAACCACAGCTTACACTCTACTCACATTTAGGTAAATTTGTGGAAGTCTTCCACCCATGTAAATAGCAGCCATGCCCCAACCCATGAATGTACCAATGCGCTTGGAAAAATCACTTGCATATAGCATTGCTCTGGGAAACTCATGTACCTGAATAAGGGAGAAATTAACTGGCAATTTTCATATAGAATTGTTTTCTCATTATAAATAACGGTCATATAAAAACGCAATGTTAAGTTTCCACAGGTACATATAAAAACAGCCAAATTTCCAATTTCCTTATTAAAATAGATTCTCTTTTAATTAATTTGTAATTCATACCTGCAGTAGCTTTCTTCCACTGAATACTCTAAAACCTGTGTTTTGAATTCGAAGATAAGCTGCATTTTCTGATGTTGGTAAAAATGCTTGCAAGACCCCAACAACAAATAATGCACCCACCTGAGGATAGATTACTGGTTAATCATAAAATACAGAACTACATCTATTTGAAATAAATCAAACAGGTTTACTCTGTTGGAATTCATTAAGACTTACAGTACAGAATAATGGTTCAGTATTTGGCGACACTGAAGCCGCTTGAGAAAGAAGTCCAGCTTCCAATCCTTCTGATTCTAAAACAAGATGTTCAGGATCTGCTGACAAATTTTCCTTTCTTTTAAGGCCAGGTGATCTTGAACAATATGGACTTCTAGTAAGGCCATATGAACCGACTGAAGGGGTGTAGCTGTTTCCTAATGACCTTGCAGACCTGGTACATATCAAAATTGTTTACTATCAAGACATTTCAAATTATTCACATATATGATTATGCTTATCAAAAAGCTATTTTAACAATCTCTTGTCAAAAGGCTATAGTGGAGTCATAAGTACATGTAAGTGTCTCTTCCACCAGTTCTGCTTTGACCAGTCCATGGAAGGACAATGGGAACTGGACATGTTGAGGCAAGTCTCATCTCTGACGAGACACCTGGGGCCTTATTCACGTCCATAGAATTATTAAGTGTTTTTACTATTTGCCGACTTTGTGCATCTCCTGAATTTAAAGATTCTGCTAGTCCTTTTTTATGTGCTTTACTTTTATCGTTATCTTCAGCTCCCTGATCTGACTCTCCTTTCAAAAGTTTCTGAAGCTACAATTAAAAAAAAAAAAAAAGCATACCATGAGGGGGGAAAAAAAACACTCGCTAAATGCTATTATTCATATTTGGGTAACAAAATACTAAACGACATTATTAATTTCCAAAAATACAGAAACAGCATAAATGATCAGGAAACATTCTTGATAGACTAACGTTCTCCTTCATAACTAGCAACATAAAGTTTTCAGCAAATATTTCACATATAGATGCGACAAATGCGACTATTATCACAATAATCATTACTGAAATAATGTAAATGAATATATTGACATTAATGTTTATATAAAGTATCATATATTTAGGAGATGATTTTATATTAAAAATGTAATCTTTAGGATCCAGTTCCAATTACATGAAGCAAATATAGAAGACAATAAATTTCAAAAATCTCCATTGGCAGACCATATTAACGAATGTTTAAAGTATTCGCTAAAACACACCCGGCAATTAGACAAGGGTAAAGTATTGGCAAAGATAGAGAACTAATTAGAGAGTCACCAGAGATTAAGTTACAGATCAATGAAGGCTAGTGGCCTCCTATCATCAAACTTTGGAAGTTTCTCATTTGACTGCATATTCTAAAGAGGATTTTCCATTACTTTCTTTGATATAACTAAACTGAAAAAGGGATTTGTTAAAAACCATCGTAATAGATTGTTTTTCAACATAATAATAATAATAATACACTTTACCAGTTAGGCTTTACCCATTAAAAAACTTAATTTAAATAAATAAATTTAAGGTTTTTTTTACTTAATAAAATAAATTTGTCCACCTTTGCAAGGGAAAACAACTGCATATAGAAATATAACTCCTTCCGTTCATTTCATTCCTTGTTATTGAAGATGAATCTTAGTAGGTTTTGAAACTACCATAGTCTTATATTGTAAAAAAAAATTAAAGAAATTGCTCTTACTAATATAGGATGTGGTTTATTTGGTTTCTAAAAATGAATTTGTAAGTATCTTCTATAGAAAAAACATATGGAACAGGTTCAGGTATTATAATTAATTCCTATTTAGATTCTAGGTGTTCAATACGACTGTTGGGTGTTATAATATGAATCTTGAAAGTTATTGGATATATACTGCTAGTCCTCTCTAAGTTATGTCGTCAACATTTGGGTACCTTTACCCTATCAACAAGGGCTAACCTATTAAAGGTAGGTGAAGGATTTAATGATGATTTACTATGGACAGCTATCTACCTAATACCATAGTTCCTAAACATATATTTTTACCATGGTCTAGTTTATACATGGCTTAGTATACCCTTTAGAATCTAACCTATGACTTGCAAACTACAAGCCACATTCTTTAACTGACCAAGTTGTCTCATTGACATTCTCTTTAAGTTATGTACTTGTCCCAATTAAGGAGGTTATGACCTAAATAGGCCGCTTGAATCAATTCTACCTTAGAAATGGATTTCATCATTGCTATGCTATCAACATACCCAATACATGCAAGAGCATATTCCAATTTCAAAAGGTTTTTAATAAGGCAATTAGATTGTGTATTTTGATCACTTAAATTAGTGGTTACAGGAGTATAATCAAAAGAAATTGGCACTGAACCACCTTGTTTCCAAATAAAGGTTGAATGAAGTTGAATAAGGTTCAATGTTAGGTAAAATCTAAATCAGAAGTTACATACATAGGTACATAGGTGTGTGACTTATTGGTTAAGGGTTGTGGCTTACATTCTCAAGTCATAGGTTCAATCCCAATAGGCCACATGCTGAGTTATTCAAACATTATACAAAAATTGTTGAAACTAAACTAGTGCAATAGAGCCAGAGTCTAGATATAATTAAAAATGGTTCCAGCTTCAATTTCATATGCTTGTAGGAAGGTATGTTGAGCAAGTCACAAGGTAATTAATAGTTTTACTTAGAGTATGCAAATTGTGATTTGAAAGACTCAAATTCATGCCCAAGAGGTATCTTGAGACATGTGCCAACCTAGGGCACAATAAAAAACATGTTCAGGCTATGGTGTCAAGCAAACCATACAAAATCATCATCAAATCCTTCACCTACCTTAAGGTCAGCCCATATAGATGTTCTATACACACAAAAAAACATTGAGTGCATAGTTAAATAAGAAATGTGGAAAACAATTTACCCTTCCAAATGCACTAACAACAGACATAGGCAAAGCATATGACAGTTGCATTATATTTGAAGACCGCTTATTTACAGCTATGATCTATCATTTTTCAATGTTTTCCTTTTCCTCACTAATTTCAGTTCATAGATTTTCTACTAATTGTATTCCATAAAATTTCAATGAAATATTGTAACAAACCACTTCTTCTTCAGCTTTTGTCTTGATGATAATAAGAGTGTTTGTGTGTGCACTCTTTGTTGTGAGGTTATGTGTATGTTTTGTTTTTTTTTTCTCAGTAATTTCAGTTCATAGATTTTCTACTGATTGTATTCCATAAAATTTCAATGAAATATTGTAACAAACCACTTCTTCTTCAATTTTTGTCTTGATGATTATAACAGTGTTTGTGCATGCATGCTTTGTTGTGAGGTTATGTGTATGTTTTGATGATGAAACTGAAATTTTTTACTTATGTCGACTTGACTGAAATTCCTTAGATCTATCAGACTAGTTTCAAAATTCCTTTCATAGAATTTTGTTAAAATCTATAAATTTATAACTCAGTGCTGCCCCATGGAAATGAACCTATGACCTAGGGTTACCAAGCCAAGACTCTAAACACTAAAGTAATAACATTTAATTTGAATATAAGTGATTGAATGTAATGTTAAAAAAATTTGATGTTGGTTTTGCTTTCAATTATACTTATGTTGACTCAACTGAAATCCCTTGGATCTATCAAACTAGTTTCAAATTTCCTTTTACAGAAATTTTTAAAAAATCTATAAATTTATAACTTAGTGTTGCCTAGTGGAAATGAACCTATGACTTAAGGTAATAACATTTAATTTGAACATGAGTGATTGAAAGCAACGTTAAAAAAATTTGATGTTGGGTTTGTTTTCAATTATAGTTTGTAGGTTCAATTCCTACCTCCACTCATGAGTGTGGTAGTAGTGGAGTAACCTAGGGGTAGAATACTTTTGTTTAGTCGGTCATATCTACTGTGTTGTGTAGGTAGGGATTAAGCTACTAGCCTAACATTTGTTTGCCCCACAAAAAAAAAGTATATTGATTTTTGGATCAT
Source organism: Gnetum montanum (assembly GCA_015680685.1). Classification (NCBI taxonomy): domain Eukaryota; kingdom Viridiplantae; phylum Streptophyta; class Gnetopsida; order Gnetales; family Gnetaceae; genus Gnetum; species Gnetum montanum. The sequence continues at coordinate 81,753 of MNCI01021654.1, forward strand.
GTTTAAAAGTTCAAAAATGCTTTGCGGTATATGAAATATGCTTAATATGCAATCTAGAAATGCTTAAGAAAATGATATTTTCTATGATATTTCAATGGGCAGGACTGAAAAAGACATACGCTATGGTGTACCTCAAAGGCTGAAACAAGTACATTATGGTTTAACATAAAGCAGCATGAACACTCGTATATGAACTTGACCTATGAATCAAGTTGGACAAACCTTACACATGAATCAAGAATATTATGCATAACATGGTTGTGTTATTTTTAAATAGCATGTGCAATGCTATATCTATTATATATATATTATTGTTTTGAGTTTCATCAGTTAATAGAATATACATATCCCCTCAATGGTTGTAGAAAAGGCCACATAATGACCTTTCAAGGCTCATGAGATAATGCAATAGTATGTCATGGACATAAAATAGAATTTGTTGTCATGGAAATAGAAGTGTTTTACTTGGTCTTATGTTTCAGATATTTTATCATGTTTCCATTTTGAAACTTCTGCCTTTGCATCTTATGACTCAACAATATTTGAAAGTGAGATAAGGTTGCATAAGTATCGCTAGTAAACTCATAAAAAATGAAAATATATTGTTTTCAAACAAAAAAGAACAAGGATAAATATGGTATTTAAAGGCTTTATAATTATCCATTTCCTGCTATGTTAGTTCAAAAGGAATTGAGCCGGAGACCTGATTAGATCATATTTTTCAAGAACTGAACCCACAAACTATCAAAATATGTTTTTATTAATGTTTAATAGTGAACAAGAAAAAAGATTTTAAAAAACCAAGAAGCAACACAGTATCTCTCAGAAAATAAGAGAGGAAAGCAAATGAGAGAGAGAGAGAGGCAATAAGAGTGCAAAGACAGCAACAGGACTTTGGCAGCTACTAGAAAATAGCAAAAGGGAAATAAATCAGAGCTGAATAATGATAGGGAGAAAAATGAGAGTGAAGTGTGTGTGAACCACACGGAAGTGTGGCTGGTAAGAGGGCAAAGACAGCAACAAGACTTTGGCAGCGACTAGAAAACAGCAATAGGGGAAAAAATCAGAGCTGAATAATACAATGGAGGAAAAGAAGAGTAAAGAAAGTATATGTAAACCACATGGGAGTGTGGTATATGTAAACCACATGGGAGTGTGGCTGGTAAGAGGACAAAGACAGCAACAAGACTAAGACAGCCACTAAAAAATAGAAAAAGGGGGAGCAAGGAAATTGAACAATAAGGTAAGATAAACCCTCCCTTGCTGAGTTTGGTAATGGACAACAATGGTTGGATCTTTAAATTCTATATTTCTCCTCTCTTAATCTTGATACTATTCTTTTCCTTAAATGGAGCTTTGTCATGATTTTGTTGTTGAATCTCTCCCCCTGCACTCACACACTTAGGCCTAAAAGACTTGGTTGAGAGTTGTTTTTATAACAATTCAGAAACGCTCAAGGATTTGGGGCATTTTTAGCATTAATGATTATGCCTCAGGGGTAATGGATCCCTCCATGAAGGTTGGTTCCAATAGCAGAAAGCAAGAGTATTCTTTGGCCCATGTCTACTTGTGAGTTTTGAAATCTGGAAAAATACTTAATTCTTGGATTAAACAAACGGTATGATGATCACCTCCATTGCTTTATCTTCAGATTAAACCTTGAATTATTTTGTGTACTTTCTCCAGTCTGATTCTCAATAAGTCCAATGGATTGGGCCAAATCTAGGATGTTAATGTATGACTGCTTTATTGAAAGGTTGATGTTAATACTTTTTCTGTTGATAACTAAGTTTGATTAAATTTTTGAGTTGTCCTATATAGTTGCTGAGAAAATTAAAATATGGTTTTGCTATTGAATAAATTTGATCTGAGATGTTTATTAATTAGTTTTATTGTTCAACACTGTCTAATCTCTGATTTTTGTTTAGTAGTGTTAAATTTTTTTTTATTACTGCTGAACCATAATCACCATAGTATTGGTAATGCTGCTAACGATAAAGCAAAAGAAGGTACAACTGTTGTCATAAACTCATCATTAAAGTACCTCTAGCTCTGAGGTCACAAGTTCAATTCTTAATTGTACATGCCATTGGCAATTCAACCGTTAAGCTTATTCAATGTTCAAAACTGGTGTATTGTTTCAATGTTTCAGTCTGCAGTTTTATCTGGTTTATGATGGTTCATTTTGTCTCACAATGACTGAATGCCATTGGCTATATCTAATTTTTGGAACTGCTGTCGAAGATTTACATTATTGTGTTGGTCACTATGTTAGAAGCCTAAGAGTTTGGTTCAGAGTTCATTACATTTTTCATTGGTTTTTGGCTCTCTAGATGCATAGTGGAATTTTTATTTTTTGGAATGTCAGTCATTATATTGGCACTCTTTAGGCCAGGTCCTAGGTCCACTTGCAGTACAATGCTTCTGATGTTAAGTTAATAAATTCCGATGCTAGACTGATTGCTCACTGATTTTCTGTTGACTATATATTTAAAAGAAAAATGATCTTTGCATTTTGGAATATGCTTTAGGAACTTTGTATGTTCACTGTTGCTCCATAGGAATTGGTGTTACAAGTATTCTGCCTTCCTTGCAACACCTCTAGTTATCAGTATTTTTTAATACAATAATCCAAAGAAGCATACAAGGTTCATAATGACAAGATTAGATAGCCCTCATACAAATTACAATGGGAAGTTCAGATTTAGTGTTCCAAATCAAGCAGAAAACAGCATTCGTGACCTTAAATAACTGTTGAAGACAACAATAAATTAGCAGAAATGATAGAAGGTGTAACAAACCACTTCTCCTTGAATTTTTGCATTAATGATTGTAATAGTCTTCCTGTGTGTTTGTGTGCATGTTTTGTTGACAACTTGTGTGTGTGCTTTGTTTGGACTGTGGTGGAAATGGCTAAATGGAATAATAATAAATTTGTTGACCATATGTATTATGATTAANTGAGATGCAAAAGAATGCTCATATTGAGAAACTTGACCTATGAATCAAGTTGGAGGAACATGACCCATGAATCAGGGATATTGTGTGTAAATACTGTAGTTTTATATTTTATTTTATCTAAATGTGATGCATTGCTCTTTTTAGTTTAAAATAGTAGAGTATAAGTACCCTCTCCATGGCTGTAGAAAGGTCACGTGATGACCTTTCAAGGCTCGTAAGAATATAGAAAAATTCACATCGCTGATGACCTGAAAAAGAAGGTGCCTTATTTGATTATGTATCTTGAACTGCCCTTATCATGAATCTATTTTGAAAACTCTTTCTGTGAATCTTATGACAATTTTGAATGATAAAGAGATAGACATTAATGTTTTGTAATTATCAAGAGGAATTGAACTTGAGATCTAGCAAAATCTGAATTCTGAAATATCAAAAATTGTTGATTTAGGAATTGAACTTGCAACCTGTAAATATACATATTTTATTGATTTTTTTCATAGTGATCATGAAAAGAATTGAACTCATGACCCATTGCTGAAAGAAAAAAAAAAAGAAAAAACTTGAAAAAGAAAAAAGAAAAAAATACAAACAATTCCCAAGAAGTCAGTTACAAGAAACGATCCATTATCCCTTATTCCACCTACAAGTAGGGAGAGGAGGAGAGGAAAAAAAAAACACAAAAGGAAAAAGTAGCTAAGCAGAACAAAAAAAAAGGATACAACAATAGAGAGTGTTGTTGGGAAGGGAGAGAAGACTATTGCTGCTACAAGAGATAGCAAGGAGAAAGAAAACAAGTGCAACATAGCAATCCAACATTCTGATAATTCCTCCAAGTAAGTAAGATATCTAAGCAATGAGGTAAAATGATCCATCTCTATTATGTTTGATAATGGCCAACAAGGGCTAATTTTCTCAAACTTCTCTCTTCTTGCTTGTCTAACCACCTTCACAATGCTTGTATGAAAATATCAATATTGTTGTTGTAAGCTTAGATTTTTGAAACCTTTATTACCTTTTTCTGGATCTTTCCGCCTGTCCTCTGCACTCTCACACCTAAATGACTTGGATGAGAGTTGTTTCTATAACGATTTAGAAACACCCATAACGATTTGGGGCATTTTTGGCAAAATATTGCCAATAGGGGCCAAGGATCCCTGATATGATAATTGGTACCGCCGACAGAAAGTGAGAGTATCCTTGGGCCCATCGATAATTGTTAATGTTTTAAAATTGTTGAATTCTTGGATTTTGGTTGGAATTTGGTTGATGAACCCTCTCCCTTTGAATGCATAAATCTTGGATTTGAATCTTGAATTATACTTTTTTTTCCCTATACCTTCTCAAATGTAATTTTGATATCTTTCTATAAGTTGATCGAGTGGGGGAAAACCTAGGATGTTAATTTATGGTTGAGATTTATTTATTCTCTGTTGTTGAACATATGAATTTCTTGATTAAATGATTAATGGTAAAATGGTTACAAGAGTTAAATTCAAATGATCTTGTTTTGTGTGTTGCTGAAAATTATAAAATATTATTATGTGATTGAACAAATATGAGATTATTAATTTATCTACTTTTGTGGTCATTTCTTTGGTTTACAAATGTGTAAATGATCTTGATTAGATATTTCTTTTTAGGTTGAATAATAAAAAGTTTGATTCTTTTTTTAATCTGATGAATCTTGCACAAATATTTTACTATGGCTATTTCTTTATAAAATTCTCTTAATTCTTAAAATTAATATTGATTGACCTAATTTAGAGCTAGATCTAGGCATTGTTGATTTCGTTTTAGTTTTATAGGTTAGTTGATTGTTGTAGAAAGAAAGCCACCTAGGCATTTTCTTCTTTCAACTAGCTTTCTTTCTAGGGGGCTTCAAGTGCTAGCTCTTGCTCCCTGTGAATGGGTATTACATTTTGGTATCAAAGTCTAGGTTTGGCTTTCTTTACTTTCCTTCAAATCTCTTATAAAGTTTGAATTTGTGCATTGTTTAATGTGGTGTTGGTCTGTCTTTCATATGCCTAAATTGAGAAGAAATGGCTTCAGTGTTGATTTGGAATACTTTATCATGGCAACTAAAGCATAGCTTTCAAAGTGTGTATAGGCCTTTGAACAGTAAGTACAATGAAGACTTACAAGAGGAATAAACGTGGTGCCAATTCTAGCAACCAAGAGAATGCGCCTCCTCAACATTGGCAAGAGGCCTTTGCAGCACTTGCCCATTCTCTCACTTTGCTTACTATAGCTATACAGCAAAATATACAGCCAACAATACAGAATCATGAGGAAAATGAGGCAGGACAGTATCAAAATGAGGTGAATAATGGGGCTGTCAAGTTGAAAGAATTTCTAAAGTGCAAGCCACCATCATTTAATGGACTTTCAAGTGGAGAGCAAGCTGAATCCTGGCTGTTCAAGATGAATGATTTGTTTGAATTGTTACATACAAATGTTAGAGAAAGAGTACTTCTTGCAACTCATGTTTTGGCAAGTGATGCTGCTAATTGGTGGAAAACTGAAAAAGTAAAAATTTATAATGAAGGTGTTGAATGGAATGAATTTGTACAATTGTTTAGAACAAGATATATTTCAAAAGCACATGTGGAACAAAAAAGATGGGAATACTTACACCTTCAGCAAGGGTCCAAGAATGTGGCTAAATATGAGCGTGAGTTTCTTAATTTGATGATGTATACACCAGAAATTCCAGAATACATGAGAATCAAAAACTTTATCAATGGCTTGCATCCTTCAGCCCAAGAAAAAGTTAATTTGTTCGAGTTGGATAACTTATCAGCAGTTATTGATAAAGCTAAACTTGTGGAAGCTGAATTTGTTAGGAAGAATGAATTACTATCAACAAACCAGAAAGGAACAGATGCCATAGGAAAATCACAAAGGAAGGACAAATTTACAGCAAAAATTTTCATTAATCCACCACAGTATCTCAAAAATCCAGGCAGCAATTTAAAGTACCAAGAAGTCAAGGATTAAATGGGAAACGATTTAATGAAAGAAATCAAATGGGAATGATACATGTGAAGGATCAACCCTTAGAAGGCCAAGGAAGGGTTGTTGGACATGTGGAGGGGCCCATTTTCAGGCTCAATGCCCACAAACAAAGGCTCCTGAAGGAAAAGGATAGACATCTCCAACCACTAGCTAGCAAGCTTCTCACCAATTATATGNAAAGGAAAAGGATAGACATCTCCAACCACTAGCTAGCAAGCTTCTCACCAATTATATGCTGCAACAAATGTTCTAGCAAGGGTGCAATATCAAGCATCAATCCAGGAAACAATAGGTATCATTCATTCTCAGTCTGTTACCATTCTTTTTGACAATGGATCAAAAAATCCATTTATATCAGATTCTTTGGTTAAAAGATTAAGGAGTAAAATTCATCTCTCATATCTGGGAAAAGTGGAATTAGCTTCAGGTGATCGTAAAGCCTTAGAATGTTTTGTGCCTAGTTGTGAGATAAAAATCATAAATCAGCCCTATGTTATGGACTTCCTTGTTATGAATTTGGGATCATATGATGTGGTTTTGGGTATGGACTAGTTGGTGAAAAATAAGGCAAAAATTGATTGTGGACAGAACTGCATAGAAATTCACAATGGAGAAATAAACTAGAAAATTTTCTGTCAACCTTGGGATTGCTAAAGAAACATTATTTCTGCAAAACAAATGGTGCAAGAGATGCAAACAGCAAAAGCAACAATTTTGGTCAGACTGCATGTAGCTAACAGTGATAATGATTGCCAACAGGAGAAGACACCATTGGATTGTCTAGTTGTAGATGAATTCAAAGATGTGTTTACTGATGAGTTACCGGGAATGCCACCAAAAAGAAAGGTAGAGTTTGGGATTGAAATTCTTCCAAGGAGTGCTCCAACCTCAAAGGCACCATATAGAATGTCACCAACTAAGATGCATGAGTTAAAAACCCAACTTGAAGAACTATTGAAGAAGGGATTCATTAGGCCTAGTGTGTCACCATGGGGAGCACCAGTTCTATTCATCAAGAAGAAAGATGGAACCTTACGCCTGTGCATTGATTATTGACAACTAAACAAGGTAACTATTAAGAATAAATATCCTCTTCCAAGGATTGATGACCTTTTCAATTAGCTCAAACAAGCAAAGGTATTTTCAAAAATTAATGTAAAGTCAAGATATTACCAACTAAGATTCAAAGAAGACATTTCAAAAACAGCCTTTCAAATAAGGTATAGACATTATGAATTCACTGTTATGCCTTTTGGTCTAACTAATGCTCTAGCTGTTTTTATGAGCATGATGAATCAGATTTTTTAACCATTTTTGGACCAATTTGTATTAGTGTTCATAGATGATATTTTAATATATTCTAAGACAGTTGAGGAACATGAGCAGCACCAAAGGACGATCCTACAAACCCTTAGGATACATAAGTTGTATGCAAGTAAGAGTAAGTGTGCATTTTGGCAATCTAAAATAAGGTTTCTTGGTCATGTCTTGTCAAACAAAGGGTTAGCCGTTGATCCAAATAAAGTTGATGCAATAATTAGTTAGCCTCAGCGTGAGAATGTTACAGAGGTCAGAAGTTTCAATGGTCAATTGCTAAAATTTTGTAAAAGATTTTTCAAAAATTTCAGCCCCTTTGACATCATTGCTAAAGAAGAGCAATCCATTCCAATGGTCAAAGAAATGTACTTTGGCTTTCCAAAAGCTGAAAGAATTGTTAACATCAACTCCTATAGTAATCATGCCTTCAGAAAATGTTCAATTTGAGGTATACACAGATGCCTCCAGTTAAGGATTAGGCTATGTTTTAATGCAGCAAAATCAGGTAGTTGCTTATGGATCAAGACAATTAAAACCTCATGAACACAATTACCCAGTGCATGATTTGGAACTTGCAGTAGTGGTCCATGCTTTGCAAATATGGAGACATTATTTGTATGGAAAGAAATTTAGAGTATGGTCAAATCATCAAAGTTTGAAATACATTTTCACCTAGCCTAATTTAAACATGAGACAAAGACGTTGGTTAGAATTCAGTATGATTATGATTTTGAGCTCCTTTATCATGAGGGTAGAGGAAACAAGGTGGCAGTGCTCTTGGCCAAATGAGGTATGTTAAGGGAACCTTTTTACTTCAGAGTACAATTGTTGATTTGATTAGAAAGGGACTGGAAAATGATAAGTTCTTTGTTGAGAAATTTGAAAAGAAGAACCTAGGTCAACTGGAAAATGGATTTAAACTTACTGCTAATGGTTTGCTACTTTTCCAATATCGTTTATATGTTCTAGCCAATGCAGAACTTAGAAATTTGGTAATGCAAGAACACCATGAAACAATTTATACAAGTCATCCAAGGGCAACAAAAATGCTACATGGAATCAAAAAACAATTTTGGTGGCCTAGAATGAAAAAAGATGTTGCTGAGTTTGTGGCAAGGTGTTTAACATGTTAGCAAGTTAAGGCTGAACATCAAGTACCAGCAGGTCTTTTACAACCACACCATATTCCAAAATGGAAATGGGATGAGATTGGAATAGATTTTATTGTTGGGTTACCTAAAGTTCTTGGAGGATATGATTCCATAATGGTCGTAGTTGATAGGTTGACAAAGTCATCACACTTCATCAAAGTGAAATCATATTACAATGCTAGAAAGATTGTAGAAATTTATATATTGCATGGCATACCTAAAAAAATCATTTCAGATAGGGATCCAAAATTTACATCTCATTTTTGGCAAGCTATCTAGCAAGCTCTTGGAACAAAACTAAATTTCAACATAGCCTATCATCCACAAACTAATGGTCAGGCCGAAAGAACAAATCAGGTGGTAGAAGATCTTTTAAGAACCAATGTATTGGATCATTATGAAACTTGGGATAAGGTATTGCCCTTGGTAGAATTTGCCTACAATAACAGATACCAAAGTAGCATTGAAATGGCACCTTATGAAGCCTTGTATGGTAGAAAATGTAGAGTTCCTAGCTCTTGGGATCAACCTAAGGAAAAATTGATTTTTGGGCCTGAGATGATTTTGGATTTGCAGCTAAAGGTGAATCAAATTAAATAGAGACTAAAGCAAGCACAAGATAGACAAAAGAGTTACACAGATAATAGAAGGAGGGACCTAGAACTTTTTGTTGGAGATAAAGTATTCCTAAAAGTTCAACCTTTTAAAAATGTCATTAGAGGTGTTAAAAGGAACAAACTTAAACCTAGACTTATTGGCCCTTTTGAAGTCTTAGAGAAAATTGGTCCTATTGCTTATAGAATAACTTTACCTCCTAGTTTATCATCTTTACATAATGTTTTTCATGTTTCTATGTTAAGGAGGTATGTTTATGATTCTAAGCATTGTTTGCGATGGGAAAACCTTTAGGTCAGCCCAAATTGTACCATCCAAGTTCAACCAATCTGAATTTCAGACTAGAGGATGCTCAATCTCAAGCATTGTACACTGTGCCAAGTTCAGCTAGATTGGAATGAGGATGGATCTTAAACCTCTTGGGAGATGGAGGATGTGGTTAGAGAGAGCTACCCTCACCTATTTAAACATTTCCAAGAGGAAATGTCTTAAGGGGAAAAGAATGTAACGAACCGCTTCTCCTTAAGTTTTTGCATTAATGATTGTAATAGTCTTTCTGTGTGTTTGTGTGCATGTTTTGTTGACAACGTGTGTGTGCTTTGTTTGGACTGTGGTGGAAATGGCCAAATGGAATAGCAATAAATTTGTTGACCAAATTTTTATATGTATTATGATTAAATGTTTAAATACTTTATGCATAAGAAATATGATTTAAAATACATGCTGGGAATGTTTTAAAATAATAATAATAAATGATATATGGGAAAACAAAATACTTTCTGTTCTATTTCAACAAACATGCTAAGAAACAGAGGACAATGCTCTAAGGTGTGCCTCAAGAGCTAAACTAGGTATGTTGAGATGCAAAAGAATGCTCATGTTGAGGAACTTGACCTATGAATTAAGTTGGAGGAACTTGACCCATGAATCAAGGATATTGTGTGCAAATATTATAGTTTATATTTTATTTTATCTAAATGTGATGCATTGCTCTTTTTAGTTTAAAATAGTAGAGTATAAGTACCCTCTCCATGGCTGTAGAAAGGTCACGTGATGACCTTTCAAGGCTTGTAAGACGATAGAAAAATTCACATCGCCGATGACCTGAAAAAGAAGGTGTCTTATTTGATTATGTATCTTGAACTACCCTTATCATGAATCTATTTTGAAACTCTTTTCGTGAATCTTATGACAATTTTGAATGATAAAAAGATATATATTAATGTTTTGTAATTATCAAGAGGAATTGAACTTGAGATCTAGCAAAATCTGAATTCTGAAATATCAAAAATTGTTGATTTAGGAATTGAACCTGCAACCTGTGAATATACATATTTTATTGATTTTTTTTATAGTGATCATGAAGAGAATTGAACTCATGACCCATTGCTGAAAAATAAAAAGAGAAAGAACTTTAAAAAGAAAGAAAAAAATACAAACAGTTCTCGAGAAGTCAGTTACAAGAAACCATCCATTATTCCTTATTCCACCTAGAAATAGGGAGAGGAGAGGGAAAAAAGACACAAAAGGAAAAAGTAGCTGAGCAAAAAAAAGGATACAGCAACAAAGAGTGTGGTTGGAAAGAGAGAGAAGACTATTGCTGCTACAAGAGATAGCAAGGAGAAAGAAAACAAGTGCAGCATAGCAATCCAATATTCTGATAATTCCTCCTAGTAAGTAAGATATCTAAGCAAGAAAGTAAAATGATCCATCTCTATTATGTTTGATAAAGGCCAACAAAATTTTCTCAAACTTCTCTCTTCTTGCTTGTCTAACCACCTTCACAATGCTTGTATGAAGATATCAATATTGTTGTTGTAAGCTTAGATTTTTGAAACCTTTATTACCTTTTTCTAGATCTCTCCGCTTGTCCTCTGCACTCTCACACCTAAATGACTTGGATGAGAGTTTCTATAACGATTCAAAAACACCCATAACGATTTGGGGCATTTTTGGCAAAATATTGCCAATAGGGGCCAAGGATCCTTGATATGAGGATTGGTACCGCTGACAAAAAGTGAGAGTATCCTTGGGCCCATCGATAATTGTTAATGTTTTAAAATTATTGAATTCTTGGATTTTGGTTGGAATTTGGTTGATGAACCCTCTCCCTTTGAATGCATAAATCTTGAATTTGAATTTTGAATTATAGGTTTTTTTTCCCTATACCTTCTCAAGTCTAATTTTGATATCTTTCTATAAGTTGATTGAGTGGGGGAAAACCTAGGATGTTAATTTATGGTTGAGATTTATTTATTCTCTGCTGCTGAACATATGAATTTCCTAACTAAATGATTAATGGTAAAATGGTTACAAGAGTTAAATTCAGATGATCTTGTTTTGTGTGTTGTTGAAAATTATAAAATATTATTATGTGATTGAACAAATATGAGATTATTAATTTATCTGCTTTTGTGGTCATTTCTTTGGTTTACAAATGTGTAAATGATCCTGATTAGATATTTCTTTTTAGGTTGAATAATAAAAAGTTTGATTCTTTTTTTAATCTGATGAATTTTGCACAAATATTTTACTATGGCTATTTCTTTATAAAATTATCTCTTAATTCTTAAAATTAATATTGATTGACCTGTTTTAGAGCTAGATCTAGGCATTGTTGATTTCATTTTAATTTTATAGGTTAATGTTAGTTGTTTGTTGTAGAAAGAAAACCACCCGGGCATTTTCCTCTTTCAACTAGCTTTCTTTCTAGGGGGCTTCGGGTGCTAACTCTTGCTCCCTATGAATGTGTATTAATGAATGTGTATTACAGAAGGGATTGATGAACATAGAAAGGTGCCTTGCATTCAAAGCAGCCTCCTTGCAAATTTTACTGAATAGATATATAGTACAAGAGGCATGGAAAATGTACAAAGATGGGAACAATGTGTTAAATTCCTTTTTTTTTTCCATTTGACTTTTCTATCTTTTAGCTATTATAAATTACATGTTACCTGTTAGTGTGTGAAATGCTTATTATTATTAGCTACCAAGCAATAAAGTCTTACCAAGATATAACAATGTCTTGTTAAATGCAAATATGTCATTTTACCATGTTCCCTAGAGATCAATATATATTTCAATAATAAATTGGTACCAAATAGCATTCAGTTTCAACCTTATCTTTTACAGAAATTCTTCATATCTCAGAATAAATCGTTGGAATTGAGCTTGTGCATCGTAGGATGCATACAAAAAACATTTATTTGAAGCAATTTATGGCACCTTCATTTCAGTGTGAGCGTAGCTTATCAAAATATACTACTTGCTTTTGCATTGAATATCAAAATATTCTCTTTCAACGTATCATATTGCACTACGTTAATAAGACTGTTAAAAGCAGTGTTTTGTTGTTCATCAAATAAAATAAAAATACCAAGCCACTCTAAAATCTCAGCCATTATATACATAAATCTGAAATGACCTGCAGATTGTCAACAAAAGCATACCTTGAAGTTGACACCATTCTTTTCTACTAGCCACCACCTTCTAATGTACCTATAATAAATAGATTGGAACAACAAGAGACTGGTGGTAATAGAATACAGCTGGAATAATGAAGCTTTAGATTAGGCAAAGTTCTCACAGTGAGGCAGAAGAAAGGGAAAAATACAAAGCTCCTCAACACTTACCAGAGCTGTATAGAACTGTGTTGGAATCTGTACTCATGAAAAGAAATATAAATATCAGATCAAGTGACAAAAGGATATGCTGAAAAGCTTTAAAATCCAAATAAATCACTATAAGATAACAGGAAATCATTGCAGTAACAAACAAAAACACATATGCTAGAACAAACATAATAATTCTTCTGTTAGGACAAACGAAAATAATTGCAAATCCGTTATCAAAGTTGTTTAATAAAAAATGCTGAAAAAAAATCAATCAATTGTTTAAAGGAAAGTTGGGGATATACCGTTGCAGGTTCAAGCCAACACCCAATAACATTAAATATGTCCCTGGAAGATTAAAACCATAGCTTTGTTAGTGAAGTAAGACATCAAAGAATTCACACTAGAATGCCATCTTTAAATTGTCAATACGGACATTATCAATGATAACAAAGTAAACAATAGAGAACAAAATGAGATGACCTAAGTTTAAAAATATAAGTCAATCTCGTCAAATTATCAAACAAACTATAATCAACGAATAAAAATATAAATAGAATTCCATCCCTCTGCACTCTGCAGATACTTCAGACCAACCCTAATTCAAGCATAGCATGGTAATTATATTTGATTTTTGAAGGAACGCATCCAATCAATATATCGACAATTGTGGACAAAATTATGGATTAAGAAAAATTGCAGCTAACAGAAAAGTAAATGAAATATCTGAAAAAGTCAAGGTTTGATATGTTTGCATTTCAGCGAGGTCCCACATTCCCACATTCACACTTGTGAATTGTGGCAACTTTTCACAAGTGTTTTTATTCATCGTCAAGGGATTTGATGAGCACAGATTTTGTGCGATTTAAGATCCTCCTCAAGTGTTTTGGACAACCCAAAATGTTTTGTTAGAAGTTCCTAGATCAAAATCACTAAAAGATCCCAGTCCCAGTCCTGGCCCAGGAACAGTGTTCAAAAGCACTTACAGAATACTGAATTATCTTTACAAATCCCGCTTTTCCGGTGTCCTGGGAGACGAAACCATATAAATTTTAAGTATCTGTTTATTCTTAAAGTTACATTTCTGCTTAATGATTAATGGAGAAGCGTTCAGGTTCATGTTTAGGCTGTCCTGGTTCACAAAACGTAAATCTTAAATCTCTTCCACTTAATTCCATTTGCGCTTCAAACCTTACGCTTTGTGGTAAAGACTGGAAACTGGCCTACAGCATATAACTGACATGAAAAAACATAAAACCAAAACCAGAAACGAATCATTCACTTTCATGCAGACTGATCCGTATTATCCAGGCAAGCAAGCATGTTGGTATATCGATATGCATCATCGATACACTTACCCAATAAACCAGGTTAGCAAAAACAAGATCGATATGCCCTCTGTGGATTTCTCCTTGAAATTGGTGATAATTTGAGGAAACTCCGCTGCTGTCCAGCTGATAACACTGATCAAACCAAGCAACAAAGACACTCCGTCTCTCACATTGCACACGCGGTCACCGAGATAAGTTTCAATCCAACCAACACAAGCGCTGCCAGATTTAAACGGAATGTCTGAGTCGACACAATTCTTCATCGATAAACCGCCAATCCCCATCAAACCTGCGCCACCGAGAAGCCCAGAACCCAGAACTCTGCGCTAGAAAAATTTAACGCAGATTGCTTTTTCCACAGGAAAAACGCCAAGACAATGTGTGCAGGGAAATAACATGAACCTGATCGAGCAGAAGAGAGTAGAATGTTGATGATGAACGCAAACGGGCAACGACAATAAACACACAGACGATGTTCACGAAATCGAGAAAACGCCGATGTCGTGGACCAGGTATCTGTTACGATAACGATCTGGATTTTCGGGGAATTTGAAATGCATGCAGTCAGTGATTCAAGTAAAACATGCAGACACAAAAAAGTGAGGTGCCGAATTCAGTGTCATGTCATGTGGCATACCGTGGAGAGCGGCTACTTCTCGGGGATTTTGACGACCCTTTCACTCTTTCCCGCCACCCAAGCCACGCTCCAGAATGCAACGCAGTCTATCAAAACATGTTCCAAGGTAAAATAATAGAGGCTTCTCGAACTTGGTTTGCTTTTTCCCGTTTGGTCAGTAGTATGACCCGCTTGGACGATGATTTGGAATGTCAACGAACAGGCTTTGTTTATGGTTCAAATTTGCGAAAGCCATCCCTCATTTTATCTCGTTTTAATAAAAAACAATCTATATAAGAGTCTACTTTGTAATTAAGTTTTACGCATGTTGAAGATAAGGTTTGATCCCTGTCGTGCGTTATTCTCTTTCATGTCGTGTTGTATTTGCTTTATGTTAAACGTTCATGACAGGGGTGGTTGGAGTCCTCAAGTAATCATAATACAGGTACATTCTAAGATATACAATTCAATTAGAAGTTTATAACTCAATATTGCTTATCAGAATCAAATCCTATGACTTGGGTCTATCAAATCAAGAGTTGTACTACTAGGCTAACACCTTGTTATTTTAGTTTCAACAATCTCAAAATAATAATTAAATAAATTTTTTTAAAAGAATATGAAACTTAGAATTAATTTATTTCATTATTTTTTTAAAGAAAAAATACATTTGAACTTAAAGTTTAATATTTACTTAGTCCACTAAGGCCCTATTAGATCTATCAAACATAGCAATATTAAGCCTAGTAATAAGACTCTTGATTTGAAAGCTTGAAGTTATAGGTTTGATTTTGGTGGGTAATATTAAGTTGTAAAGTTCTAATTTGACTATATCTCTTAGGACACAGCTATATTACAATTATTTTGGGGTTCCAATACCTAACACTTTCCCATTGTTGCACCCACCATCGTGCGCCTACCTTTTGCACTAGGCTTAGTTAGATTTATGTTTTCCGAGTTAATTAGACTTAGAACTTTACCTTTAATCATGTTTACCTTTAGGAGTACTAAGGGCCTACAACATCAACCAACCATATGCCTCACTAAGAATTAAACCATACACTCAAACTTCACTAACTCAGAGTGGGAAGATAGTGATCTCGAACGTAACATCAATTACTAGCATAATTACATTGTCCATCCATGGATTACAATCTAGTCGTGCATGAGCACTTGTGACTTGTATGGTAGAGTGTTGGATGCTCCATTGCTCATCATTTGCACCATTTCTGGGGATATGTCAATGTGTGCTAAGTAATTGATCTTACAAAGTTCGTTGTATCAAGAACCATAAAGTCAATCTCCATAATCCTTAAGTAATTCTAATAACACACACACTTGACCAAGTGGCACACATATAACATGGCTTCAACTAAGGAAAAATTGTCACCTACTAAAGAGTTACAAAGGGATAAAGACAAAACAAATGACAATGAAGATTTGAGTATGCCTATGTAAACAAGAAGCTCATATGCTCACAATGATCCTTATTACCCTCATTTCACTTTCATCTTTCACCAAGATGGGCAGTTGAGGTGGAGAGACCTACAAGGCAACATCATTTTACTTCTAGAGTATTCAACACCCACCATGCTTCAAAAAACTTTAAGGGGAACAAATCTGAGCCATGTGCAAAAATGGTACCATGTGACCAAACACATGACAAGACCTTATCAACCCACAGAGGCACAAGTGTGAAGAGACATTGCTACGAAAACCAAACATGAGCATAATAAGGGAAAGCAAGTTAATTCTCCTGTTGTCTTAGAAGAACTTGACGATGATGCATTTGTAGTAGAGGAACTCCACCATGATCATGAAGTCCATTCCCAAATGTCTATTATTCATCTAGAAGAACCTGTCAAGGTGCAACTACATTCAACCCTTGCAGAGACACCAAGAAGAGAAGCAAAGGACTTTAAGTACAAGTAGGACTCAAGGATTAGAGTTTTTGCTAGATCACAAAGAGACAAACTCCAAAGTCATAGAAGGAGAACTAGCTAACATCGTTCTCCAACTACTTTATCTTCCTCCTCACGATCGTCAGTGGACTCTAATAGAAGGAAACGAAGGTACATAGAGCATGACAAGGAGAGACATTAGGCTCATGATAGACATGAGTATCGACAAAGGCATCTTGATGAAGAAGATGATGAGCATGAACCATGAAGAATTAAAGACAAACATGAAGAGAGAAAGCGATATGAGTATCAAAGGGGGCATCACTACAATCAAGCATATGAATCCTACAATCATGAGGAACCCCTATTGGCTACTCGCAACATGATCAACATAAGCGAAGTAGTGTACATTCCAACTAGGCATGTGAAAGATAGCCACATCAAGTGACTTGATATGAAAAATATTCATAAGTTTGAAGGTGGGTATAACATAGACTCATAACATCACCTTCAAGCATTTCACAATGCCTGTGCCCTACAGAATATTGAAAGTAATTGGCAAAAACTTAAGTTGTTTCCTTAAACACTCATCAATGAGCTAGAGAGCTGGTACATATCATTAGAACTTGAATCAATTAGAAGGTGGAGTACCATGCTTGAATTCTTTAATGATAAATACCAAACCTATTCTCAGGTGTCCAACCTTAGAAAGTAGATCCAAGGTTGGAAGCAAGGGATCCATGAATCCCTTGATGCAGTGATGGACATATACTACTCTCTTCTACATAGGTGCCTAGGGCATGGATCTTCCCAAAGGGAATAATTTAAGCAGATTGTCAATGGATTGAGGAATAAAACCAAAGAAACCCTTGGTGTTTATGCCCAAGAAAGACTATCAGAAATGATCACCCATCGAATTTAGAGGCTAATTGACCAAGTGGTAAGGGAAGAAGGCGAGTTAAAAAAGAGAGAATCAAGATTCATCCATTAGGAAAAGTGATATTCAAATATGCGATAAGCAAGAGGAAGAAACCTTGAAAGAGATGATATAGAAAAAAAATTTACCAATCCAAGAGTCTATCAATGACATAGCAACCAAGGTAGAAAAGATGTGAGACTCAGTGGATGAAAAATTTGCTACAACCTTAAAAATTGTAGAAGAAAGAACTGAACAAGCCTTCAACAAGGGCAAGGAGAAGAAAAAGAAAAAAGACTATGGATGAAAAGGAAAAGTTACTTTAGTGGAAAAATGTTCTAACTCTAGCTTAGAGGATGAGGAAGGGTGTATAGTGTGCCAATACAAACATCCTAAGGAATGTTGTCCTGTGATGGCACATTTGCAAGAATCAGGGGCATGTGCACTTAATCCAAGATTTATCAAAAAGGAAATACCAAAGTGATTACCTTATCCTCAAGGTAACTACCAACAAACCTTCCACCAGCCTAATATCCAAGTGGATCTTACCCATAGCCATAGGAGCAATATCAAAAATAGTGGTAGCAACCACAATCTTGGGTAATGCCATCACTAAGACAGTAGTATCCATATCAACAATGAGACCCTTATGGATACTATGTGTAATGTCTAATATATCCAAGGAATGTAGTAGTTCAGACTTCTCAATACTATCCTCTGGAGTACTATAGACCTACACCTCTAAGGATGGATTCTAATCCATATGTGCATCAACATGTAGCTAGTTCATTAAGTCAACCTTCTAATCCTTTGCTACTCGTACCACCACCCGCAATGCAAGGAGAACTACCATCACAACCATAGTAGAAGAGTGTTACAAGGATAGTGAATATACAAAGAGAGAGTCATATCAATGATACTAAATAAAAATCAAGGAAATGTCCTTTCTTTAGGACAAGTCCATAAAAGGCTGGTAGAATTAGGACTTCATTGAGACAAGTTTCTCCTATGACAAATCCTCCTACCAACATCATTCTTCCACAACAATTGAATCAAGAACTCACAACTGTCATGTTAATTAAAATAGTATCAAAATGGATTAAGACAAGACCACTCCCTAAGAAAAGAATAGACTCTAGAATTCCTTTGATTTATTTACAAGTTGCTGGAAATTCATCATGTAAGGCTCTACTCGACTCAAGTTCTAAAGTAAACTTGATATCTCAAAAAACATACAAGGCATGGAATCTATCATCCTTAAATAAGTGTAACATAAGGCTAAAGCTAGAAGACTAATCTGTCACCATTCCTTTGGGATAGATAGAAGATGTGATGACCACTATCAATGGATGGTCCTGTTCAACAGATTTTCTTGTAATAGATGTGAAGAATGATGATAGGGAATTTCCTATCATTATGGGAAGAGTATGGCTTAGCATAATTGATGCTAAGTTAGGAATGAGAGATTTATCCATGGAAATCTCTAAGGAAGACAAGCAAGGAGCCATACATACAAAAAGAATTCCATGCATTACTGATGATAACAAAGGGTGTAGTTGTGGACAGAAAGCTCAAAATGTTAACTTAATCCTTACACCAGCCTACAACAAATGGGATAGCCAAGTGTGCATACAAGAGGAAACATGGATGATGAACCATATTTTATCTAGCTCTAATATCAGAGCCCTGATATCAGATACTCGATATCAGGGCCTAAGAAGTGATGTTAGATATCCGATATTGAGGGATGTGTGTCGGTCTATAAATATAGTGCTTGGGCACATGGTTTGGAAATAAGTTTTGTCATAGCATAGTAGAGCTCTTGTAATTTCTTTTCTCTGGAGTTATAATGTTTTCCAAAGTGTCCACAGTAGGAGTCTTTGAGTATATGGATCTTTATTCAAGTACTATTTATTGTACCTAAGCATGGCAGTGTGTGTGGTAATAAAGGCAAGCTTTTTGATCAACCTTGCAGCACCTTGGCTAGCTAAATAATTTATTCATGCATTTAATGTTTTTTTACAATTTTATTTAATGCTTCCAAGTAATTAAGATAAATTAAGCTAGCTAGATTAAATAGCAATCAATTAAGCACATAAGTACAACTGCTTCAAGCATGCGCATGACGCTTGGCAATCCCAGCAACACTTAACATTTGGTAACCTACCAGCGTTATACGTGTTTAGGATGTGCATGGAAAGTGGGACGGAAAGTGGGACCTGATACTTACGTTAGGATAGTTAGTTAATAATTAGCAATTAGATTAGTTAAATAGGTTCATAAATTGAGTTTCAACTTCTTGTTAATTGTAGATGAATAAAATATAAAATAATAAAAATCATGTGCCTCAATTATACTTAACCATACAACTAAGCTCCACAAGTGTAGTTGGGAAGACAATGATTTTCACGATTAGATTTCACATCCTAGAACCAGTGTACTTAGGAACTTAAGGTTTGCAGAATTCTATCGGATCACGCATGAATGCTTGTGATTCATATGGTTGGGCATAGGGGTACCTCGCCATTCATCATTGGTGCCATTGCTAGGGATCTTTTGTTTGTTACATGCATTATCTAGGCCTTAGTGACAAAGTATTCAAGATCATTGGAATGAACCCTAAAGTCATATCATACAATAAAATAACCACAACAATTTTAAGAAAGCACACTGCATTTCTTGTCTTCTAATACAAGATGTCTTCTTCTCACAGGAATGATTCTCCATCCAAGTCAGATGGAGCAAATCAGCAGGTGCCCCAACAATGTAGAATGACATATGCTCATGCTAATGAGTATGTACATAATTTCACCTTCATCCTACACTAGGATGAACTGTTGTGGTGGCAAGACATGGAGGACAACATTATGTTGTAGCCTGATCAATCCATTCTTGCAATGCTTCACCAAACTCTTATGTAGTTGGGCATCCAAGGGCTTCATGTTGAACATGTTGTGTAGGAGAGCAACACCAAAGATTATCATCCTACTAATGCATAACACTTGAGGGATTGATAGCTAAATTGGCATTATGAATCTATGAAGGGGAAGTTGTTAAATGATTTTCCATTCCTAATGTACCAAAAAGATGGTAGAGAACTCTTCTCTAGGGGTTTTCCATTTAGAGAGACTTCTCTCTTTAACTTTAGTGAAGGAGGTCAAAACTAGAACTTGCAATCCATGATCCATAATCCTAGTTCTAGCAAGAACAGATCCCATGACAAAGGGGGATCCAAGGAGGAGAGTCATGATAGGGATGCAAGTAAGTAACATGATCATGATTGTGGTTGCGATTACTAAAGAGGGGGTGGTAGGCACCATGATGACGCTAGTCCTCCTTCCTCTTCACCTTCATTATCATATTCTTTCTCTTTTGGCTCTAAACGCAACCATGGGAGGTGTAATCGTGATGGAGGTGCTCGATGAGACTAAGATGATCATAGGGACCATCAAGCAAGTCAAGTCCTGGGGCATAGACATTCAAGAGAGGCCCGTCGCCATGAATGAAGGGGTAGTAGAGGGCATAATAGGCACCAGAATCATGGCCTCATGAGCCTTTGCTCACTACTTGAAGCATGTTGAACATCGTAGATGCAATGAGAATTCCTACAAGGCACATAAATGATAGTTGGATCAAGAGGCTAGACATGAACAATATTCCTAGGTTTGAAGGGGGATGTAACTTAGATCCATAGAACCATCTTCAGGCTTTCCACAATGCCTATGCCTTGCACAATATAGAAAATGACTAGCAAAAGCTTAAGTTGTTTTCCATGATACTCATCAAAGAAGCAGAAAGCTGGTACTGGTCTTGAGAATCAAAATTGATCAGATGGTGGAGTACAATGCTCAAACTATTCAATGATAAATATCATATGTACTCTTGAGTGTCCAACTTAAGGAGGTAGATCTAGGAATGGAAACAAGGGATGCATGAACCCTTACATGCCACCATGGATTGATACTATTCTTTATTGCACAAATGTCCTAGTCATGGTTATTCTCAACAGAAGCAACTTTGTCATATCATAGATGGGCTCCAATCAGAAATGCAGAGAACTCTTGGAGTCTATGCCCAAGGTCAATTGTTAGAGTTAAGAGCCCATCAAATCCAAAGGTTGATCAAGTAGGTAGCAAAAGAAGAAGGAGAGTTAAGGAAATGTGAAAGTGCAGAAGAATACAATCATGATCCTTCCATTCACAAGAGGGAGGTCTAATTTTATGATAGTGAGGAGGAATCATCACTTGATGAGGTGGTGAACTAGAAAACCATGCCAATTTAAAAATTTACCTCTAAAATTTTGGCTAAGGTAGATTAGTTATGGGACTCTATAGATAGCAGATTTCAAGTTGTTTTGAAAATTGCTAAAGAATCCAAAGAACAAAGTAGTGATCATGACTGTAAGAGGTAAAAGGAAGCTGAACATGCTAACCAAAGAGGTAAGGACAAGATTGCTACAGTAGAGGAAGTTATGGAAATTGAATCAAATGATGATGGTGGATGTGACATCTACCAATATGAACATTGTAAGGGATGTTTCCCTATTGTGTCATACTTATAAGAGTCTAGGGGTGTATGCTTTGAATCCATGACTAGCAAAAAGACAAACACCCAAAAGATTACCTTATCCTTAAGGTAATCCTAGGTAGTTTCATCATCAACAATAATATTATCCAAATGGAACTCCACTGCAACCATACGAGTAGTATCAACAATGGCAACACTCATAGTTGTGGGTGCTACCACTGCCAAAGAAATAGTACCCTTATAGATAATCAAATCCATATGGGTATTATGTTCAGCAACCCTTATCTCAACATGACTCTTATAGTCATGTTTCTCCTTTCCAACATCACTACTATCCTCTAGAATACTATAGAGCTCATTCTCCACATTCTAGGAGGGATACCACATTTTATCCTTACCCTCCTCCTATTTCTACACTTGTTCCTCCATCTTCAATGCAACTACCACCTACTCCATTAATGCAGGGTGAACTTCCAACCCACCCACAACAATGCAATGCTACTAGAACTATCAATCTATAATTAGTTCATCAACCAAGTGGTTCAGACACTAGATCATGAAAAAGACCTTTTTTTCAACCCAATAGCTCATCTAAAACCTCACATACACTTGTGGTTGGCAACCCTGCTTCTCCATCCTCCTTTACATCTAATCCCTTCAAGTCCCCTTCAAACCAAATACTACCTAGAATCCATACTATTATACTCACTCATGCTATATCTAATTGGATCTAGGCTAACAACCTTCCTAAGAAAATAATTGATCCTGGGAGTTTCCTTATTTATTTGCAGATTGTTGGGAATGAACCATGTAAGGCTCTTCTTGATTCAAGTTTTGATGTGAACTTGATTTCTCATGAGATGTATACTACCTAGAACCTACCACCTGTCAAGAAGAGTAATATCTAATTGAAATTTGTAGACCAATCCATTACTATTCCATTGGGACCAGTGGAAGATATTGTGACCACTGTCTATGGGTGGTCTTATCCTACAGATTTCTTAGTAATCAAGGTTGAGAACTATAAGGGAAACTTCCCAATCATTATGGGAAGGACATGGCTAAGCACTATTGATGTAAAAATGGGCATCAGAGATCTTTTCCTGAAGATATCTAAGGAAAATGTATTTGGAAAGATTGAGAAGAAGCAAGTTCCAAGCATCACATACAGTAATACTAGGTGCAATTGCATGTAAAAACTCTGGTCTATGAAATGAGCATCTATTTCAGCATGTAAGGAGTGTTCACTTGAAGCATATATTCAAAGGTGTCTATACATAGTAACCACAAAACAAGAGGGCATCCAGTGGCTAATTGCTAATCCTGAAAGTAGCACAATGTGCATGGAACCTACTGAGATCTTGACATGCGCTTATGTCACAGGCATGGATAAACTGAAGTAAGTTCATAATCAACTCTTTGATAATGCAAATGATGATACCTATTGGGGAGAGTTGGAAATTCCTGAAAATTTTAAACAAGAGCCCTTTGAGTTAAAAACTCTACTTGCTGACATGGAATATGCATTCTTAAAAAATGGAAAGTCGGTAATAATTAATGCAAATCTTACTCCAAAATAGAAATAGATGTTGTTGAATGTGGTTGAAAAATGGGAAGCCGGTAATAATCAATGCAAATCTTGCTATAGAATAGACATAGATGTTGTTGAATGTGGTTGAAAAATGGTCAACAACCTTTACTTGGTTGTATCCTAAACTCACGAGGATTGATCCTAGGATATGCTAGCATTGTATCTACATTGATCTAGCCATGAAGCCAAAGAGGAAACCACAATGACAGTTGAACAAAAAATTGAAGCAAATCATCAAAGAGGAGATTGAGCAACTCCTTAAGGTAGGGTTCATCTATCCCATTGCAGATAGCTAGTGGATCAACCCACTTGTGATTATGCTAAAGAAAGGTGGCAAGTGGTGAGCTTGCATTGATTTTCAGCTATTGAATATGACAACATTTAAGGATCATTTTTTGTTGTTGTTTGTTGATCAAGTGTTGGACACCATATTTGGGCATTGTTATTACATTTTTCTAGATGGTTATAGTGGCTATAACCAAATCCAAATTATGCTAGAGGACCAAGCCAAAACAACATTCATGAGTCTTTGGGGAACCTTTGCGTATCAAAAGATGTCATTTGGCCTATGCAATGCCCCTAGTACATTCCAAAGGTTGGTTTTAAGTATTTTTTAGCAGAAAATTAGTAGCTAGGTGGAATTATTCATGAATGACTTCTACAGCTATGGAGATACATTTGAGCAAGCCCTGGATTGCCCTGAGTAAGTACTCAAAAGATGTGTGGAGACTAATCTTTGGCTCAATTAACAAAAGAGTCATTTGATGGTCTAAGAGAGCATTGTATTGGGGCATGGAATCTCACAAGAAGGGATTAAGGTTGAGCCCAAAAAGATAAGGGTCATCTAAGGAATTACCTACCGACTAGAATTGTAAAAGATGGTCATTCCTTGGACATACTATCTACTACTGGTGATTCATAGAAAATTTTTCTAAGATTGCAAAATTGTTGCTCAAGCTAACAAAGGAAGATGATCTATTTGTTTGGACCAAGGAATGTGAAAAAGCATTCCAATAGCTAAAGGGAAAACTTGTAGAAACTCCAATTCTATATGCACCCGATTGGCCTAGACCATTTCAGGTTATGATGGATGCGTCAAATTACACCTTGAAAGCTATGTTTACATAGTTGGATGATAAGAAACATCCATATTACATCCATTGCACAAGTTGAAGCATTATGGGTGCACAATTAAACTACACCACCACTAAAAAAGAATTGATGACAGTGGTGTTTGCTCTAGAGCAATGCAACCATTATGTGCTTGGATACAAAGTGTTTGTGCACATGGATCATAGTGCAATTTTCTTCCTAATGAATAAGCCAACAGTGAGCCCTTGTGTCATACAATGGCTAATGATCTGACAAGAATTCGATCTTACAATGGTAGATCAAAAGGGAACTGAGAATGTGGTCGTTGATCAATTGTCTCAATTGTGATGGGACAACGAAGAGGAGGAAAGCCCATTGTCTAATTAGTTTCCCGATGAACTCCTCTTTACCATGGCTATAACTGAATAATTGCCCATTGAGCCTAAATGGTACGATGACATTCTCACCCATCTTATCACCCAAGAGATGCCACAAGGATTGGATCACTGGAAGAAATAATAGTTTCTTCACTAGGTGAAACACTTCATGGAAATCAATAGGCACCTCTACAAGGTGTGCACCAATGGCTTGATTCGTTGGTGTGTCCTTGATGTTGATCAACTACATGTTCTTCAAGATGCTCATGAGGGTCCTTGTGGGGGCCACTATGTTGGAAGATGCACAACCATCAAAATCTTAATGGTAGGGTATTATTGACTAAAAATTTTCAAGGATGCTCAACAATTTGTCCACTATTGTGAACATTGCCAATAAGATGATGGAATGACTGCTTGAATGGAGAGACCTTAATAGTGGATTGAACCATTGGAACCCTTCAACATTTGGGGCATTGACTTCATGGGTCCCATCATGTCCATGTCAAATGAAAAGGTGTACATCATAGTCATTATTGACTATTGTATGAAATGGGCGGAAACAGCAGCTGTCATTGACTGTACATCTTCTATTGTTGCTTAGTTTGTACAACAAAATGTTTTAAATAGGTTTGCTATGCCACATGCATTAATTTTTGATAATGAAAGCCACTTTATAGACACTACCTTTCGCAAGCTTATGCAATGCTTGGGGGTTGAACATAAACTAATAACATCCTACCACCCACAAGCCAACGGTCAAGCTGAGGTTACAAATAGAAAAATCACAAAGATCCTAACCAGAACTATTAGCAAAAAAAGGAGAGATTGGAGCACAAAACTCAACGATGCCCTCTGAGCTTATCGCTCAATATGGAAACTCCCTATAGGCTATTCTCCTTATGAGCTGGTGTATGGAAAATTACCAACACTTCCTATTCAATTCAAGCTTCGTACACTTTCAATAGCCTATGACCTTGACCTTGACTTAAGTCTAGCACAAAAAGAAAGATTAATGAATCTCAACTTGCTAGAAGAAAATTGATTGGTGGCCTTGTCATCTAACGAGGTACACAAGATATTTAACAAAAAACACCATGACCTTAGAATTAGGAAAGTCAAATTTCAATTGGAAGATAAGGTCCTCTATTGGAACCCCACACATGTACCTCAACAAACTAAGTTTGAGACGTTGTGGGGAGGACCTTATATCATTTACCAAACTGTTTCTTCTAGGGCCATGTTGATCTACAAACTTGAGAGCCTGAACAAGAAACAACTGGTCAACATGCAATAAATCAAACCTTTCCATGAGCTTAAGCAAGCCAGTACAATAAACACTTCATCGGATGGATAACCATGCTTAATCTTTTAGATCTTCTCCTTTCAACTTAGTCATGGGTGAGATGGCCATCCATGCTAACTATATAAGCAGCTTTTTAGTTTTTCATCTTTTTATTTTGCACTTTGTTATTTTTACAACTTTTTGTTTTACACCTTCTTTATCTTACACCTTTTTGTTTTTACGTTATTAGTTTTTTCTAATTTTTGTTTTACAACATTGTTGATATGTTTTATTTTTCTTAAATTTTTTACAATTTCTTTTATATTTTTCTTTATTTTAGTGTGATTTTCTTATTGTGTTTTAATAATAACGGGCCTTATTGCCAACTAGGTACAGTGTGGTTTGTTTGATGTGGGTGTGTGCTATCTAGTTATTTGATTATTAGTGTATGGATTCTAGCTTTGAACTTTGTTATTGATAACTAGGACATTGTTTCTTTTTTATGAAATAGGTAGTGAGTCCACAACATTTGCCCATCCACAAACTCTATGATTTTCCTTGTTATAGAAGAATGAGGTCCCTTTTTCATGAATAAAACTTTAATGAACTTATGACCTTGGTAGTTTCTTGACTTGGAAAGGATTCAAAGGTACTCTTTGTGCCTTTCTGCTTACTTGGATGCATGTGTATTTTCATGGATTTCTTACCATTCCATGTCAACCAATAATAAGAGGTTGAATAAGTCTTTGCATGATGTGGTTTCCATTTTAAAAACAAATGATAAGAATTCAAAGCACACCCCTTAGACAAAATAAATGGGCTATAAACACCTTTATGGGACTAGAAAGACATGTTACCTATGCTTGAAGGTTCCCTCTAACTAAGGCCTTTTCTCACTTTATACTTCTCTTTTCTTCTTAAATAAGGGATGGTGGTTGTTTTGTGGGAGCTCTCTTGTGTCTCAAGAGGATGGATTGGTCTTAGAGTGGTGATGCAAAGTCACTAAATGTGGTTAGTTTTGATCTAGACTAAGGATGAATTTTATTAGGTCACTTAACCACAAAATTCATAAGGGAATTCATGTGACCTTAATTAAGAAATCCATTCCACTTTCTCTCTCATCCATCTATGCTTTCCATGCCTCACCTCACTGTCGATGTTCATGTTCTTGTGTGATGTGTCAAAATTCTTAGGTAGTTTCTTCTAGGTTTTCGTACTTAACTTTCTATAACCATTAATCACCCATGGGACTCATGGACTCCTTGGTTTAAGGTTATGGAAGGGAAACAAGGGGCATGTACCTACTTTGGAAAGAATTCACTTGCATACCTTTTGGTTGGGTTAGTTAAGTTCTTTATCCTTAGACATTCTCATAATCAAATCCTTTTGCATGCCCCATCAATGACATCTACTTGTGTGCATCTTCACAATGTTTTTTAGTAAAATCCTCTTTTTATTGTTGTGAATTATTTAATCCTATTTTAATATTTCATTACATTTGGGCTTTTTAAAATTTAGTAATGGACTACTTATCCATTTCCCCCTATTTTTCAGTCTTCTCGCTAACACTATTAAAGGATTCAATCCACCATAATCACAACCTAGCCAAGTGCCTAACATCTATATGTTACACAATGCATACTAATCCATGATTAGTATGGACTAGAAGCGAGACTATCTTCCCCAAGGAAGAAGTAGCAGCACTATGTGATGAGGACCCTTAATAATCATTGAATATTCTTCCTCACTCTTCGGTTGCCAGAGGAGTTGGATGTTAGTTTTGGCTAGGGTGTTCAATTTTATTGTCATGAACACACAATTTTTTAAAAGATTGTAAATCCATCCACTTAGGCACTTAGGATTTGTCTATTCTGTCTGAGTCAATTTGCAAGTTAATCAATAATCCCATACCTTCCCAATATTATGTAAGGGACTTGTTCCTTTTTTGGTTCACTTAAGGATGAATTTTCATTTAGTCATGGAGGTATGATGAACCATATTTTATCTGGCTCCAATATCGGATACTCGATATCAGGGCCCAAGAAGCAATGTTGGATATTAGATATCGTAAGATGTGTGCTGACCTATAAATATAGCCCTTGGGCACATGATTTGGGAATAAGTTTTGTCATAGCATAGCAAAGCTCTTGTAGTTTTCTTTCTCTAGAGTTAGAATATTTTCCAAAGTACTTGTAGCAGAAGTCTTTTAGTGTATGGATCACTATTCCAGCACTATTGTACCTGAGCATAGTAGTGTGTGTAGTGATAAAGATGAACTTTCTGTTAAACCTTATAGCACGTTGGCTAGCTTAAATATTTTATTTATGCATTTAATGTTTTTCACAATTTTATTTAATGCTTCCATGTAATTAAGCTACATTAAGCTAGCTAGATTAAATAGCAATCAATTAAGCACATAGGTATGATTGCTTTGAGCATGCGCATGATGCTTGGCAATCCTAGCAATGCTTAACGTTTGGTAACCCAGTGGTGTTATACGTGTTCAGGATGTGCATGGAAAGTGGGACTGAATACTTATGTTAGGATAGTTGTTATTAATTAATAATTAGATTAGTTAAATCGGTTCATAAATTGAGTTTCAACTTGTTGTTAATTGTAGACAAATAAAATATAAAATAATAAAAATCATGTGCCTCAATTACACTTAACCATATAAATAAGCTCCACAACTATAGTTGGGAAGACAACGATCATCATGATTAAATTTCATGTCCTAGANGTAGTTGGGAAGACAACGATCATCATGATTAAATTTCATGTCCTAGAACTAGTGTACTTAGAAACTTAAGGTTTGTAGAATTCGATTGGATCATGTGTAAATGGTTGTGATTCGTATGGTTGGGTGTAGGGGTACCTTGGCACTCATCAATGGGCCACTAAACCAACAGACATATAGTGGTTGAAAACTAAGAACCTAAAATTATCTAAAACATGCATGGAACCATCTGACTCACTTATTAACTCCTATTTTAAGAAAATGACCCAAATTGAGAACTCACAAAAGGATTTCATAAACCATAATCATACACCAAAAATAAGGGAAATAAGGACTTATAATTTGAATTTAAGAATAAACAAGAAAGTATAGTTGGACCTTCATAAATGGAGAGATCATCTAGTCCAATAGGATATATGTCCTTAGATGATTAGAATTCGATTATCATCAAGATTACATGGGATGATAATTGAAAAACTAAGTCACTAAGTATGGTTAGTGAGAAACCTAGAGTGTATGATCCAGGGGATCTAGGGTCCATTTTTTGAATACTTGCCCATGAGCTTAGTCATGGGGGAGATGCCCTATCTTGATCTATGAATTAATATGTGCTTTTCAACTTTTTGTTTTACAATTCTTTTTGGTTTATAATTTCTTGTTATACCTTTTCAAATTTCTTACCAATTTTCATGTTTTTTGATATCTTTTCATTCTTTTATACTTTTCCAATTCTTAATCATTTGATATTCTTTGATATTTTTCAAATTTTTTGTCTCTACTTTTTCCTACATATTTTTGATAATTTTTCAATAAAACACAATGAATAAAGCAAGATGTAGCCCTAATAAGGTGAAGATTTCCCTATATCATCAATCAAAAGGGATTGATTACCTATATAGTGAGACCACGACATCCATCCATCCATTCCAACAATAAGAGGTTATTACCATGGCCATAATGATATTCTTCTGACAGTAAAACTAAGAATAAACTTGTGATCATTATGCCTGGATAGAAGAGTGAAGAACCAACTGGGAATGTAAAGGGTGTAACATCAAGGGGATTTTTGGATTCTCTAGGATTGCTATTGTAAGTTCTATCATATTATTAAGGGTATATTATTTTTTTGAAGATCTAACAAAAAATGGAAGTAAGAGTACAATAAGGGCTACCTTACCATGTCATTGAAAATACATGTTACCCATAGTAAGATTGACACAGTTAAAAATAAAATCCATGCACAAAATGAATTTCTAAGGGTCCAACTAGAAATACATTGATAAAGTCATATTCATCATAATATGGCATTATAGTAATGATGTTGTATCAACGATGTCATTAATACAATGTCACCACTCATGCTATGTCATTGTTAATACAATGTCTCAGGATGTGTGCACCCCTATAAATATGACACTTGGACATGCAATTCAACAACTTTTCATTCCACTTGTAACAAAACCCTTACAATTTGATTTCTTAGACTTAGACTTAGCAATAAAGAGTGAATGCCTGCAATGTGATGTGTGATAGTTGAACAATGTCTTTATTCAAACAAGTTGTACCTAGGCATGAGTTGTGATGGCAATAAAGATCAAGATTATTTCCCATCATTGCAACATTCCCTTAGTTTCTTTTATTTACTTAGCATAATTTTCACTATTTTACTAGCTCATTATTTTACTTTCCCAAGCACTTTATTTTTACTTGTTAATAGTAAGCAATATTGATATGATTGATTTTGAGTGCTAAGTATGATCGTTTGATAACCCTAGTAGTATTATCGCTTGGTTCATCCAGTAGCATAATACTTGGTAATCCCAATAATGATACATAAGCCCAAGGCATGTCTGGTAAATTAGGATTGGCTATCTATCATGAGAGGTTAAAATAAGACTCGTGACTTGTATGGTTGAGTGTTGTATGCTCCATCACTTGTCATTTGTGTCGTTGCCAAGGATGTGTCAATGTGTATTGAGTAGTTGATTTTACAAAGTTTATTGTAACTAGAAATCTAAAGCCAACTTTCATATCTTTAAATTAATCTTAATAACACACACTTAACCAAGCATCATAACCATAACATCACTTGAACTAAATACAAACATATCAGCTGCAAAGAGATGAAAAAGACCAATGAAAAAGTAAATGATGAGGAAGACTAAAGTATGCTGATGCAGACAAGAATCTCATATGCTCATAATGATCCATACTATTTTGATTTTACGTTCATCTTTCATCAAGATGGGTAGTTAAGGTGGAGAGATCTATAGGACAACATCGTTTTGTCCTTAGAGCATTTAGCACTCACAATGCTTCAAACAACTTTAAGAGGAATGAATCTGAGCCATGTGCAAGAAGGGTGCCATGTGACCAAACACATGACAAGACCCTACCAACCCATAGAGGCACAAGTGTAGAGAGATGCTGCTATGGAGACCAAACATGTACACAATAAAGAAAAGTAGATTAACTCTTCTATTTCCTTGGAAGAACTTGATGGAGATACATTTATAGCAAAGAAACTCCACTAGGAGCATGAAGTCCATTCTCAAATACATGTTATCCATTTAGAAGAACTTTTCAAGATGCAACTGCATTTTGCCTTAGCAAAGATGCCCAGATAAGAAGCAACAGACTCTAAGTACAAGCAAGACTCAAGGCCAAGAGCTTCTCTTGGAACACAATGGAAGAATACCAAGGTCATAGAAGGAGTAGTCAGCATCGTTCTCCCACTGCTTCATCTTCATCCTCATGATCATTGGTGGATTCTAAGCTAAGGGAACATAGGTGTAGAGATCATGATAGGGAGAGACGCTAGACTCTTGACAGACATGACTATCATCTAAGGCATTCTAATGAAAAAGATGAAGAGCATGAGCTAAGAAGAAATAGGGATAAACATGTAGAAAGAGAGATGTATGAGTACCAAAGGGGGCACCACTACAACAGAGCATATGAATCTCATGATCATGAAGAACCCCTTATGGCTACTTGTAGCATGATAAATATAAGGGAAGCTATTTACATCCTAACCAAGCATGTAAGGGGCAACCATATCAAGCAGCTAGACATGAAAAACATGCCTAGATTTGAGGGTAGATATAATGAAAATTCACAACACCACCTTCAAGAATTCAATGATGCTTGTGCCCTACAGAACATAGAAAGTGATTGGTATAAACTTAAGTTGTTTCCTAGACACTCATCAAAGGTGTGGAAAGCTAGTACAAATCACTAGAACAAGAATAAATTAGAAAATGGAGTATCATGCTTGAACTTTTTAACAACAAGTATCAAACCTACTCTCGGGTGTCTAATCTTAGAAAAAAATCTAGGATTAGAAGAGAGGGACCCATGAATCTCTTGATGCGGTAATGGGTAGATACTATTCACTTTTTCATAGGTGTCTAGGCAACAAACTTTCTCAAAGAAAGTAACTTAGGCATATTGTTGATGGGCTATGAAACAAAACCAAGGAAATTCTTGGGGTTTATGCCCAAGGTAGATTATCTAAAATGACTATCCATCATATCCAAAGAATCATCGAATAAGTGGCAAAGGACGAAGGTCAACTGAGGAAGAGAGAATTGGTTAAAGAGTACAACAGAGATCCATCCATTAGAAAGAAAGATGTATGAATGTGTGATCAGAAAGAGGAGAAAACCTTGGTTGAGGTAATATAAAAGAAGACACTACTTATTTAGAAATCTATTATAGATATAGCAAATTGGGTAGAAAAGATGTGGGATTTGGTAGATGAAAAGTTTGCAATTGCTTTAACAATTATGGAGGAAAGAACTAAGTAGGCCTTCAATAAAGGTAAGGAGAAAAAGAAGAAAAGAGATCTTGGATGAAAAGGCAAGGTAGCTTTAGTGTTAGATTACTCAGGTAAAAGCTCAGATGAGGAAGAAGGATGTTTTGTGTGCTAGTATAACCATCCTAAGGGATGTTGCCTTGTTATGGCACATTTGCAAGAAATGGGGGCATATGCACTGAACCCAGGATTTGTCAAAAAGAAAATTCCAAAATAGTTATCTTATCCTCAAGGTAACTACCGAAAAATCTTCTAACTAGCTTAATACCCTAGTGGAGCTTACCGACAACCACATGAGCAATACCATCAATAGTGGTAGTAACCGCAATCATGGGTGATGCTACCACCTAGATAGTAGTACCCATATTGGTAACCAAACCCTTATAGATACTATTTCCAACATCCAATTTGTCTAAGGAATGTAGTGGTTTAGACTTCTCAATATTACCCACTGGAATACCATAGGCCAACACCTCCAAGAATGGACTCTAATTAGTATGTGCATCCATAAGCAACTAGTCTGTTTAGTCAACCACATAATCCTTTACCACCTGTACCACCACTTGTAATGTAGGGAGAACTACCATCACAACCCTAGCAAAAGAATGTAAGTAGGACATCCAACATGCAGGAGGAGACAATCATGCATGAACCATAATCCAGGAAACGACTGTTCTTTCAAACGAGTCCAACGAAATGGAGAACACACCTACTTCTACTCCATCCACATCAATCATCTAAGAAATGATAAGTTTTCATCATCATCTAATACAAATGTGACAACTGTCATGCTGACACAAACTATTACGCATTGGATCAAGGTAGGAGCACTTCCTTAAAAATGAATAGATCTAGGAAGTCCCTTCGTATACCT
Source organism: Gnetum montanum (assembly GCA_015680685.1). Classification (NCBI taxonomy): domain Eukaryota; kingdom Viridiplantae; phylum Streptophyta; class Gnetopsida; order Gnetales; family Gnetaceae; genus Gnetum; species Gnetum montanum. Next base: position 115,484 of record MNCI01021654.1, read on the forward strand.
TCAAGTAGCATGTCAGAAATCATGTAAGGCTCTACTTGATTCTGGATCAAAGATGAACTTGATATCATAAGATATCTATTAAGCTTGGAATCTACCACCATTGAAGAAAAGCAACATTTGGCTAGATCTTGTGGACTAGTTGATCATAGTTCCACTAGGATAGATGAATGATGTGATCACTACCATAAATGGCTAGTCCTACCCTACTAATTTTCTAGTCATCCATGTAGGTAAAAACAAGGGAGAATTCCCAATCATGATCGAAAGGGCTTATCTTAGCACTATAGATGCTAAGCTCGGTATTAGAGATTTGTCCTTGGAAATTTCCAAAGAAGATGAAGCTGAGATAATTCAAAGATGCAGAGTTCCATGTATCGCATATAGTGATAATGAGTGGAATTGTTTGAAAAAAATATGGACAATCAAACAAGAAGATAATACAACATGCAAAAAATGTGTTAAAGGGATGTGTATGCAAAAATGCTTGTATGCGGTAGCCATCCAACAAGAAGGAACCCAGTGGCTAATTACAGATAGTGAAATATAATTAAACATATACATGAAACAAAAAAATCAAATAATAAGTGCCTACATAGAAGAAATTGATAAGTTATAATAATTCAGAAGAAGACATCCCTATCCACATGTGATGAAATGTGTTTTATGTTGGGCCTAATGTCAAGTACATGATGTCGGATCTACGATGTCGCATATTTGACATTGGGGTCTTGATATGATGTCACGTAAGCAACATTGGAGCATTTACTATGGGTCTATAAATACCATGCCTGGGCTCCCATTTTGAGTTAATTTTCAGTTTATTTTTCAAGTAGAGTAGTGAAGCTCTTGCCATTTCTTTTTCTCAAAGTTAGAATATTTTATGAGTGCCTGTAGAAGGAGTCTAAGTGTGTATGGTTCTTTGTTCGAGCACTGATGTACCTAAGTGCAACAGTGTGACGAGAATAAAATGAACTCTTTTGACAATCCTTGTAGCACTGAGAATAGATTAAGATTTTCTTTAATGCATTTTACTTTCTTGCCCTTTACTTTAATGCATTTGAATTAAGCAATTTATTTCTAGTAGTTGATGAACACAAACATGACCACTTCGAGCATTCATATAGTACTTGGTAACCTAGCAATGTTTAATGTTTGGTAGCCCAATAGTGTTATATGTGTTTAGGATGTGTTTGGGAAAGTGAGATGGTTACTTGTGTTAGGCTAGCTAGGAAATAGATGAATTAGATCTTTAATTACTCTACTCTTCATTCTTATTGTAGGTGACCAAATCTAAAAAATATAAAGTAAGAAAAATCATATACCTCAATTACGCTTAAACCATACCCTTGAACCTCACAAGTGTAATTGGAAAGACAATGAACATTCTCAATGTCCATTTCACTTCCTAAAAGAGCTAGTGCATTAGATAACTATACATCCACAAAATTTGACTGGATCGCGCGTAACGCCTTAGTGATTTGTATGGTTGGGTGTAGGGGTACCTTGCTTTTCATCATTGGTGCCATTACTAGGGACCTTTTTGTTATTTTGTGCATTATTTAGGACTTAGTGAAAAGTATTTAAATCATTAGAACAAACCTTAGAGTCATATCTTATTTCACAATTACTACAACATATTCTCAAAGCACACTATTTTTTATTTGCTAACTGAAAATGTCTTCTTCTCACAGGAGCACTTATCTGCCCAAGGCTGATAACGTTAATTTGCCAAAGCCTCAATAGTATCGAATTATATATACTCATCCTGATGCGTATGTGCTAAACTTCACCTTCATCCTATGGTGGTGTGACATGGAGGGCAACATTGTGTTGCCGCCCAATCATGCTGCTCTTACAATGCTCTATCAAATGCTTGCATGATGTGGGATTTAAGATCACCATGGGGAGTATATTGTGGAAGATGTTGACACCAGGGATTATCATCCCACCAAAGCACAACATCTATGGGACCAACAACTAGAACAATGCTATGAATTTTCGAAGGGAAAAGAGCTTAATGATTCTCCATTCCTATTGTACCAATGAGCTAGTGGGGAATCCTTCTTTGGGGGTTTTCTATTCAATGAAACTCCTCTCTTTGAATTTGATGATGGAGGTTAAAACCAGAACTTGCACTCCACCATTCAAAATTTTGATTCTGGTAACAAGGGATCCAATGACGAAGGTGGATTTGGAGGGGTAAGTCAAGATAGGGATGTAGACAAGAAGCATGATCATGATCGTGGTCACGATCGCCCAAGAGGCAATAGTAGGCACCATGATGGTGCTGGTTCTCCCTTCCCCTTCATCATATTCTACTTCTTTTGGCTCTAACCATGACTGTAAAAAGTGAGATCATGATAGAGGTGATCAGAATGAATAAAATGACCAATGAGACCAAAATAACCAAAGGGATTGTCAAAACAGACAAGATCAAGGGTGTAGACATTTAAGAGAGGCACATCGCCATGAACGAAGGGGTAGTAGAGGGCATCATAGGCACCATGATTAAGTCCTTGATGTACCCAAAGTATGCTTAACATTGTAGAGTTAGTCAAAATTCCAACAAGGAATGTGAAAGATAGTTGGATCAAATGGTTAGACATAAACAATATTCCTTGATTTGAAGGATGATATAACTGTGATCTGCAGAATCATCTTCAAACTTTCCAAGATGCATGTGCCTTGCAAAACATAGAGAATGAATGGAAAAAACTGAAGTTGTTCCCTAGGATAGTTATCAAAGAAGCAAAAAACTGGTATTGGTCCTTAGAGTCAGAATTTATCAGACGATGAAGTACCATGCTTGAGTTGTTCAATGATAAGCATCAAATGTGCTCCAGAGTGTCCAACTTAAGAAAGAAAATCTAAGGATGAAAACAAGAAAAAAATGAACCCTTGGATGCCACCATTGGCTGATACTATGCCTTGATGCATAAATTTCTTGGCCATGGTTATTCTCAATTGGTTCAACTTTGCCACATTATAGATAGGCTTCGTAATAAAATGAGGAAAACCCTTGGTGTCTATGCCCAAGGGTGATTGTTAGAACTAATGGCTCATCAGATACAAAGATTAATAGAGTAGGTATCTAAAGAGGAGGATGAACCAAGAAAAAGAGAAAGTGTAGAGGGGTATAACCATGATTCTTCCATCTGCAAGAGGGAGGTTCGATTCTGCAATAGTGGGGATGAATCCATATTTGATGAGGGGGTGCATAAGAAAGCCTTGCCACTTCAACAATTCCAATATGAACTTACAACCAAGGTTGATTAGTTAAGGGACTTAATGGATAATAGATTCCAAGCTATTCTTAAAATTGCTGAGGAGTCTAAAGAACAAAGTAGTGAGCATGAGCACAGGAGGCACAAGGAAGCTGAACATGCATATTACAAAGGTAAGGGCAAGATTGTTGCAATAGAAGAGGTTGTAGACAATGAATCAGATGATGATCATGGATGTGACACTTGTTAGTACAAATATGCTAAGGGATGTTGCCCTATTGTGTCACATCTACAGGAGTCTGGGGTGTATGCCTTACATCCACAACTTACATAAATGCAAACATATAGAAGGTTACCTTATCCTCAAGGTAATCTTAAGTAGTTCCACTAGTAACAACTGTATTATCCAAGTGGAGCTCCATTACAACCCTATAAATAGTATCAATAATGATAGCAACCACGATTATGGGTGCTGGCACCACCAAGACAATAGTATCCTTACTAGCAGCCTGACCCATATGGTTATGACATTCAGTAACCCATGTCTCCATGTGACTCCTCCAATCACATTTCTAATTTCTAGCCTGACTACCACCCTTTATATTATTACCAAGCTAGTTTGCCACATGAAAGAAGGGATATTGCATCTTATCCTTATCCTCCTCTTCTCCCTGCACATACTCCTCCTCCTGTCCCTACACATACTCCTCCTCTAGTTGCATAGCTATCGCTTGCTCCACCAATGTAGGGTGAACTGCCTACTCAACTATAACAATGTAATGCTACGAGGGCTATTAATTTGCAATCTAATCATCAATCAGGAGGGTTGAATGCCCAATCAAAGAAAAGACCTTTCTTTTGACCCTATAGTCCACCTAAGCCTTCACCTACACCTGTGGTTAACAATCCTACTCTTGCCTCTTCCTACATATCAAATTCCTTTGAGCTTCCTTCAAACAAAACTCTACTAAGGATCCATACTATAATGCTCACTCATACTATGTTTGATTGTAGCCATTTAGGAAACCTTCCCAAGAAATTAGTTGATTGTGAAAGTCTAATTTATTTGCAAATTGCTAGGAACGAACCATGTAAGGTTCTTCTCGATTCAAGTTTTAGTGTTAATTTGATTTCTCATGAGATGTACACTGCCTAGAACCTACCTGTTCTCAAGAAGAGAAACATCAAGTTGGAATTGGTAGAGCATTACATCATTGTTCCATTGGGATTGGTAGAAGACATTGTGACCACTGTTTGTGGGTGGTCTTATCCTGCTCGATTTCTTGGTAATCAAAGTGGAGAACTGCAAAGGGGACTTTCCAATCATTATGGAAAGGGCATGGACATCAATGCAAAATGGACATCAGAGATCTTTCCTTGGAGATATCTAAAGAAAATGCATTTGGAAAGATTGAGAAGAAGAGATTTCCATGCATCACGTACAGTGATACATGGTGCAATTATGTGTAGAAACTTTGGGCCATAAAGCAAGCATCTATCTCTGCATGCAAGTAATGTGTGCTAGAAGTAGAAAATCAAAGGTGTATGTATGCAGCAACCACAAAATCGGAGGACACCCAGTGGTTGATCACTAAGTAGCACACTTTGCATGGAACCAACTAAGAGCCTAACATATGCGTATGTCATAGGCAAGGATGAACTCGAGGAAGTTCATCACCAACTCTTTGATGATACAAATGATGATACTCATTGGGAAGAGTTGGAGATTCATGACAAATTCAAACAAGAGCCCCTTGAGCTAAAAATGTTACTAGTTGAAATGGAATATGTATTTTTGAAGAATGGGAAGCTAGTTATAATCAATATAAAACTTCCTCCAGAATAGAAGAAGATGCTGTTGAAAGTAGAAAAATGATCAGTAGCTTTTGCTTGGTCATATCCTGAACTCACAGGGATTGATCCTAGGATATGCCAGCATTTCATCTACACTAACCTAACCATAAAGCCAAAATAATATCCACAGAGGTGATTGAACCCAAAATTGAAGCAAATCATCAAGGAGGAAATTAACTCCTCAAGGTGGGGTTCATCTATCCCATTGCAGATAATGAGTGGGTTAGCCCACTTGTAATTGTGCCAAAGAAAGGTAGCAAGTGGCAGGTCTACATCAACTTTAGGCTATTAAATATGACAATATTCAAAGATCATTTTCTGTTGTCATTTGTTGACCAAGTGCTCGATATAATATCTGGGCATTCCTACTGTAGTTTTCTAGATGGTTATATTGGTTATAACCAAATTTAAATTACACTAGAAGGCTAAGCAAAAACAACATTCATGAGTCCCTAGGGGGCTTTTGCATATCAAAAAATGCTGTTTGATCTATGTAATGCTCCTGCCACATTCCAATGCTTGGACCTAAGCGTTTTTCAATAATAGATCGGTAGTGGCATAGAAGCCTTCATGGATGACTTCTCCACCTATGGAGCTACATTTGAGCAAGCCTTGGATCGCCTTGAGTAAGTGCTAAAATGGTGTGTGTTGAAACCAACTTGCGACTCAATTGGCAGAAGAGTCATCTCAAGGTCTAGGAGGGCATTGTATTGGGGCATAGAATCTCACAAGTAAGAATTGAGATGGACCTTGAAAAAATAAGGGTCATCCAAGAAATAACCCAACATCTAGACATAGTTAAAGATGTTCGATCATTCCTTGGACATACCAGCTACTACTGACAATTCATAGAGAATTTCTCTAAGATCACAAAATTGTTGGTTGAGCTAACAAAGAAAGATGCTCCCTTCGTTTGGACCATAGAATGTGAGAAAGCATTCTAGCAATTGAAAGATAAGCTTGTAAAAACTCCAATCCTACAAGCACCCGACTGGTCTAGGCCATTTCATATCATGATGGATGCATCAAATTATGCCTTGGAAACTGTGTTGATGTAGTTAGATGATAAGAAACATCCATATTACATTCATTGCGCTAGCTGAAGCATTGTGGGTGCACAACTAAACTACACCACTACAAAGAAAGAATTGTTAGTGGTGGTGTTTGCTTTAGAAAAGTTTAGGCATTATGTGCTTGGATACAAGATGTTCGTGCACACAGACCACAGTGCCATCTACTTCCTAATGAACAAGCCAATGGTGAGCCCCCATGCTATACAATGGTTGGTGATCTTGTAAGAATTTAATCTCACGATGGTAGATTGAAAGGGCACTGAGAATGTGGTCGCTGATCACTTGTCTTGGTTGCGATGGGATAACAAATAGGAAGAAAGCCCATTATCTGACATGTTTCTTGATGAACTCCTCTTTACTGGGTCTATAACTAAACAAATGCCCGATGAGCCAAAATGGTATGATAGCATTCTCACCTATCTTCTTACTCAGGAGATGCCACAAGGGTTTGACCACTAGAAGAAATAGTAGTTTCTTCACTAGGTAAAGCACTTCATGAAAACCAACAGATACCTCTACAAGGTATGCGTCGATGGCCTGGTTCATTGGTATGTCCCTGATGTCAATCAACTATGCATTTTCCAAGATGCTCATGAAGGTGCTTGTGGAGGACCATATGGTGGAAGATGCATAACCATTAAAATCCTGATGGCAAGGTACTATTGGCCAACACTCTTTAGGAATGCCCATCATTATGTCCACTCTTACAAATGATGCCAATGAGATGGTGGAATGATTACTCGAATGGAGGGACCTCAATAATGGATTCAACCACTAGAACCATTAACATATAGAGCATTGATTTCATGGGTTCCATCATGCCCATGTCAAATGGAAAGACGTATATCATAGTTGCTATTGACTATTGATGAAATGGGTAGAAGTAGTAGCCATCATCAACTGCACATCCTCTACTGTTGCTGAGTTTGTACAAAAAAATGTTGTAAACAAGTTTAGTGTGCCACATGCATTAATTTCTGACAATAGAACTTACTTTATAGGCACTACTTTTCAGAAGCTCATGCAATGCTTGGGGGTTGAACACAAACTTGCAACACCTTACCATCCCAAAGCTAATGGTCAAGTTGAGGTTACCAATAGGTAAATCACAAGGATACTAACAAGAACTATTAGCAAGTATAGGAAGGATTGGAACAAAAAATTGAATGATGCCCTTTGGGCCTACTGCTCAACTTGGAAACTTCCTATAGGCTAATCTCCCTATGAACTTGTGTATGACAAACTACCAACACTTCCTATTCAATTTGAACTCCACACACTTTCAATAGCTTGTGACCTTGACCTTGACTTGAGTCTAGCCAAAAAAGAATGACTGATGAATCTCAACCTACTAGATGAGAATCGATTAGTAGCCTTATCATCTAATGAGTTACACAAGGCCTATAACAAAAAACGTCATGACTTGAAAATTAGAAAAGTCAAATCTCAATCGGGTGACAAGGTTCTTTACTGGAATCCCATACACATACCTTAACAAACTAAGTTTCAAACATTCCAAGAAGGACCTTACATCATTTATGAAACTTTTCCTTCAAGGGCCATGATGATCTATAAACCTGAGAGCCTAAATAAGAAATAACTGCTCAACATCTAACAAATTAAACCCTTCCATGAGCATACGCCAGCTAACATAACAAGCACCTCATCTGATGGACAACCATGCTCCATATTTCGGATCTCCTCCTCCTTTCAAATTAGTCATGGGGTAGATGGCCAACCATGCTAATTATTTAAGCGGCTCCTCAGTTTTTCAAATTTTTTGTTTTACAACATTTTTTTACACATTCTTGATTTTACATATTTTTGTTTTTAGGTTATTAACCTTTTCTAATTTTTGTTTTCCACTATTGCTAGTACATTTTCTATTTCTTTAATATTTCACACTTTCTTTTATATTTTCTTTTATTTTTGTGTGATTTTCTAACTTTTTGTTAATAAGTGCCAGGTACATTAGTAATGTGTTACTTGATGGTGATATATACTATTATTTTTATTTGATTGTTGGTGTTTGGTTTCTAGCTTTGAATTTCATTATGAATAATTAGGACATGGTTTCTTTTCATGTAACAGGTAGTGAGTCCATAACATTCACCCATCCACAAACTCTATGGTTTTCCTTGTTTTGGAAACATGTAGTTCCTTTTTCATTAATAAAACTTTAATAAATTTGTGACTTTGGTAGTTTCTAGAATTGGGAAGGATTCAAAGGTTTGAATAGGTTGTGGCTTCAAGGGGATTTTGTATCCTTTGTGCTTTTCTATTTGCCTGGGTGCATCTGTGTTTCCATGAATTTCTTACCATTTTGTGTCATCCAATAAAAGGAAGTTGAATAAGTCCTTGCATGGTGTGGCTCTCATTAGAAAAAAATGATGAGAATTCAAAGCACACCCCTTGGACAAAATAAATGTATACGTCCTCACATGGTGTGGTTCTCATCAAGAAAACAAAAAAAGAAAAGAAAAGATGAGGATTCAAAGCATACCCCTTGGACAATATAATTGCATGTGTCTTTGCATGATGTGGTTTCCATTCCAAAGGAAAAAAAATAACAATGAAAATTCAAAGAACACCCTTTAGATAGAATAAATGGGCTAAAAGCACTGGTTATGGGACTAGTCCCCTCTAACTAAGACCCTTTCTCACTTCCTATTCCTTCTCTAATTTGGAATGGTGGTTGTTCTATGGAAGCACTCTTATGTCTCAGGGGATGGATTAGTTTTAGAATGTCAATGTGAAGTCACTAAACATGGTTAGTTTTGGTCTAAACCACAATCAACCAATCAATGGTTATGTGTTAATAGTTATGCCAATCAACCACAATCACAGCCTAGCCAAGTGTAACCATTGAAGAGATAAGGCATTTAATAGTTATGTGTTACACATTGCATACTAATTCATGATTTTGTTGTGATCACAGTGGGAAGCATGGGTTGGAAGTGGGACTATCTTCACTAAGGATGATGTAGTAGTACCACACAATGAGGATCATTCATTCTCATTGGATCTCTTCTCTCTCTTTCTCTCTCATTCTTCTATTACCAAGAGGTTTTGGATGTCAATATTCTTCATGGTGTTCACTCCTCTTCTCATGAACACCCAATTTTGTAAAAATTGTAATTCCATACACTTGGGCACTCATAGTCTGTATGACTATTTCATTTGAGTTAGTTTGTATGAGAGTTAATAATTCCATACCTACCCAATATGCTATGTTGTAAAGAACTTGTTCCTCCTCTTCTTCACTCAAGAACGAGTTTTCATTCAGTCGTGAGGGTATGATGAAACATGTTGTATGTTGGTCTCGATGTCAGGTATGTGATGTCGGGGTCTTAATATGATGTCGCATAAGTAACATTGGAGCATTTACCCTGCGTCTACAAATACTGTGCCTTGGCTCTCATTTTAAGTCAGTTTTCAGTTTAGTTTCCATGTAGAGTAGGGAAGCTCTTGTTGTTTCTTTTTCTCAAAGTTAGAATATTTTCTAAGTGCCTGCAGAAGGAGTCTAAGTGTGTATGGTTCTTTGTTTGAGCATTGATATACCTAAGCGCAACAGTGTGATGGGAAAAAAACGAACTCTTTTGATAATCCTTGCAACACTGAGAATAGATTAAGATTTTTTGCAATGTATTTTACTTTCTTGCCCTTTACTTTAATGCATTTGAATTAAGAAATTTATTTTAAATAGTTAATGAACACAAGCATGACCACTTCAAGCATTCATATGGTACTTGGTAAACCAACAACGCTTAACATTTGGTAGCCTAGCAGTGCTATATGTGTTCAGGATGTGTTTGGAAAAGTGAGATAGTTGTGTTAGGCTAGCTAGGTAATAGATGAATTAGATCTTTAATTATTCTACTTTTCATTCTTGTTGTAGGCAGAAAAATCCATAAAATATAAAGTAAGAAAAATCATATACCTTAATTATACTTAAACCATACCCTTGAGCCTCACAAGTGTAATTGGGAAGACAACAAACATTCTCAATGCCCATTTCACTTGCTAGAAGAGCTAGTGCATTAGATAACTATAGGTCCACGAAATTCGACCAAATCACTCATAACACCTTAGTGATTCGTATGGTTGGGCATAGGGGGTACCTCGCTGCTCATCAACATGTAAGTTAAGAGGAAGAGACATAATGGAAACAAATAGAGATCCCATATAGAGTTGAACTAGAACCATTAGAATTGAAAGCCCTACTAGCAATGCTTGAATATGCTTTCTTGAATAATCAGAAGCTAGTCATAATCCATGCCAACCTAGATAAAGAGAAAAAGAAGAAGTTGTTAAAAGTAGTCAACAAGTGCCAAAAACATTTGCCTAGTCTTACAATGAGATCATTGGCATATATCCAAGAATCTATCAACATTAGATATACATCGATCTAGTGGTGAAACCACAATGCCAACCATAGAGGATGCTTAATCCAAAGCTCAAAGAGGTATTTAAGTAAGAGTTAGAAAAATTACTAAAGGCAAGATTCATTTATCCCATTGCAGATAGCAAATGGTTCAATCCTTTGGTAATTGTTCCAAAGAAGAAAGGTAAGCAAAGAGTGTGCATCGACTTCTAATTGTTGAACTTTGCTACATTCAAGGATCATTTTCCTCTATCATTCGTTGACCAAGTCTTGGATACTATTTTAGGACATGAGTACTATAATTTTTTGGATGGGTACAATAGATATAACTAGATACATGTTGTGCTTGAAGACTAAGAAAAGACAATGTTCACTAGTTTGTGGGGAACGTTTGCTTATAAGCAGATGCCTTTTGGTCTTTGCAATGTGCTTGCAACCTTCCAGAGACTCATACTCAACATCTTCCAGAAACAAATAGAAAATGGTGTTGAAGTATTTATGGACAAATTTTTGACATATGGGTTGGGTTTTAAATAGGTATTGGATCATCTAGAGATGGTATTAAAAAGATGTGTAGAGACTAATCTAAAGCTCAATTAGCAAAAGATCCATCTTATGGTCCAAGATGGGATCATATTAGAACATAGAATTTCATAAAGAGGAATAGAAATGGATCTTGATAAAATCAAAGTCATATAGAATATCACATAGAGGCCATAGATAGTCAAAGATGTTTGATCATTTTTAGACCACATAGGATACTATAGAAGATTCATAGAAAACTTTTTAAAGATTTCAAAACCACTAGTTGAGCTAACCAAGAAGGATGCACCCTTTTAGTGGATTGATTCATGTGAAAAGGTATTCAAAACCTTGAAATAGAAGTTGATCAAGACACCAATCCTACAAGCTTTGGATTGATTGAAGCCTTTTCATATCATGCTGGATGCTTTGAATTATGCACTTGGTGTAGTACTAACACATTTAGATGACCAAAAGAGACAACACTATGTACATTGTGCTAACAGAAGAATCACTAGGGCATAACTAAATTACACCATAATAGAAAAGGAGCTAATGAGAATGGTGTATTGATGAGTCATTGTTAGTAGGATCTAGTTAATGTGAACACATCGACATGATTCCATTGATGTGTACCTTTCGATGCATGATTTAATGCATCGACGGAGTGTTTGATTTTGCCTATATAAACATGCATACCTCCACAGTTAAGGCATTTGTTAATTAGTAGCATAGTGAAGCTCTTGTAGTTTGTTCATTTGAGAGTTAGAATATTTTTTAAGTGTCCACAGTAGGAGTTGAGAAGTGTACAGATATTTATTCAAGCACTGATGTACCTAGACACTTTAGTGTGAATGGCAATAAAGATAAGCTTTCTTAATAAACCTTGTGGCACTTGGACTTAGTCTAATATTTACTTAAAGCATTTACTATTTAGGAAATTTACTTTCATGCATTTAATTAATTAATTAAATGCATATAATTAATACACATAAGTATGACCACGTTGAGCATACGTTAATGCTTGGTAACCTAGTAGCGTTGTAATGTGTTCAAGATGTGTACGGTAGATGGAAATGGATGATTTTGCTAGGATTAATTAAGGTATTAAATAGATACTAGATTAATTAAGCATTTAATTACTTTATTTCCACACTTAGGAGAAATAGATAAAAATATGAAAAGTTATAAAAATCATGTGCCTCACTTAACCATATCCTTGAACCTCATAAGTGAAACTGGGAAGACAACTATCATGTTCTTGAGATTCACTACTTAGATAAGGTGTACTTAGAGAGAGCTAAACTCTATGGAATTTGACTGGATTGCTTAGTAAAGACTAGTGATTTGTATGGTTGGGTGTAGGAATTGCTCATTGCTCATCATTGGCACCATTGCTAGGGACTTTAGTTAGTAATGTGTGCTACCTAGGAAGTTGGTAAAATTATCCAAAGATGTTGTAACGAATCTTAAAGTCAAAATCAAGCAAAATAATAATAACAAAAGAACACTATTTTCACAAGAATTGATATGGCTTCTTCTCATAGGGAAGATTCTTGGCCACTATTCATGGGTGATTCCAATTAGCAAAGGCAAGAAGGCCCAAATCCACTTGTGCCCCAACAATGCAAAGTAATCTATACACATTCAGATGAGTACATTCTAGATTTCACCTTCATCCTACACCATGATGAATAACTACAGTGGAGGAACATGAAGGGTAACATTGTGTTACTGTCTGATTGCTCAGTTTCTGTGATGTTGCTTCATAATTCCATAAGAATGGTCATCGTAAGACTCAATGTTGTGTACAAGGTGCAAGATCATTCTTACTAGGATTATCATCCCATGGAGGCTCAATGAAAGAAGGATTGGTAAATGGAAGCTCACTATGAGGCATCAAAAGGTAAACAATTTAGAAACCTCTTGTTCTTTTTGGGCCAAAAGGAAGGGGAAGACCCCTTTTTAGGAACTTTTCAATACATTGATTCCCCTTTTCTTTTTGATGAGGAGGCCCTCAATCAGAATCTACACTCCACTATTGGTAAACCTAGTTCTGGGAAGAATGGATTCCTTGACTGTGAGACCTCAAAGGAAGGGAGTCAAGGTAGGAACCATGATAAGCACCATGAAAATGACAAACATGGTGATTGTGGATAGGACCAAAGAATAGGAAGTGGTAGACACTGTTTTGGTGCTAGCCCTCCTTCCTCTTCACCTTTGTTGTCTTCATCATCTTCCTTTTCCAATTCTGATCGAAGCCACAAAGGGAGAGACTATGATGAAAGTGACCAACAGGACAAGGATGGCCGTAAATCTTGTTGGAATAGTAGAGACCAAGGATGTGGGCAATCAAGGGAGGTCCACCATAAAGAAAGAAGGGACAACCAAGGGCATCATAGGAATTATGGCCATCACAGGGGCCATGACTATGATGAGCCTTTTGTTGCCACTAGAAATATTCTCAACATTAGTGAGCTTATAAGGATTTCAAAGCACATGAAGTATAGCTAGATTAAATTGTTAAACCTAAAAAATATCTCTAAGTTTGAAGGGGGATACAATTCTAATCCACAGAATCATCTCCAAGCCTTTCACAATGCATGTGCCTTATAGAACACTGAGAATGAATGGCAAAAATTGAATGTGTTTCCCAGGAGACTCATCAAGGAGGCTAAATGCTGGTATTACTCCTTAGAATTGAAATCAATTCGACAATGGAGTATGATGCTTAAACTCTTCAATGATTAGTATTAGACATCCTCATGAGTGTCTAACCTGAGAAGGTAGATCCAAGGTTGAAAGCAAGGAACACATGAATCCTTAGATGTGGGCATGGATAGATATTACCCATTGTTGCACCGATGCCTAGGCCATGGCTATTCTCAAAGGGAGCAACTTCGCCATATCATAGACGAGCTTTGAACAGAAACAAGGAAAACTCTTGGAGTCTATGCCCAAGGGAGGCTTTCAAAGCTAAGGGCCCATCAAATCCAAAGGTTAATCGAGCAAGTGACCAAAGAAGAAGGTGGGTTGTGAAAAAGGGCAAGTGCAGAGGACTATAACTGGGAGTTTTCCATTCGCAAGTTGAAGGTATGGTTTTATAACAATGAGGAGGAGGCACTACCTTTGTCTACTAACCAACATTGAGCCATCTAAATGAGGTCACTCATACAATCAATTGGTTGGAGGACATGACATTAATTTTTTCTTCCCAATGAATGTAGGCACCTGTAAGATCAAATCCTAGTGCTTGAGAGGTAATGGTGTTTCTTCCAAGATAATAAAAATTTCTAGAGATCTCTGGAAATGTCACTACCTTCTTGGTGCATCTAGAGGAAGACAAGGGGGCAACTATCTTGGTGCTGCTACACTAAGGGTAGGAAATAGTGGTCAAGGTGGTGGCTAATAGAGTGGGTGAAGTACTCAATGGCCCTACAACATTTATCATAGATGTTGCTATACTCAGAGATGTGCATAAGTCTACAGGAGTAATAAGTAAGAGGTTTAGCATAGCCCAACATGAAGAATTGTTGGATTGATTGGTTGTGGTTAAACAATTGATTTCGAAGATCTTTAATCTTTTGAAAAACATCATTGAGTCCTAGTTGGTGCTGTTGGAGGCTAAGGGAAAATGCATCATCACCAATGTCTAACTTGAAGCAACCACATCTAAAAATTAATGCTTGGCTATTGAAGTTGTAGAATTGAGAGCCCACCTCGTTGATCCTACTAGTCTTAACCAAGTCATGACTAGAGATGAAGCTTTCTTATAGCTTCAAGAGAAACTTAAAGCAGCTGAAAACACCAAGGAGACTATAGTCTTTGATGAGTCCATAGTAGTAGTAATAGCTTATAACACTAAAAAGGACTTGTCAGAGACTCATAAGGAGAATGTAATTTTGGCCAAGGACAACCATTTCCAATGAAATGTTAAAGCTTAGAAGGACCAAATGGTTGAATTCTTGAGATAATAGTAGGAGCAACTTGTTAAGGTAATTGTGGACCTAAGGAGGTTGGCTACAGAAAATAGAAATCTCTCAATAGAGAATGTCTAAGCTCTTTGCTAGAAATTAGCAATTGAGATTACTACCTGGAAAAATGAGGCCCTCAAGTTAAAAAGGGTTAAGAACCACTATAAGGACTAGGTTGGCCTTCTCAAAGAGGTTAACAAAAAGTAGATTTAGCTGGTGAAGGCAAAGGTGAACGAGATGCTCTAGCAGCTTCAACAAGGACATGACATGTGGCAGCCCATCTTTGATGGATTCAACATGTATAATAAGGTAGAAATCCACCTTAAGAAGCTGCAATCAAGGAAATGAAGGAGAACATGAAGTTAGCCAACCTCCATTATGCAAACTTGGCAATGTTGACTACTAGAAGACAAGGGTTAAAATTGGAGAAGTAAGTGGCCAACTGATACCTCTTGTATAAGGCAAAGTTCAAGCATCATAAGGAAACGAAACATAAGCTAAAAATAGCCAATATGGAGCTTTATGTCCTCAAAGCTTGATTTATAGATCAACAATCAATGGCTGAGGACTTGGCTAGATAGATGAACAACTACCAGGAGCTGCAAAATGCTATCATAACATTCAACATCAAACACAAACAATTCACTACCTAGTTTGTTAATGTTAAAGAGGTGTTCCATGTCATGCTTTATTCGTGGAATGTTCCTATGTTGGTCCACATTAGTCATGTTTCATGGACCGTGTATGATCCCCAAAATAAGGAGGAAACGATGAAAGCATTGCTGGATGTGTTTCATCTTCCACCAGTAGTCATAGTTGCAGTAGGACAACCACAACCATTGCTTGTGCCAAAGGTAGGAGAAGGTTCTTCAATAACTCAAGAGCCTCCACCTCCTAGGATCATCTAATTTTCTTGTTGTCTTCAAGTTGTCAAATGGGTTCTACTATCAATTTTGTAATGGTGTTTAATTTTGTTTTTGTGAACACCTATTTTTGTAAAAGTTGTAAATCTATACACTTGAGCACTTATAGTTAGTTAGTCAATAATATCATACTTCTCAAAATTTTCTAAAAAGCTTGTTCCTCCTCTTGGTTCACTCGAGGATGCGTTTTCATTCAGTTGTGGTGGAATGATGAGTCATTGTTGGTAGGATCTAGTCAATGCTAATGCATCAATGTAATCTTGTCAATGTGTACTTGTCGATGCATGATTTGATGCATCGACAAAGTGTCTAGTTTTGCCTATATAAATGCACACACATATCATAATTAATGCATTTGTTGATTAGTAGCATAGCAAAGCTCTTACAGTTTTTTATTTAAGAGTTAGAATATTTTCTAAGTGCCTGCAATAGGAGTTGAAAAGTGTATAGATCTTTATTCAAGTAGTGATATACCTGGACACTTTGATGTGAATGACAATAAAGATGAGCTTTCTTAATAAACCTTGTAGCACTTGGACTTAGCCTAATATTTACTTAAAGCATTTACTATTCATGAAATTTACTTTCATGCATTTAATTAATTAATTCAATATAGATAATTAATACACATAAGTATGACCACCTCAAGCATACGTTAATGCTTGGTAATCCTAGTAGCATTTATGCTTGATAACCCAGTAGCGTTGCAACATGTTCAGGATGTGTATAGTAGATGGGAATGGATGCTTATGCTAGGATTAGTTAAGGCATTAAATAGTTACTAGACTA
Organism: Gnetum montanum; assembly: GCA_015680685.1. Taxonomy (NCBI): domain Eukaryota; kingdom Viridiplantae; phylum Streptophyta; class Gnetopsida; order Gnetales; family Gnetaceae; genus Gnetum; species Gnetum montanum. The sequence continues at coordinate 132,227 of MNCI01021654.1, forward strand.
ATCAAGCATCTTACTTTATCTTCATGCTTAGGAGAAATAGATAAAAGTATGAAAAGCTATAAAAATCATGTGCCTCAGTTACACTTAACCATATCCTTGAACCTCACAAGTGAAATTGGGAAAACAATGATAATGTCCTTGAGATTCATGACATAGATAAGATGTACTTAAATAGCTAAAGTCTATAGAATTCAACTGGATCACTTAGTGAATGCTGGTGATTTGTATGGTTGGGTGTAGGGACTGCTCATTGCTCATCTTGTATGCACTTGAAAACTTTCGACATTATGTGCTTGGGTACCAAATCTATGTCCACACTGATCATAGTGCCATCCATTTTCTTATGAACAAACTAGTAGTCAGTCCTTAGGTGATTAGAAGGCTTGTTCTGTTACAAGAGTTTGGCATCATAATGATCGATAAGAAGGGAACAGAGAATGTTATAGCTAATCACTTGTTGAGACTTAGATGGGACTCATAAGACCATGTAGAACCATTATCAGACCAATTTCTTAATGAAGATTTGTTTACCAAGACTATAATGGCTATAGACTTAACAAGAAAGTCATGGACAACTGATTATCTAACTTATCTAACAATACAAGAGCTTCATGTTGAGTGGAGTAAGAAACTAAAAGAGTAATTCCTTCATAAGATGAAAAGATACATGGAAATAAATGGAAACCTTTACAGGATTTATGTAGATGGGTTAGTCTAATGGTGCATACCAGAATGTGATCAACAATAGATCCTACAGGATGCACATGAATGTTGATGTGGTGGCCATTATGTAAGATGTAGGATGGCATTAAAACTAATGATGGTAGGCTACTTCTAGCCTACCTTGTTCCAAGATGTCCATACCTTTACACAATCTTGTGAAAAATGCCAAAAAGTTGAAGGAATAATAGCCAAAAATGAAGGGTTGCAGTAATGGATACAATCATTTGAACCATTTGATATATGGGGAATTAACTTTATGGCCCCCATCACACTAATGTAAAATGGAAAGGCCTATATAATTGTGACCATGGATTATTGCACCAAGTGGGTAGAGGCAGCAGTAATCAAAGATTGTACAGATTAAACAAATGTTAAGTTTTCTCAACAACATGTGGTGAACAGATTTGGAGTACCAAGAATGATTATTTTAGATAATGGAACTTATTTTACCAGTGCTACTTTTATGAAGCCCATGCAACAACTTTGGGTAAACCATAAGTTGACCACACCATACCACACCCAAGCTAATGGTCAAGCAGAAGTAACTAACCATGAGATCACTAGAATACTAACTAGGATGGTTAGTAGATTTAGAAAGGATTGGGGCACCAAGTTGAATGATGCTCTATGGGCATATATAATGACATGGAAATTACCCATTGGTTATTCACCCTTTGAGATAGTTTACATTAAGTTACCCGCACTACTAATCTAGGGAGAGCTTCAAACTCTAGCTACTACCAACCAACTTGACCTAAACTTGAGCTTTGCCCAAAGAGAGCACCTAATAAATCTTAATCTATTAGAAGAGAATAAGCTACTAGCACTTATGAGTAATGAGATCCACAAGAACTACTCCAAGCATAAGCATGATGCTTGTATAAGAAAAGTATTAATGCAGCTAGGTAATAATATCCTCTACTATAACCCTAATCATGTCAAACAAAAGGCCAAGTTTCAAATTCTTTGGGAGGGAACCTACATCGTTTAGGAAACTTACCATTCTTGTGCTATGCATATTCACCATCCATCTAGCCCACATAAGCTCATCTTGGTGAACATCCAATCGGTCAAACCTTATCATCAATATCCCAACTCCACTAAAGATTCCACCCAATTTGCTGGAATGTTCTCTAATTGTTCACTTTTTTGATTGACTAATCGTAACTGTAGTTGTGGGGATGTGCACTAGGACATGTAGGTACCTTTTAAATTTCTCACTTTCTTATTGCTTTTTCTACTTTCTTGATATATTTTCCTTTCCTTTTATACTTTTTCATTTCTTAAACTTTTGATATTCTTTGATAATTTTTCATTATTTTTATCTTTCTTAATTTTTTATATCTTTTCTAATTTTTCATGTTTTGTTCTCATTTTACTTGTACATATTTTTGTCAATTTCCAATAAAACACATCGAATAAGGTAAGATGTAGTCCCAATAAGGTGAATATTTATCTATATTATCACTCATAAGGGGCTAATTACCAGTATAGTGAGACCACAACATCCATCCACCCATTCCAATAATAAGAGGTTCTTACCATGGTCATAATGATATTCTTCTCATAATAAAACTAAGAATAAACCTATGATCATTATGCTGGGATAGAAAAGTGAAGAACCAAGTGGGAATGCAAAGGGTGTGACATCAAGGGGATTTGTGGATTCTCTTGGATTACTGTTGTAAGTTTTATCCTATTGCTTAGGTTATATTATATCCTTGTAGATCTAACAAAAAATGGAAGTAAGAGTATAGTAAGTGCTACCTTACCATGTCACTAGAAAGAGATGTTACCCATGCCTTAAGATGGGTGGCTTCTCAGAAATCTAAAAAATAAAAGTGCAATGAATAAACTCTTCCCTTGGACAATACGCTAAGTGGTAATACTTCTAGCAACAATGGTAGTCTTATGGTTGTAACTCTCAAAGATGAAACAATGCAATGTCACTAGAAAGTGGTTTGGAATTGGTTTGAATCTTGGAATGAAAGGGTAAAGACTACTTTAAACACCAACTACACACAAGGATTCATTATGCCTATGATAAGATACCTCATGTCCTAGTTTCAGCAATTCCTTTTACAATCCATCTCACCTCACTGTATATTTAATTATAACTTATGGTTTTGTATAATATAGCATTATCTTCTCAATTTGGATATACTAACATGTGTGTTTTGCTAGATATATATATCTTACATTCAATTCCTTTAGTGCCTAAGGACATTTTTAGGCATGGTTATACAAGGGCACTAAGGGCTAGAGCCTGCTTTGGGGGGGATCCACTTGTATAGCTCTTGTATTTCATACTTAGCAAGTAATTCCACATCATCTCGTGCCTTCCAAGATCATCAAAAATCTCACATACTTGCCTTAATTTTGAAAACTTGTCCATAAATATATAACCCTTCATCCATCTTCTATACACTTAATAAACTTTCATAGCCCTGAAACACCACAAAATTCTAAGCTTAGCACTTCTCCAACAAGAATCGAGCTAAGTCATGATGCTCCCCAGCATGACTGAAGCTTGAGGACCTCACAGACAGCTTCAAACGGAGTTGAACTCAGCAAAAAATGGTTTCCTAGGATCCACAAAAGACTACAATGAAATCCAGCATTAAACTTGGCAAATCTTGAGCTCAAAATACTTGGTTTTCACTAAGTATGCATCCTGTACGCTGGCCTATACATGCCTAGCATACAGCCCAACGTACAACAACTTTTGAGCACCAAAAATGAGCCAAAACATGCCAGAATTGAGCGTCTGGACCCCCCAAGACCTTCCCCAAGGTCCTCAGCAGCTCTCAGGCACCTAAAAATCAAATTTTGGGCCCCAAATAATGGGTTTTCAATTCTGCACGCTGGCCTGCACGCCCAGCATACAACCCAGCATACACCATTAAAAATGACTCAAAACAAGCACCAAACAGGAGATTTTCACCTGAAATCAACTCTTAGAGGTAGGTCAACTATTGGGCATCATCATGGGTACTTGAAAATCAAGTTTTGACCTCGAAATGATCCATTTACATGTGTGTACGCTGAGCATACATACTTTGCACGCCCAGCGTACAGCCCAGCGTGCACCAACTTTTAAGCTCCAAAACTCCTCCAAACAGGCCAGAATTGAAGCTCTAGACCACCTATGACCTTCCCAAGGGTTCCCAGTAGCTCTCAGGCAGTTAAAATTCAGTTTTTGGGCTCGAAATGATGGACTTTCATGCTTGTACGCCAGCATGCAGCACGTTGGCATCCTGTACGCTGTCATCCTGTATGCTAGCATCCTGCACGCTGGCATGCAGCATGTTGGCATCCTGTACACTGGCATGTAGCACGGTGGTATCCTGTACGCTGGCATCCTGTATGCTGGCATCCTGCACGCTGGCATCTTGTACGTCGGCATGCAGCACGCTGGCATGCAGCACGCTGTACAGTTGTAATTTTCTATGCACTCGAACAACAGAGCCACATGTCATCCGACCCGAAATCCTCTCATCCACGGCCACTCATACCCTTCCAGATCAGAATCCAATGCCCAAAAAGCTCATAAAAACCCTAATTTTTCACTAGATCAGGGTTGAGAATTTTGGGCAAACCAGAGACAAAAAAACAAAAGAACCAGAGACACTTAGAAACCAGAGCAAAAACCTTGTACGCTGGACTTCAACCCTGCACGCTAAGCATACAGCCTTCATGCTATGCCTGTAGTTCAAACCAGCACACCATCATCCCTCTGCATCCACCGGGGCTCTTCGTCTGCCTTGTGTCAGATCCACAACTGTGTTCAGACCAGTGCATTGTAACTTCTATTATGCAATAATATTGCCACATTTCTTTTGCTAAGATTTGTTATGGTTTTTCATTCATCCTTGTGTACTTATTTTTTACATTCTTGCACGTTTACGCTCGATTTTACATTAGTTACATCGTTTGCATATAACCCAGCGTACAGTATATCGGTGTACGTTCGGGGAAATCCTTGTCTGATCCGCGTGCGGACCACCCAAGGTACTTTGCCTTCATTAATTCCAGCTTGGCCTCGAGTGAAGGTAGGGTGTTTTGTGCCTGTCTGGGGATCTCTTGGTTTCTATTTCATTCCAGTCGGAGACAGATGATTTTAGACAGTATAGAAAATGACGCTAAAAGGAGGGCCTGACTTGTTTTTTGTTTAAATGAAACGCTGATCACGTGACCTGTTCAAACATAGCATTTACGCTGCTACAGTGTTTACGCTGCTGTAGTGCTTCACGCTGCTACAGTGCTGCTACAATTTTTTCTCAACAAAAACACACAAAACACATTCGTTTCAAAGCCGAATTCATCGTAATTCGCACCTAACTTCAAGTCGGTCTAAGTGCCAACTGTCACCAACATGGATCACCTAGTCCAATGCATACAATACACACAACATAACGATTCTAAGATGACTTCCTCTTACCCGAGATCGCCATCCACGTATGAGTACAGTTCATAATTTCACACTTAGCCAAATTTTCTCCTGTTTACGCTGTACATGCTGGACACTTAGAAAAATTTTCAGTGTTCACACGCTAGACACTCTGCGCACTTAGCCCGAAACACACTTAGCACTTGTTTGCCAGCTCGTATGCTGCCCCGTCACACATCACCATGGAGTCATCCCAGACCTCTAATGCACGCACCTTCATAATCCTCACACAGGAACAATACAACTACATCTGTGTGAAGATTCAGGACAACCTTCCCATTGACCACACAGAACAGGAGGCAAAACGAAACTTTGAGCGTATATAAATGGGAGGTCATAAATTCATCTCCTCTATATATGACATCATCCCCCTTTCTAAGCCTAATCATAGGCTCATCTCCTAGCTCCTTCTCGCAAGGAGCCAAAACACACGGTGACCCACTGAGGAGCCCCAAAACCAACATGCTGTAGATGACTTCGAGGCACAATCTGAACTTAAGGATTCATACCACACCCCCAGCCTCGATGCCTGTATGAACCCATCATTCCACCCTTGCGTGGGATAGATGACCCCTCACCAAGTATCAACGAGCACACAAACACTAGTGTCCCAACATGGACTACCCACACCCATCTCCACCCAGTTTATACCGCACATGCAAACGAATGGGACCACTTTCACTACATCGGCCCCGCACATCCAGGGTGTCACTTCACAGTTTGTGGCTAGGCAAGAAACCATACCCCTTATTCAACAACCCACTCACTTCAATGTGCCACACCCCACAACCACAACTCTGAACATTGCTCCACAGCAACAAATGACAACCCAACAATCTCCCCAACCAACTAATCTGCCTACCACTCAAGAGTGGGTAAAAGAAAAACAAATGATGCAAGTGTTAGCTGATGAGGTAAAGCAACTCAAAACTATCAACACTGAACAAGTTAAAGTACTGGATTTCTACCACGATGATCCAATTAGCTCTTCAGTGCCACCGTTAGCTTTACCCAAGGGAATCACACTTCCACAGTTGATCAAATACAACGGGAAGGGAGATCCGAATGCTCAATTAGTCACATTTTGATCAGAAACTCTATTGTTTCAAGCTTGGCCTCACGCAATCTTGCGCATGTTCACTATGTCCTTAACGAGCATAGCCTTAGACTAGTACAGAGCCTTGCCATGTAACTCCATATCCTCTCTTGAGGATCTGTTACACTAATTCATTACCAAGTTTAAGTACAACTTGAAGCCTAAAGCAACCCTAGACACTCTGATACAGGTGAAACAAGCACCACTTGAGCCTGTGCAGAAGTTCATCCAATGATGGAGTGCAACCCTTAACGAACCTCATGAGCCCATCCCTGAAATGTATTTGCTTACAATTTTGAATGGAGCCGTGAATGACTTTGTTAAGTCAAAACTGTACTACCTAAGCGCTCAAACGTTGAGCCAAGCCTTCACGTAGATCAAGAACATTAAACAAGCTGCACAAGCCAGCAATGACCTTGCCTATGTGGCTTACAAGAACCAACATGTTGCCAAACAACAAACAACAACGTAAATTGTAGCTACAAGCACAAAAAAAACACTAGTACCAACACACCTGCAACAATAAGGACCACCCCAAGGCCCAAATTTTAGTGCAAGGATCACTCTAAGTACACACCGCTACCTGCGCGACCCTTTGAACTACTAGAGCAACTCCTTAAAGCTGGGCAAATCCATTACAAACACGTAGCGGAGAAGGCTTGCCGTCGACATGACAGGTACTGCAAACTACTGAGGAACCCCACCTTAGCAGCACCAAACGAACCCCCGGTTCCACGACATTTCAAGTTATACCAATTCTGTCACTACCCCCAGATGTTCGGTCACAACACTAACACCTGCCGTGCATTACAGGATGATCTACAAGCAATGATGGAGCGGGGCCAACTCAATGTCAACACCCTAAATCAACCAAGCACAGATAATGCCCCCTATGTCATAAACTCTATTGGCATAGATAGTAAGCCTAAACCTGTGCACCAACCTTTTGTGATCCACATTCCTCCCAGCAAGGCCATAATCCCCTCCGCCTCCACTTGCAAGGGGCCTCCCATAGTCATCAAGGTGCCACATAGAGCACCGACGACACCTTTCATGGTCAAGGTACCACCAACTCACACGTCTGCTAAGATGTTAAACTAGCAAGATTCAACGCAATCCTGAGCACCGAAGACACCCTTTGTGGTCAAAGTACCACCACGCTCGTCCACTAAGATGTTAAACTGGCATGATGCACCAACGACAATAGCAAATAAACCTTTCGTTATCAAGGTGCCACAACAAGCTAGTCAAACAAACATGACACCTCCTAAACTACCATTTGTCATAAAGGTGCCCCCATGCGATGGCCCCTCACCTACCCAGAGCCCAACCATAGGCAATGTCTCAACCTCTTCTCCCTCAAGAGTCAACCTTGCCAACAACACGGGTAAGCAAACCAACTGGCAATAGAAGAAAATGAACAAACAACGAGCAACACTTGTAGTCGAAATAAAAGCCACACTTGGTACACAGCAACCGAACACTGTGGGCCCTACCCCTAATCCCAAACAAACCAGGCCCAAGCCCTCGACCCATACCGAGGCAACCAACACAACGACAAATAACACAGACTTTGTAGCTACACTGGCCTAGGTAAAACAAATACTCAAATAAAAGAACACAACTATGAGCTTGTACGACCTGGTCATGACATCATTAGTCCATCGCGAAGCCTTAGCACAAACATTAGCATCTGTTCTTGTTACAGAGGACATCCCTGCTAACATGGAATCCATCCGTGCAATGATTTCACAACACACACCATAAGGATTTGGTTTAAACACCTTAGCCTTCCACGATGATGTAGTTAAAGTCAAACCTGAATGAGAGAAATTCACAATAGCTCCATTGTCGATTAGCATACGTGTTGGGCAATGTATCATTCGCAGAGTGCATGTTGATGATGGCGCACCAACAAACGTAGTTCTATACTCCATCATCGACAAACTAGGCATGGTAGATGATATCATGCCAACAGAAACCACGTGTTTAAAATCCTTCAACGGATCACGTGTCACAGTCAAGGGCACAATCAACTTAGCCTTTGTGGTAGGTGAACAATTCCCCACTAGCGTGGAGTTCACTGTCATAGAACAGATGCCCAGTTTCAACATGATTCTTGGCAGACTATGGCTAGCACAACAACGAGCCGTTTCCTCACCGATACATCAAGAAATCCACCTTCCATACGAAGGTGGACAAGTCACTATACATGGCGACAACACTTCCTTTCAAGCTGACCACAACATAGACATGTCACAAGTCTTGAAAGAGGAGCCTCTTAATGCAATACACACAGCAACAAATGCAACACCTAGAGCTAATACGTCAGAACAAGTGGCAAAAATCATAAGCCTCCTAGCTGAGCCTAAGCCTAAAACACTTCCAAAACCACATCCGGCTGGGAAATAACCACATGATCCAGTCTCCCCTGCGGCCAAAAACACGTCTGATATCCACCCACTTTTCACCTTTGTTCGTTGTGCATACGTCACCTTAATTTGCATTGTACTAGCTTACGCACTTGCATGTGGCCCGAAAAGGCCTTAAACTAGAACACGTGGCCCGAAAAAGCCTTAAACTACCAAATTTTCACATTATTTTCTATTCACTTGTGCATTTCAATTCATGTCTTCTGCAGTGGCTATTTAACATTGTTTTCTCTAGTTGCTTTTGTTTACAGGATCATACAGACGCACATGCATGCATCCACCCTGACAGTCCTGGCATCATGACTTAAAACTGATACCACAGAAAGTCTTGGCGTCATGACGGTAAACTGACACCACAGAGCTCTGTCCGACATGACACTAAACTATCACACTCATTTACCAGAGTCCGCTAAGACTATAAACTAGCTTGCCTCTTCATAGTCCTCCATGACTATAAACTAGCATTGTACCATCTGCTACGATGATAAACTAACAATGTCCAATGGGTTATGATGTAAAACTAACCCATGATAGTCCGCTAAAACTATAAACTGGCAAGATCATTTCTGGCACATTCATCTGCTACTGTGATTCATGACATTTCTTCAACAACGCTTGCTGCATCATTCATCACACCGGCTTTGACCACACTATTGCTGCTTATTTTGTTTACCTTAAGTTACCCATGGTGCCTCCATTTTCATCGGCCATATTCATGTCTAAAGTGTTTGCTAACTCATTCACTTGTGGTTTTCTTGTCTTCTTGGAGTTGTGTTTGCAGGATGACACCCGGTGGTGTTCGTACACGGATACACTTCATCATAGTGACAAGGTGCCACATTTTTTTTGACGCATGCAACCAGGTTAATCAATCTGTTCAAAAGTACATTCCAAGTTCCCAATACCTCCCCCATTTCCCCAACACTCTCGTTCCCTTTCCTACCTAGTTACAGTTCCCAGATACACTCAATACATCCCAAAACTTTGAGCACACTGTTGCATGCTGCGACACTCTCAAGCAGTTGGAACACATAACATGGAACATGAACATGAGTGCAAAATTGAAAGAACGTTCTCTCAAAAAAAAAACAACAAAAAAAAGAACAAAAGAGCAAAGAGCAAAGAGTAAAAAAAGCCAAAAAGAAACACAAGACCCTTGGCAATTCCCATATAAGCCCCAGGCGGGAAGGCAGTTGTCTTAGAAGCAAGTAATCATGTCTCAAACACTCAAGTAACATCTCATTGCGTGGCTCTGGCTCTCCACCAACAGGTTCCCTTTAACACTAAACAACGACCCTATTCCTTCGAAGAACGCAACAGATCATCACGTGGCTTTGGTTGTGCCAACAAGTCCTCTTAAACACTAAACAAGAGTCTTGTTCCGCCAAAGGACGTACACCTCATGTCTTGGTCCCAAGTCTACTAGACAATGGCTATTGACAAGGATCAACATGACCCATACACACCAGAGCATCCCCTTCATCATGCGTAATCCCTTGATCAGTTCCCAATCCCCACAAACTTCATTTCCCCAATCCTATGTACTACTGAACACGGTGCAATAAAATCTGGCCAGGTGTCAAAGGACAACGTTTCTACCAAGTTGCTTATGGTGTTTTGTACTTCTTTGTTAACACTTCTTAGGTCGATTCCTCCAAGCGTCAACAAAGAGGGGCCAATGAAACACCACAAAATTCTGAGCTTACCACTTCTCCAACAAGAATCGAGCTAAGTCATGATGCTTCCCAGCATGACTGAAGCTTAAGGACCTCACAAGCAGCTTCAAAAGGAGTCAAACTCAGCAAGAAATGGTTCCCTGGGATCCACAGAAGACTACAATGAAATTTGGCATTAAACTTGGCAAATATTGAGCTCAAAATACTTGGTTTTCACTAAGTATGCAACATGTATGCTGGCCTATACATGCCTAGCGTACAGCCCAGCGTACAGCAACTTTTGAGCCCCAAAAATGAGCCAAAACATGCCAGAATTGAGCGTCTGGACCCCCCAAGACCTTCCCCAAGGTCCCTAGTAGCTCTCAGGAACCTGAAAATCAAATTTTGGGCTCTAAATGATGGGTTTTCATTCCTGCACGCTGGCCTTCACGCCTAGCATACAGCCCAGCGTACACCATCAAAAACGACTCAAAACAAGCACCAAATAGTGAGATTTTCATCTAAAATCAACTCTCAGAGGTAGGGCAACTGTTGGGCATCATCATGGGTACTTAAAAATCAAGTTTTGACCTCGAAATGATCCATTTACATGTGTGTACGCTAAGCATACATACTTTGCACGCCCAGTGTACAGCCTAGCGTGCACCAAATTTTGAGCTCCAAAACTCCTCCAAACAGGCTAGAATTGAAGCTCTAGAACACCTATGACCTTCCCAAGGGTCCCCAGTAGCTCTCAGGCACTTGAAATCCAATTTTTTGGCTCCAAATGATGGACTTTCATGCCTGTACACCGGCATGCAGCACACTAGCATCCTGTACGCTGGCATCCTGCACGCTGGCATGTAGCACGCTGGCATCTTGTATGTTGGCATCCTGTACGTTGGCATCCTGCATGCTGACATCCTGTACGCCGGCATGTAGCACGTTGCCATCCTGTACGCTGGCATGCAGCACGCTGTACAGTTGTAATTTTCTATGCACTCGGACAACACAGCCACATGTCATCCGACTTGAAATCCTCTCACCCACGACCACTCATACCCTTCCAGATTCGAATCCAACGCCCAAAAACCTCATAAAAACCCCAATTTTTCACTAGATCAGGGTTGAGAGTTTTGGGCAAATCGGAGACAAAAAAAAGAACCAGAGACACTTAGAAACCAGAGCAAAAACACTGTACGCTGGACTTCAACCATGCACGCTGAGCATACAGCCTTCACACTTTGCCTGCAGTTCAAACCAACACACCATCATCCATCTGCATCCACCGGGGCTCTTCGTCTGCCTTGTGTCAGATCCACAACTGCGTTCAGACTGGTGCATTGTAATTTCTATTATGCAATAATATTGCCACATTTCTTTTGCTAAGATTTGTTATAGTTTTTCGTTCATCCTCGTGTACTTATTGTTTACATTCTTGCATGTTTACGCTTAGTTTTACATTACTTACACCATTTGCATATAACCCAGCGTACAGTATATCGGTGTACGTTCAGGGAAATCCTTGTCTGATCAGTGTGCGGACCACCCAAGGTACTCTGCCTTCGTTAATTCCAGCTTGCCCTCGAGCGAAGGTAGGGTCTTTTGTGCCCATCTAGGGATCTCTTGATTTCTGTTTCATTCCAGCCGGAGACTGAGGATTTCAGACAGTACAGAAAATGGCACTAGAAGGAGGGTGTAACTTGTTTTTTGTTTAAACGAAACGCTGATCACGTGACCTATTCAAACACAGTGTTTATGCTACTACAGTGTTTACGCTGCTACAGTGCTTGACGCTGCTATAGTGTTTACGCTGCTACAGTGCCGCTACAGTTTTTTTTCAACAAAAACACACAAAACACATCCGTTTCAAAGTCGAATTCACCGTAATTCGCACCTAACTTCAAGTCGGTCTAAGTGCCAACTGTCACCAACATGGATCATCTAGTCCAATGCATACAATACACACAACATAACAATTCTGAGATGACTTCCTCTTACCTGAGATCGCCATCCGCGTACGAGTACCGTTCATAATTTCACACTTAGCCAAATTTTCTCCCATTTACACTGTACACGTTGAACACTTAGAAACATTTTCATTGTTCACACGCTAGACACTCTGCGCACTTAGCCTGAAACACACTCAGCACTTGTTCACCAGCTCGTATGTTGCCCTGTCACACATCACCATGGAGTCATCCCAGACCTCTAATGTATGCACCTTCATAATCCTCACACAGGAACAGTACAACTACATCTGTGTGAAGATTCAGGCCAACCTTCCCATTGACCACACAGAACATGAGGCAAAATGAAACTTCGAGCGTATATACATGGAAGGTCATGAATTCATCCCCTCTTTATATGACATCATCCCCCTTTCTGAGCCTAATCATAGGCTCATCTCCCAGCTCCTTTTGGCAAGGAGCCAAAACGCACGGCGATCCACTGAGGAGCCCCAAAACCAACATGCTGTAGATGACTTCGAGGCACAATCTGAACCTAAGGATTCATACCACACCCCCAGTCCCCATGCCTACGTGAACCCATCATTCCACCCTTGCGTGGGACAGACGGCCCCTCACCAAGTGTCAATGAGCACACAAGCACCAGTGTCCCGACATGGACTACCCACACCCATCTCCACCCAGTTTATACCGCACGTGCAAATGCATGGGGTCACTTTCACTACATCGGCCCCGCACATCCAGGGTGTCACTTCATAGTTTGTGGCTAGGCAAGGAACCATACCCCTTGTTCAACAACCCACTCACTTCAATGTGCCACACCCCACAACCACAACTCTGAACATTGCTCCACAGCAACAAATGACAACCCAACAATCTCCCCAACCAACTAATCTGCCTACTGCTCAAGAGTGGATAGAAGCAAAAAAAATGATGCAAGCGTTAGCTGATGAGGTAAAGCAACTCAAAACTGCCAACACTGAACAAGTTAAAGTACTGGATTTCTACCACAATGATCCAATTAGCTCTTCAGTGCCACCATTAGCTTTACCCAAGGGAATCACACTTCCACAGCTGATCAAATACAACGGGAAGGGAGATCCGAATGCTCACTTAGTCACGTTTCGATCAGAAACTCTATTGCTTCAAGCTTGGCCCCATGCAATCTTGCACGTGTTCACTATGTCCTTAACGAGTGTAGCCTTAGACTGGTACAGAGCCTTGCCATGTAACTCCATATCCTCTCTTGAGGATCTATTACACCAATTCGTTACCAGGCTTAAGTATAACCTGAAGCCTGAAGCAACCCTAGACACTCTGATACAGGTGAAACAAGCACCACTTGAGCCTGTGCAGAAGTTCATCCAATGATGGAGTGCAGCCCTTAACGAACCTCATGAGCCCATCCCTGACATGTATTTGCTTACAATTTTGAAGGGAGCCGTGAATGACTTTGTTAAGTCAAAACTGTACTACCTAAGCGCTCAAACGTTGAGCGAAGCCTTCACGTAGATCAAGAACATTGAACAAGCTGCACAAGCCAGCAATGACCTCGCCTATGTGGCTTACAAGAACCAACATGTTGCCAAACAACAAACAACAATGGAAATTGTTGCTGCAAGCACAAAAAAAACACTAGTACCAACCCACCTGCAACAACAGGGGCCACCCCAAGGCCCAACTTTCAGTGCAAGGATCGCTCTAAGTACACACCGCTACCTGCGCAACCCTTTGAACTACTAGAGTAGCTCCTTAAAGCTGGGCAAATCCATTACAAACATGTAGCGGAGAAGGCTTGCCGCCGACATGACAGGTAGTGCGAACTACTGAGGAACCCCACCTTAGCAGCACCAACCCCACCTTAGCAGCACCACGACATTTCAAGTTAGACCAATTCTGTCACTACCACCAGATGTTCGGTCACAACACTGACACCTGACATGCGTTACAGGATGATCTACAAGCAATGATGGAGCGGGACCAACTCAACATCAACACCCTAAATCAACCCAGCACAGACAATGCCCCCTATGTCATAAACTCCATTGGCATAGATAGTAAGCCTAAACCTGTGCGCCAACCTTTTGTGATCCACGTTCCCCCCCAGCAAGGCCACAATCCCCTCCGCCTCCACTTGCAAGGGGCCTTCCATCGTCATCAAGGTGCCACATAGAGCACCGACGACACCTTTCGTGGTCAAGGTACCAGCACCTCACACATCTGTTAAGACGTTAAACTAGCAAGATTGAACGTAATCCCGAGCACCGAAGACACCCTTTGTGGTCAAAGTACCACCACGCTCGTTCGCTAAGACATTAAACTGGCATGATGCACCAATGACAACAGTAAAGAAACCTTTCGTTATCAAGGTGCCACAACAAGCTAGTCAAACAAAAATGACACCTCCTAAATTACCATTTTTCATAAAGGTGCCCCCATGCGATGGCCCCTCACCTACCTAGAGTCCAACCGTAGGCAATGTCTCAACCTCTTCTCCCTCAAGAGTCAACCTTGCCAACAACACGGGTAAGCAAACCAACTGGCAATAGAAGAAAATGAACGAACAACGAGCAACACTTGTAGTCGAAATAAAAGCCACACCTGGTACACAGCAACCGAACGCTGGGGGCCCTGCCCCTAATCCCAAACAAACCAGGCCCAAGCCCTCGACCCATATCGAGGCAACCAACACAACGACAAATAACACAAACTTTGTAGCTACACTGGCCTAGGTAAAACAAACGCTCAAATAAAAGAACACAACCATGAGCTTGTACGACCTGGTCATGACATCATCAGCCCATCGCGAAGCCTTAGCGCAAACATTAGCATCCGTTCCTGTTACAGAGGACATCCCTGCTAACATGGAATCCATCTGTGCAACGATTTCACAACACACATCACAAGGATTCTGTTCAAACACCTTAGCCTTCCGTGATGATGTACTTAAAGTCAACCCCAAATGAGGGGAAGTCACAATAGCTCCATTGTCGATTAGCATATGTGTTGGGCAATGTACCATTCGCAGAGTGCACGTTGATGATGGCGCGACAACAAACGTAGTTCTATACTCCGTCATCGACAAACTAGGCATGGCAGATGAGATCATGCCAACAGAAACCATGTGTCTAAAATCCTTCAACAGATCATGTTTCACAGTCAAGGGCATAATCAACTTAGCCTTTGTGGCAGGTGAATAATTCCCCATCAGTGCGGAGTTCACTGTCATAGAAGAGATGCCCAATTTCAACATGATTCTTGGTAGACCATGGCTAGCACAACAACGAGCCATTTCCTCACCGATACATCAAGAAATTCGCCTTCCATACGAAGGTGGACAAGTCACTATACATGGCGACAACACTCTCTTTCAAGCTGACCACAACATAGACATGTCACAGGTCTTGAAAGAGGAGGCTCTTGATGTAATACACACAACAACAAATGCAACACCTAGAGCTAATACGTCGGAATGAGTGGCAAAAACCATAAGCCTCCTAGCTGAGCCTAAGCCTAAAACACTTCCAAAAACACATCCTACTAGGAAATAACCACACGATCCAGTCTCCCCTGCGGCCAAAAACACGTCTGATCTTCACCCACTCTTCACCTTTGTTCGTTGTGCATACGTCACCTTAATTTGCA
Organism: Gnetum montanum; assembly: GCA_015680685.1. NCBI lineage: Eukaryota > Viridiplantae > Streptophyta > Gnetopsida > Gnetales > Gnetaceae > Gnetum > Gnetum montanum. The sequence goes on from MNCI01021654.1 coordinate 148,198, forward strand.
TTGTACTAGCTTACGCACTTGCATGTGGCCTGAAAAGGCCTTAAACTAGAACACGTGGCCTGAAAAAGCCTTAAACTACCAACTTTTCACATTATTTTCTATTCACTTGTGCATTTCAATTCATGTTTTCTGTAGTGGCTATTTAACATTGTTTTCTCTAGTTGCTTTTGTTTACAGGATCATACGGACACACATGCATGCATCCACCTTGATAGTCCTGGCATCATGACTTAAAACTGATATCACAGAAAGTCTTGGCGTCATGATGATAAACTGACATCACAAAGCTCTATCCGACATGACACTAAACTATTACACTCATTTACCAGAGTCTGCTAAGACTATAAACTAGCTTGCCTCTTCATAGTCCTCCACGACTATAAACTAGCATTGTACCGTCTGCTACGACGATAAACTGGCAACGTCCAATGGGTTATGACGTGAAACTAACCCACGACAGCCCGCTAAGACTATAAACTGGCAAGATCATTTCTGGCACATTCATCTGCTACTGTGATTCATGACATTTCTTCATCAACGCCTGCTGCATCATTCGTCACACTGGCTTTGACCACACTATTGCTGCTTATTTTGTTTGCCTTAAGTTATACATGGTACCTCCATTTGCATCGTCCATATTCATGTCTAAAGTGTTTGCTAACTCATTCACTTGTGTTTTTCTTGTCTTCTTGGAGTTGTGTTTGCAGGATGACACCCGGTGGTGTTCGTACACGGATACACTTCATCAGAGTGACAAGGTGCCACATTTTTTTTGACGCATGCAACCAGGTTAATCAATCTGTTCAAAAGTACATTCCAAGTTCCCAATACCTCCCCCATTTCCCCAACACTCTCGTTCCCTTTCCTACCTAGTTACAGTTCCCAGATACACTCAGTACATCCCAAAACTTTGAGCACACTGTTGCATGCTGCGACACTCTCAAGCAGTTGCAACACATAACATGGAACATGAACATGAGTGCAAAATTGAAAGAACGTTCTCTCAAAAAAAAAACAACAAAAAAAAGAACAAAAGAGCAAAGAGCAAAGAGTAAAAAAAGCCAAAAAGAAACACAAGACCCTTGGCAATTCCCATATAAGCCCCAGGCGGGAAGGCAGTTGTCTTAGAAGCAAGTACTCATGTCTCAAACACTCAAGTAACATCTCATTGCGTGGCTTTGGCTCTCCACCAACAGGTTCCCTTTAACACTAAACAACGACCCTATTCCTTTGAAGTACATAACAAATCATCACGTGGCTTTGGTTGTGCCAACAAGTCCTCTTAAACACTAAACAAGAGTCTTGTTCCGCCAAAGGACGTACACCTCATGTCTTGGTCCCAAGTCTGCTAGACAATGGCTATTGACAAGGATCAACATGACCCATACACACCAGAGCATCCCCTTCATCATGCATAATCCCTTGATCAGTTCCCAATCCCCACAAACTTCATTTCCCCAATCCTATGTACTACTGAACACGGTGCGATAACATCTGGCCAGGTGTCAAAGGATAACGTTTCTACGAAGTTGCTTGTGGTGTTTTGTACTTCTTTGTCAATGCTTCTTGGGTCGATTCCTCCAAGCGTTAACAAAGAGGGGCCAATGAAACACGACAAAATTCTGAGCTTAGCACTTCTCCAACAAGAATCGAGCTAAGTCATGATGCTTCCCAGCATGACTGAAGCTTGAGGACCTTATAGACAGCTTCAAATGGAGTTGAACTCAGCAAGAAATGGTTCCTTGGGACCCACAGAAGACTACAATGAAATCCAGCATTAAACCTGGTAAATCTTGAGCTCAAAATACTTGGTTTTCACTAAGTATGCAACATGTACGCTGGCCTATACATGCCTAGCGTACAACCTAGTGTACAGAAACTTTTGAGCCCCAAAAATGAGCCAAAACATGCCAGAATTGAGCATCTAGACCCCCCAAGACCTTCCCCAAGGTCCCTAGCAGCTCTCAGGCACCTGAAAGTCAAATTTTGGGCCCCAAATGATGGGTTTTCATTCTTGCACGCTGGCCTTCACGCCCAGCGTACAGCCCAGCATACACCATCAAAAATGGCTCAAAACAAGTACCAAACAGCGAGATTTTCACCTGAAATCAACTCTCAAAGGTAGGGAAACTATTGGGCATCATCATGGGTACTTGAAAATCAAGTTTTGACCTCGAAATAATGCATTTACATGTGTGTACGCTAAGCATACTTACTCTGCACGCCCAGCGTACAGCCCAGTGTGCACCAACTTTTGAGCTCCAAAAACTCCTCCAAACAGGCCAGAATTGAAGCTCTAGACCACCTATGACCTTTCCAAAGGTCCCCAATAGCTCTCAGGCACTTGAAATTCAATTTTTGGGCTCCAAATGATGGACTTTCATGCTTGTATGCTGGCATGCAGCACGCTGGCATCCTGTACGCTGGCATGCAGCATGTTGGTATCCTGTACGTTGGCATCCTGCACGTTGGCATCTTGTACGCTGGCATGCAGCACTCTAACATCCTGTACGCTAGCATGCAACATGATGGTATCCTGTACACTGGCATGCAGCACACTGGCATCCTGTACGCCGACATGCAGTATGCTGGCATCCTGTACGCTGGCATGCAGCACGTTGGCATCTTATACGTTGGCATCCTGCATGCTGGCATGCAACACATTGTACAGTTGTAATTTTCTATGCACTCGGACAACGTAGCCACATGTCATCCGACCTGAAATCCTCTCACCCACGGCCACTCATACCCTTCCAGATCCGAATCCAATGCCCAAAAACCTCATAAAAACCCCAATTTTTAACTAGATCGGGGTTGAGAATTTTGGGCAAACTGGAGATAAAAAGAAAGAAAGAAAAGAACCAGAGACACTTAGAAACCAGAGCAAAAACCCTGTACGTTGGACTTCAACCCTGCACACTGAGCATACAGCCTTCACGCTGTGCTTGCAGTTCAAACCAGCACACCATCATCCCTCCGCATCCATTGGGGCTCTTCATCCGCCTTGTGTCAGATCCACAACTGTGTTCAGACCGGTGCATTGTAACTTCTATTATGTAATAATATTGCCACATTTATTTTGCTAAGATTTGTTACAGTTATTCGTTCGTCCTTGTGTACTTATTGTTTACATTCTTGCACGTTTACGCTCAGTTTTACATTAGTTACGCCGTTTGCATATAACCCAGCGTATAGTATATCAGTGTACGTTCGGGGAAATCCTTGTCTGATCTGCGTGCGGACCACCCAAGGTACTCTACCTTCGTTAATTCCAGCTTGCCCTCGAGCGAAGGTAGGGTCTTCTATGCCCGTCTGGGGATCTCTTGGTTTCTATTTCATTCCAACTGGAGACCGATGATTTTAGACAATACAAGCCCAAAATTCCATCTTTATGAACTTTAAATGTCTAATTTTTGTAAATCTGAGCATCATGGCTAAATGTATCATGACTATCTTCCAACCATTCAGTTTGAATTGATTTTTCTAAGGAAAATATATCCAAAAATTGAAATGTTTCAAGCTGATGTTGTTGATATGATGTATGAGCCCCTCATATGTCATTGATTTGATGTCGTATCAACAATGTCACTCTCATAAAAATAGTATATATATCCATAGGAAGTTAGCTCATTTTTCATCTTTCTTATTTGCAACAACAGGAGCTTTTTCCATTTTCTTTCTAAGCTCTAATATGCTAACTTCCAAAGCTCATTACTTTGTTCCCATAGCTCCAATTTTTGAGATTTTTAAATCTTGTTGATCTTGAAGCGCTCAACTTAGTCATTGGGGTCACATCAAGGAAATTAAGTCAAAATTTTCAAAAACTTTTCTAACACTAGAAGATGGACTAAGGATAAGTAAGATGAAATACTAAAGGTATTATCATAAATTAAGTAAATTTAAGCTAGATAATTCAATGAATCCTCTTAATAAACCATTTTAACTAATTATAAGGCATTATAAGCAAAATGATAATGAGTGTGGGAGGTCATGAAAATTAAAGATGCATTTCTTAGGGGGTATTAGTCTAAAATTTTTCTAACTCTATAATCATCATAAACTAAAGATGTGATCTAACCAATAGTATGAGAAAGATTATGAATTATTAGGCACTGATGTAAATACTTTGGAAATCTTGAACTCTTGAATGATTGTTGATGGCCCCAAAGAGAATACTAGAAGGAGGACCCTCACAACCTAGAAGCAAAAGAATAAGAGGCCATGGAAGAGGCTACATTAGAGAATAGACCCCAATAGCAAAGTGCATAGAGTAAGAAGCTTAATCTTTTAGTATTCATCAACAAACACCTACTACTAACACTCTGCCCAAGTGGAGGCAGAAGCACCACAAGTACTTAAATAATGACAACACCTTATGTTACCACAAGAATGCCTCCAGGTCATCCAAGAGAAGTCGATCATGTCCACAGTCATTATGGAATTGAATTTTGGCCCTTTCATGAAGTTTGCTACAAAGGCCATAAGGACATAACTCCAATGATCTTCCCTATGACCTACATTATCAAGTAGTAGGGAATGGTACTTAGGGGAAACTCTTCAATTCTAGAAAAATAAATAAGTCAATGCCATTGTGAAGATAGACTGAATTTCAATGTCATATCCTATAGAGGTAATAGCCAAAGCCCTTAATCTGCCAAGTGAAGGGGCTAACATGACAGAGATATCCATAATGTCTAATACAAATGCAAGAAGATTGTAGCTACATAGAGCCTATGGTAAGAAAGTTAAGGAATATAATGAGACAACTATTGAGGAAAAGATCTATTTTAAGATTGAAACCTATCATCTATCCCCACCCAAAAGGCTTAATAGGATATCAACTTATGCGACTCTAGGAAGTGTCATTTTGATGGAAAAATTCAATGTCAACATCGTTTGTCTCTACTTCCTTGAAATTTAGAGTTGGTTTGAGGAGAAGAAAGTGGGAAAACCAAGACTGCCATTCCCTTGCCTAATCAGGAAGCTGTACAAATAGGCAGGCATATTGGATTATACAAATGATGTTTTGAGGAAAGCTTAAAATGCTTCATACACAGAAATGTCAAAACTGGTGCCTGTGAAAAAGGATCAGTTAGAAAAGCAAGTAGGTATTGAGGGAGTTGCAGGCTCAACTCCTATTGATACTATCCAAGCTATTCGCTAACAACAAGTAGGGCCCAGTAGCCAGCCATAGGTTGACTGAAAACAACAACAGTGATAGTAATAAGTTCCAGCATCACTGCTATAGGACTAAAGACCTTTAATGAGCCATCTATAACAAATTGCAGACATAATAGACTAGGGAATAAGAAAAGGTGCCAGCCTTTATAAGGTCATAGAGAATGTAGTCAAACCCATGATTTAAATAGACCTTGCAAGTGGGAAAATTTCACTATTTTCAGGAGGAGGGGATGATTGGTCACAATAAATCTCAAGGAATGTTGCATCATTTCAAGTGATGTTGGATAGGAGGAGCTACAATTATAGCTATGTAGCATCAAGATGTAATGATAGTTATTGAAGTGATCATAGATCATATCAAATAGTTCTTCAATGTTCCTATTGTGTCGCTAGCTAATATTTCTAAAGTAAGAGATGCTTAAATTCTTGTTGGTACCTCAATGACTCCTGCTAAACATGAGGATATATTAGATAGATTGCTATAGATAGGACAAGTCATGTAGAATCTCTTTGATATCCCCAATGATATTACCGTAATCCATTCTAAATTAATTACCATTAAGGAAAAGTTGGTCATGGCTGAGACAAGGACAAAGCATGCTAAAAATGAAGTTCAAAGACTACAAGAAGAGCTAGTCATCTTGAGAGCAGAAAGAAGAGATCTAACATAGCTTGTCACACTAGATCAACTTGAATAGTTTAGAATAGACCATGTGAGGTGCCTCGTTAATCATAATATGAAAATGGAGAGAGAGAAGGAAAAGGTGGTATGGGATGCATCAATGGCAGAAGCTTAGATGTATGCACATGCCAAGGCACTCACCACCTTGTAAGAGAAAAATAACTAGTTGCTGATAATGCTTGATTGACTAACATTAAAAGGAAAAAGAACATTCCTAAGAAGAGCATTTAACAACTTAAAAAATAATTAGTCTGTGTCAACCAAGACATGAATCTCTTGATCCATGAGAATAGAACCTTGTCAATGGAAGAAGTCCATGTGATGAGACAAAAATTTACAATCAAAATCAACATGTGGCAAAATGAGGTTAAAAAGCATAAATGACTCAAAGAGCATTTCAAAGATCAGGTGGGTATGTATAAGCAAATCAATGAGAAAGAAATCTAGATGGCCAAAGCCAAAATTAGTTCCAATTCTACACAAAATCTGAATTAGCAACCCATCTTGGATAGTTTTGCCCCATGTACACCAAGCAGAGGTGAAAAAATAAAGACCTTCATATTGAAGGCCTCACAAAATACATGGGATTAATAAACCTTCGATATGCTAATCTAGTCATGTTAACAGTAGGTAAGCGCAGGAATGAATTGGAACAACATGTAGCATCAGTGTATGCATTGTATGAAAAATAATTTGCAAAGAGGAAAGATGCTCTACAAAACTACATGCAATAAATTCTAAACTTGAAATTGTGAAAGTTGGCTACCAGGTTTCAAAAGATGTGGCAACTAACTTGGCTTGTAGAATGTTTGATTATTAAGAATTGAGAATAGTTAGGGTTTTTGAGGAAGAACAATGGTAATTTGCAGCTTGGTATTGAAACACCACCAAATTTGGGCTCCTAGGTCTCAATTGCAAATTTGGCTAAGTGTCAAAACTTAGCAAATTTTTTCTAGTGTTGGGACTATACTCCCCCACTGCTAAGACTATGCTTTAGAGCGTATTTGACATAGATAGCCCAAAATTGCAAGATTTTTCTAAGTGTCAACAACAACTGCAAGCTTTTTTAAGTGTCCAAAGCATAGTTAGCTATGGAATGAGTAGTTTTGCAAATTTTCCTAAGTGTCAAGCTAGAGGCTACTGAGCATAGTTGGGATGGATGAAACAGTTTGGTAGATTTTCTAACTTCTTGCTCTATGCTCCCTACTACGCTTTAAAGTGTAGTTAGTGTAGTTAGCATTGAAAACATCAAATTTGCAAGATTTCTCTAAGTGTTTGGACTATGCTCACCCTGCTGAGACTACCCTCTAGAGCATAGTCATCATAGTTTGCATTAAGCTTCACTTTTTGCAAAATTTGCCTAACTGTTGGGCTACGCTCTAGAGCGTAGTCAATGTAGTCATGCAAAACTACCTACAAAAGCTTCTAGAACTTAGCATTGGCCTACATCTCAGCTCCAACATTCCTTTGGGAAGCAAGATCAACAATTTGCATTTCATTTGTATCCCCCATTTGCCCCTGAATTGCACCTACGCTCGACACCACTCGAGAAAGAGTAGGTAGCATAGTCCTAGGGCGTAGTCTCTAAAATTGCATTATTTTGCACTATTTTTAGGTACATTGTGGTCTATTTAGCACTCGCACATGTAGTCTTGGTAGCATAGTCATAATCTGGTAGTCTCACAGGGTCCATTAGAGCACACTAGCAGAACACCATTTTGCTTCAGTGGGAGCATAATTGGGGCTAGTGTAGTCCTAACTACCCTTTTGCCATGTGGTGCCCAATCTACGATTCATGCTAACCTTAGGGCTATAAATATGCCAATGCTCTACATTTTAGGGGTTAGAAAATCTAAAATAAGATGGACATTTTGGCATTTTGAAGTAATCACTTGGCATAAAGCACACTTAGCATTTCAAGCAGACACTGTTGCACACTACCACAGCACCATTGTACATTGTCCAGCACACTATGCACCATTGTAGCTTGTAGGACATCGTGGCAGCCAACTTGCAGGCTTAGACTTCATGGCAATGTTATTTCTTCATAGCCAAACACCTTGAGACTATGACTACAGTGCCTACTACACCTGTTTGTACACCGTGTGCCTTCTAAACTTTTTTTCGGAATTGACTATGCTCCCCCCATTTAGGGTGGTGCCTTTCTCTCTTGCCTGCATTTGGTGCATTTTTTGCATTTTCCCTACATTTTAGTATTCTACTTGTATTTTTCATTGTTTATGCACATATTTTCACACTTGCATCCTTGTTTTCCCATCCAAAACCTCTACTGCACTCACACCCATGGACACCACGGACATCACAAAACACCATGTCCTCCTTTGACACACATTTTTTTGTAACACTCGTAAGTCCTAGTTCGATTGAAAAGTCCATTCTGGGTACCCCACCTCCATTCCTAGCAAGCCCTCGTGTAGAAGCGAGGTTGAGGCTGTGCAATTGCAGATCTCTTAGAATACCATTCCAGCCTCTGATGTTTTCGGTCACTACAGTTTTCTAGCACTTGAAGGAGGATCTTCGCCATTTCCTTCTTTGGTCATCCCTTGGTTGTTGCCTTGCATGCACTTTGCATCCTATGCGGAGTGGTCCTCGTCATTGATTCCCTTGGAACCCTGTTTGACAACACCAGAGTGTTTACACTTAGCTAAATTTTGGGCACTCAATAGAACGTAGCTAGCTCTAGTGTAGTGAGCGTAGTCAGCTCTGAGCGTAGTCCTAGAGTTAGTTATTTTTCAGTGCGTTTACACTTAGTCATTTTTCCTTGCATTCCAGAGTTAGTTATTTTTCTGCATTTTTTATACTTAGTCATTTCTCAGCAGTTTAACACTTGGCTACTTTTCTGGATTTTCACACTTGTTTTTTTCTTATCTTTTGCATTAGCAACCCTTTGCATTTCTCTCTTGCATCATGAACCCTGTGCAGCCTTTGACCTCTGCTTCGAGCATAATTGTTGTTTGGCCTATTTAGCGGGAAATTCATATTGACCTTCCTAGGGCTAGGGGGCCTTGTCCTAGCATAGAGATAATCTTTTCAGCAATGCAACCTACCTCTCAAGGTCATGGTGCTTAATGATGAGTAATACAACATTGTTTGCTCAAAATTCCAAGTGGGTTTGCCCTTAGACCACTAAGAAATGGAAGCCAGATGTAGTTATGAGCTTATGCATCATAACAGGAGAGAACGGTTCCCTTCTAATTTTGACTTTATCCCGCTCATGGAAGACTACCAGTGGATGCTAGACAACCTTGTTCACAATATGGGCCAAGAGGTAGGGACAAACTATGAGGAGCCCCTCTAAGAAGAGCTGGATGAGCCCAAGGCTTAGTCTAAGCATGATAACCCATTCCATGCCTCATTTTAGTAGACAACCTCTACTTTTGTTCCTCTGCAATCCTGTAGCCTGGCATTGCCACCTAGGTCAACTCCTATAGTGGAAACTCACCAAATACAGTAGATGCACCAGGATATTGCTTAGCCTTTTAACCTTCCCTTTAGTATGCCCTTCACCATCCTTGCATAGCTTGTTTAGCATGTTTAGCCCATTCAACCTGTTCAGGCTGTCTAGCCTTTTGTAGTAGTAACCATTGCACCTATGCAACCCTACATGACTTAGACAACGTTCATCCCACTTGTTGTTTTGGCATCCTTTATAACAACCCAAACCACAAACCCATGGTGGGGCCCTAGTGTTGTGCCCATGGTGTAGCTTATGTAATAGGCATCGCATGTGGTCACATAACCTAGAGCCAAGTCATGGATCATCCAACAACCACAACAGGCAGCACAACCCATATAGCTTGCTACAACTATACCTAGCCTGGATTAAGCATTCCAACTGATCCAAAGCCTCACTAAAGAGGTTAAGTGGCTCAAAGCCACCTCCTCTAAAACTGTCCATGTGATGGACTTCTACTAGGACAATCTAATCAATCCTATAGTCCCACCACTGGCACTGCCTACCAGGGTCCTACTACCCTAGTTCACCAAATATAATGGTGAAGGGGACCCTAGCGTCCATCTGTTAACCTTCTAGTTAGAATTCCTCTTACTGCAGGCATGACCAAATGCCATCATTCACATGTTCCCCATGTCCCTGATCGGCAAAGCACTATATTGGTATCGTGCGCTCCCGAGGGCCTCCATTATCTCTTTGGAGAAATTTCTTTCCCAATTCGTCACTTACTTCAAGTACAACTTAAAGCCTAAGGTGATCCTAAACCACCTAATGCAAGTTAATCAGGGCCACTTAGAGCCCATGCAAATATTCATCTAAGGGTGAAGCACATCACTCAATGAGATCTACAAGCCTATTTTAGAAACACACCTACTGGCCATCTTCAAAGGCGTAATAAACAACTTTATTAAGTTGAAATTGTACTACCTTGCCCTATAGTCCTTGATTCAAGCATTTTCTCAAACTAAGAGCATTTAGGATGCGGCAGAGGCCAGCAAGGATCCAGCTTACGTGGCCTACAAAAACCTCCACACAAAGAAGGAGAAGGATAAGGACAAAGGCAAGCAAGAAACCACAACCATTATAATGGTGGCCAACAAGGCTAGGCCAACCAACATCAAATCAACAGCCAAGCCACCCAAGGCCCTGACTAACAATAATAAGGTAGTTGGCTCTAGCACAGTGGCAAAAAAACCACTTGCATTGTTAGTGGCCACAGCACTAGTTGCCACAAGGCCTAACTCCAAGTGCAAGGATCACTTGAAGTACACACTGTTGCCCATCAAGAGGTCAGAGCTCTTGGACCAACTGCTTCATGCTAGATGCATCCAGTATAAGCAAATGTCTAAGGACACTCATAAGTAGCATGATCAATATTGCAAGCTCCTTAAGAATCCTTAGGCTACATTGCCTAACGAGCCTTCGATCCCTAAGCATTTCAGGTTGGACTGGTTTTGCCAATATCACTAATTACAAGGTCATGATACAGACTTTTGCATGACATTGCAGGATGATATACAACGCATGATTGCCAAAGGTGAGTTGATCGTTGATGCTACCAACCTAGTGCATCTTTAGAACTAATCAATGAGGGTTTACAATGATCCTTTGAAACACCACCAAATTCAGGCTCCCAAGTCTCAACTGCAAATTTGGCTAATGGTCAAAACTTGGCAAATTTTCTCTAAGTGCTAAGACTACACTCTCATTGCTAAGACTATGCTCTAGAGTGTAGTCGATGTAGTTGATAAAAATAGCCCAGATTTGCAAAATTTTCTGTGTCCTGACTATGCTTACCCTATTGGGACTATGCTCCAGAGCGTAGTTAGCCTTGGAATGACTAGTTTTGAAAATTTCTCTAAGTGCTAAGCCAAAGTTTGTTGAGCATGGTTGGGATGGAAAAAATAGTTTGGTAGATTTTCTAACTCCTAAGCTTACGCTCCCTACTATGCTCCAGGGCTATGCTAACACCTCTAGGACTACGCTCTAAAGCATAGCTAGCATAGCCTGCATAAAGCATCATTTTCTGGCAAGATTTGCCTAACTCCCAAGGCTACACTCTAGAGCGTAGTTAGCATAGTCTGCTAGAACTACCTCCAAAAGCCTCCAAAGCTCAGCATCGGCCTACATCTTAGCTCCAACAATCTCTTGGCAAGCAAGATCAGCAATTTGCATTTCATTTGCATCCCCCATTTGCTCCTAGATTATACCTATGCTCGACACCACTTAAGAGGGTGGGTAGCATAGTCTCCAAATTGCACTATTTTGCACTATTTTTAGGTACTTTGCTATCTTTTTAGCATTTGTATTTGCAGTCCTAGTAGTGTAGTCACAATCTGGTAGTCTCAAAGGGTCCATTAGAGCATACCAATAGAACACCATTTGCTTCAGTGGGAGCATAATTGGGGCTAGCATAGTCCCAACTACCCCTCTGCCATGTGGCACCCGATCTACAATTCACAGTAACCTTAACCCTATAAACACCCCATACACTTCATGTTTTAGGGGTTGGCATTTTCATTTAGCAGTTGGCATTTTGGCATTAACACTCTTGCACCTAAGCACCCTTAGCATCTTGACAAACTTTGGGGTACCATCAAATATCGTTTTACATTTCCCAGCACATTGTCAACCATTACAGCTTATAGGACACTGCAGCAATCAACCTAGTAGGCTCAGACTTCATGGCAATGTTAGTTCTTCATAGTTAGACACCCTGAGACTATGACTATGCTTTCCTACTGCACTTGTTGTACACCGTGTACCTCCTAAACTTTTCTCTATAATTAACTAGGCTCCATTGTTTGGGATAGTGCCATTCTCTCTCTTGCTCGCATTCTATGCATTTTTTTGTGTTTTCTTACTTTTTAGCATTCTACTCGCACCTTACACTATTCAAGCACATATTTGTGCATTTGCACCTTAGTTTTCACATTTGAAACCTTTACTACACTCACACTTGTGAGCATCATGGACATCGCAAAACACCATGCAAACCCATAATGCTTGTTTCATTGTAACATCCATAAGTCCTAGTTCGATCAACAAGATTGTCCTGGGTACCTCGCCTCCATTTCCAGCAGGCCCTTGTGCAGAAGCAGGGTCAAGATTGTGCAACTGCAGACCTCTCGATGTCCCATTTTAGCCTTCAACATTTTCAGTCGCTACAGTTCTCTGGCACTAGAAGAAGGACCTTTCTCATTTCCTTCTTAGGCTATCCCTTAGTTGTTTTCTTGCATGCTCTTTGCACCCTATGCAGATTAGTCTTCACACTTAGCCAAATTCTAGGTCTTCAACAAAGTATAAAAAGCTCCAACATAGTGAGTGTAATCCTAGATTTAGTCATTTTTTTCTCTGCATTTTTACACTTAGCTATTTTTTTTAGTAGTTGCAGACTTAGCCATTTTTCTGAATTTTTACACATAGCCTTTTTTTTCAGTAGTTGCATACTTAGACATTTTTCTGCATTTTAGCACTTAGTCAATTTTCTTCTTATTTTGCATAAGCACCCTTTTACATCTTCTTTTGCACCATGAAGCCCAAATAGCCTTCAACATCTACTTCGAGCATGATTTTTTGGCTCATTCAGTAGGAATCTAGATTGACCTCCCTGGGTTTGGATGCCCTGTCTTGGCACAGAGGTAATTGCTTAGGTAGCGCAACCTACCTCTTGAGGTCATGGTGCTCAACGATAAGTAGTATAACTTCATTTTTGCAAAACTCTAGGTGGGTTTGCCCTTAGACCACTAGGAAATGGAGGCCAAATGTAGTTATGAGATCATGTATTGTAACAAGAGGGAATGACTCCCATTTGTTTTCAACTTTATCCCACTCACAGATGATTACCAATGGATGTTGGAAAACCTCATCTGCAACATGAGCCATGAGGAAGGGATAGACTATGAGGAGCCCCTTCAGGAGGAGCTAGATGATTTTGAAGCTTAATCCAAGCATGAGAACCTGTTCCATGCCTCATTCTAGTAGATAGCCTTTGCTTTTATTCCTCCATAGTCTCATAGCCTGGTGTTGTCACCTAGGTCAACACTTATGGTGGCAACTCACCAGATGTTGTAGATGCACCAAGATGCTACTCTGCCATTTAGCCTTTCATTTAGCATGCCTTTCATCATCCATGCATAGCCTATCTAGCCTGTTCAGGTTGCCCAACCTTTTGTAGCAACAACTGTTGCACCTATGTAACCCTACGTGCACAAAATGCATGTTCCTTTCTCACCGTATGTGATTTAGGCGTCGTTCGTCCCACCTATCATGTCAACACCTTTTACAATAGCCCAGCGCACAAACCCTTGGTGGGGCCTAAGTGTTGTGTCCATGGCATAGCCTACACAACAAGCGTCACTTGTGGCCATATAGCCTAGAGTGAGGTCGTGGACCACCCAACAACCACAGTGGGTAGCACAACCCATGTAGCCTACCATTACAACCACACCTAGCCTGGATCAAGCATTCTAGCTAATCCAAAGCCTTATTAAATAGGTTAAGTGGCTGAAAGCTACCTCCTTTAAAATCATCCATGTGATGGACTTCTACCAGGATGATCCAATCAATTCTATAGTCCCACCACTGGCATTACCTATCAAGGTCACGTTCCCATAGTTCACTAAAGACAATGGTGAAGGGAACCCTAACGCCCATTTGGTAACCTTTCGATCAGAAGGCCTCCTACTGTAGGCATGGCTAAACATCATCATTCACGTGTTCACTATGTCCCTGATTGGCAAGGCACTAGATTGGTACCACATGCTCCCCAGGGCCTCCATCACTTCTTTGGAGAGATTGCTCATCTAATTTGTCACTCACTTGAAGTACAACTTGAAGCCTAATGCAACCTTGGACTAGCTGATGTAAGTCAAGCAGGGCCACTTAGAGCTTGTGCAAAAATTCATCCAGTGAAGGGGTGCATCATTCAATAAAATCTATGAGCTCATTGTGGAGACACACCTGCTGGTCATCTTCAAAGGTGTAGTAAATGACTTTGTCAAGTTAAAATTGTACTACCTTGCCCTGCAATCCTTAAGCCAAGCATTTGCTCAAACTAAGAGCATCCAAGATGCAATGGAAGCCAACAAGGATCTGGCCTATGTGGCCTACAAAAACCTACATGCAAAAAAGGAGAAAGATAAGCACAAAGGTAAATAAGCAACAACAGTTGTTGCGACGGTGGCCAATAAGGCTAAGCTAGCCAACACCAAATAAACAACCAAGCCACCCAAGGCCTTGGCCAACAACAACAAGGTAGCTAGCCCTAGAGTAACAGTAAATAACCAATCTGCATTGTTGATGACCATGGCACCAGTTGCCACAAGGCCTAACTTTGAGCACAAGGATCACTCGAAGTATACACTATTGCCCATCAAATGGTCAGAGCTGTTGGACCAACTACTCCATGTTGGGCACATCTAGTATAAGCAGATGTCCAAGGATGCTTGCAAGTGGCATGACTAATATTGTGAACTCCTTAAGAACCCTTCAGCCACAATGCCTAATGAGCCTCTAGTCCCCAAGCATTTTGGATTGGACCAGTTTTGTCAATATCACCAACGGTAAGGTCATGACATAGACTTCTGCATGGTTTTGCAAGACAACATCCAATGCATGATTGACAAGGACAAGTTGGTCCTTAATGCTACCAACCCTGTGTGCCCCCAGAACCAATCAATAGGGGTTTAGGGTGCTCATCCAGAGGTCTTCCAGAAGAGTTGGTCCTTTTGCGAATGCTTTGAAATCAAACATTCCTTTTCATCACCCTACTACCTATAGGCAAATGGCTAAGCAGAGGCCACAAATAAAGTCATCATCAATCTTTTAAAGAAGATTCTCAATTGTAGTAAACGACGATGGCACGAGCAATTGATCTACGCACTTTGGGCCTACCACACGACACAAAGAACTATAATAGATAAGACACCATACAATTTGGTTTATGGGTTTGAAGCCATCTTACCTCTTGAATTGTAGGTCTTGTCACTCCATGTAATCCTCTCAAGCTTCATCGATGAAGCTCAAAATGACGAGTTAAGAACCATGGACCTCAACTCGATAGAGGAGGAGTGCATGCAAATGCTTTGTTAAATCAAGTGGTACCAATGGTAGAAGCACCATCATAATCAACATCAACGCCTAATTAAGGAAGGGGACTTAGCCCTCAAGGCCATTCACAAACCCATGGATAAATTCTCAGCCAACTGGAAAGGACCTTTCTTGGTCGTTAGGGCTTATGACAATGGAGCATTCAAGCTTGTTGATCACAATAGTAATGAATTTGCTAATCTGATGAACCACTCGTATCTGAAGTCATACTACACAACATGCAGTGCCTCATCAATGATAGAACAATGTAAGCATTAGTCTACTATGACTATAAACTGGCATAGCAAGTCTACCATGACTATAAACTAGCACAACAGGTCTACTACAACTATAAACTGGCACAGACCATCCTTGGGCCATGACACTAAAACTGGCACCCACAGCATTCATTTTTTATGATGCTAAACTAGCATAGCTTGTCCTTGGGTCATGATGTTAAACTGGCACAACATCCACCATTCACTACAATGTTAAACTAGCATACAGTAATCTGCTAGGACTATAAACTAGTACATCATGATCTACCTAAACCTTAAACTAGGCCCATGGTCTACTAGGACCCTAAACTAGCATAGCATGTGGTCTACCAAGACTTTCAATTATGTTTGCAATTCAACACACATAGTTCTATGGACAAGCGAGCACGAATACTTCTAACTCTTCGTTACTTGTCCATACCTCATGGTCGAGGCAGGGCATCGTAATTCTAGAATGAAGTTCACATCGTCAAGAGAGGCCTTTGGGACATTTGTAGCATTACCGCCCCTTGGCATTTTTCTAATCCTCCAAAAATGCCCTTGGGCATTTTGCTGATCTTCCAGAGCTCTTGCCACAGTCACCAGCAATATCAGCCCCAAGCTACACCGACAACATTACCAGCCTTGGGTATTTCATTATTACTTAGAGCTCTTGTCATTAACATAACCTGCTAGAGTATTGATAGTACTATGGCCCAACCCATTTTGCTATCATCCTCTAGCCCTCACCATTGCCTACACTTGGGAGTGCTTTCAGCATCTTGGCTCTTTGCCATGTTACTGTCTTTCCAAGCTCCTATCATTGGTGTGGAGTCTCAAGCACCTACATTGCCATCACCCTCTACCATCTGGTTAGCCTCTCTAGGTGCTCACTACCAGTGTGACTATTGGAGCTTTTGCATCCTCCTCGCTCTGGCACCTACACTGGTTTTCTTGCATTGGTTCTTCAAGCTCTTGCAATTGGTCCTGCCATTGTCACATTTGTAGCACACTCACATCCAACAGTTTACTTTCATCTCATGTTGTGTGGTTGTTTTCTTGTTTTCTCTACATTGTGTCTGCAGGATGAAGCTCCAAAGGCAGTCATGCAAAGATGCATCTCANTTCTGCAGGATGAAGCTCCAAAGGCAGTCATGCAAAGATGCATCTCATCGTTGTGACAAGTCACCACATTACTCTGATGTGCACAATAGGACTAGCTAATCTACTCAAGAGTGCATATCCCTATTGCCTCGCCATAGCCTACTTGCATTCACCCCTTTTACCTTGCACTTCCTTGCCTTTCCCTACATCACCTAGCTTGTAACCCCTTTGATGCACATGGCACCCTCTTTACGTCAACTGCAGAACCCATAATGGATGTAGTGCAACTTGTCCTATGGGGAGCCTCTATGGGCTAGTCAAAGCCCAAGTGGATGTAATGCAACTCATCCCAGAAAGGAAACACCTATCCTAAAAATGTTACATGGTTACACTAAAGCAAAGCTCGTTAGGTGGCACACAGCCCACCTAACGAAAAGCATCTCACAAGATGTAGAACCTAAAGTAGGTTCATCATAGCCACAAAAAATGCAAAAAAAGATGTATGCATAAAACAAGGACGTATCAACAATGTCATTGATATGATGTTACCATTGATGCTATGTCATCATTGATACAATGTCTCAGGATGTATGCACCCCTATAAATATGACACTTGGATGCGCAACCTAACAACTTTTTATTTCACTTGTAACAACATCCTTGCAATTTGATTTCTTAAACTTAGAATTTGCAATAGAGAATGAATGCCCATAGTATGATGTGTGATAGTTGAACGATGTCTTTATTCGAACAAGTTGTACTTGGGCATGAGTTGTGAAGATAATAAAGATCGAGACTATTTCCCATGGTTGCAACATTTCCTTGGTTTCTTTTATTTACTTAGCATAATTTTCATAGGTTTACTAGCTTAATATTTTACTTTCCCAAGCACCTTATTTTTACCTGTTAATAGTAAGTGCTATGAATACAACTGATTTCAAGCACTAAGTGTGATCATTTGGTAACCCCAGTAGTATTATCACTTGGTTTTCCCAGTAGCATAATACTTGATAATCCTAGTAATGATACATGAGCCCAAGGCATGTCTGGTAAATCAAGAACAATTATCCATCATGATAGGTTAAAATAGGTTTATGCTTTCTTCGTAACTAGACTTAGATATTTTTTCACCACGTTAGGAGCACTAATGGCCAAAACAGCATCAATTATCATATGCCTCATTGAGAGTTAAATCACATGTTTAGTTTTCACTAACTCAAAGTGAGAAGATAGTGATCACAAACTTCAACTCAATTACTAGCATAACTACATTGAGCATCTATGGATTACGATTAGGTCACGCATGAACACTCTTGACTTGTATGGTTGACTTTTGGATGCTCCACCACTTATCAAACATGTTACCCATGCCTGAAGATAGGTGGCTTCTCAGGAATTTGAAAAATAAAAAGTGCAATCAATAAACTCCTCCCTTGAACAACACACCAAGTGGTAATACTCCTTACAATAGTGGTAGTATTATGGTTGCAAACCCTAGGGATGGAGTAATGTGATGTCATTGGAAAGTGGATTGAAATTGGTTTGAATCTTGGATTGAAAGGCTAATGATTACTCCAACCACAGATTATACACGAGAATTCATTATGCCTATGGTAAGACACCTCACAGCCTAGTTTCAACAATCCCTTCTACAATCCATTTCACCTCATTGTATATTTAATCATGACTTTATGGTTTTGTATAATATAGTGTTATTTTTTTAATCTGGCAATACTAACATGTGTATTTTGCTAGATAGGTATTGTACTGACCGAAATCGTCGGTGTAAGGCTAGAAGGGGAAACAAACACCGAAAGATCGTCGGGCAGACACAGCTGACCCTGCCTTCGCCCGAGGGCAAGCTGGAAAACAAAAATGAAGGCAGAGTGCCTTGGATGATTTGCATGCAAATCAACCAAGGACTTCCCCAAGCGTAAACTACGGCTTGCGCTGGGGTTATCGTAACTGATGTTTTAAAATGCAAATAGTGCGCACGAAATGTAAACAGAAACGTATGCAGAATGGTATTGCAAACAAAATGTAAATTAAATGTAAATAGAGTAAACAATATAATGGCTGGCAGAATGAACTATATTATATTCCTTAGAAAAGATGTGCATTGGTCAAAGCGTAGCTGCACATGTGGATAGTAAGTCAAACGCCAAGCCTCAGGGTGATGCGATGTGTTTTAGGAGTGCTTGGATGATAGGAGTCAAGTGTGCCTGAGCGCCCAAGGATTGTTGGTCTAAGTTTCCTAAGCCATCAAATTTCAAAATTGTCCACCCTGTTTATGTGAATTGATAGGGTATTTATAGGATTTGGCTAGGCTTGGGTGCGGAATTCATGAATGGAATCAACGGCTAAGAATTGAGAGGAAAATAGATCATGTGACACATGTTCGATGGACATCTGTGTGTAAGTTGGTCGTGTGTAGGCAGGCTACATTTTTAACCAAGTGCATTTTATCTTACAATGTGCGTTGGTTTACACAAGCTAGCTCATGCCCACAGATTGGAGTGTAAGAGCTTGACAAGCTTACAAATGGTGAACATTTACCAAGAAAATCAAGAGGGATTGACTTCGGCTTGCTTGAAACTTCTCGATCCCTGAATCAACTGTTGTAGGATGTAGATTTGAGTGGTTTTGTGGCTTTTTGAGGCATCTTTGCTTCACCAGGGCTCCTAGCGTGAGTTGATTTGGTCCTGGCGTGTCCTTAGCGTGCGTTTGGAGTGCTTTTGTCTGGGCGTGAATAGTACTCACGTTGATGAATAGTGTTCACGCTGATGAATAGTTCTCATGCTGATGAATATTGCTCATGTTGATGAATAGTACTCACGCTGGGAATAGTGCTCACATTGATGAATAGTACTCATGCTGGGAATAGTACTTACGCTGGGCACTCACGTTGGCCATGACCTCAGCATGCGTGACAACATGTGTGAGGTAGAGTGATGTATTTTGCACCAAACTTTGTTTTTTTGAATCCTGATTCTTGAAGTGTAGTGATTGATTGACTGTGATTGACAAATTGAGCCTAAAAGTGTCTTGTTTTGACCATTTTTGGGAGGTCACGCTGCACTCATGCTGCCAGCATGTCCATAGCGTGAGCTGCAGCGTGACCACAAAAACTTGCAATTTTTGGACCTAAAATGTGGAAGTTCTAGAAGCTGGGACTAGAGGTTGTTGACCCTGAACCCTGGGAGTGATGTGCACCTTTGAATCATGTCATTTTAACTCAGTTTTGAGGTTTTTGGAGTTAGTCACGCTAGACTCACACTGCTAGCGTGTGTGTAGTGTGCACTGTAGCGTGTGTGTGAAAAATGTGTAAAATTTCCAACGTGAGTGCCCAAGATAAGCCAGCATGAGTGTCATGCCTTAGTTAAATTTTTCCTCCCGAATGGTCGAAAGGGCTTGAGTCGTTCTTGTTTCAAAGTGTTAGGCCGAAATTAGTGGTGTTTCATTGGCCCCTCTTTGTTGATGTCTAGAGGAATCCACCCGAGAGGCATCAACAAAGAAGTACAAAACACCATGAACAACCAAGTACCAAGCATTGTCTGTTGGCTCATGGACTGGATGTCATCACATCGTGTTCAAAAGTACATGGGATTGAAAAAATGCATTTCAAGGTACAAGGGGATTGGTTGTAACCCGGGGAAGATCTGGAGTTGATCAAGTGTTATAATTGCTGTTGGAATTGTGGGAGAGGGATGTTCTCGCATAAATGAGCTATATCTTTGGTCCTTGTCAATAGCCAGTGTTTAGCAGACTTGGAACCAAGGCATAGGAGGTGCATTCTTTGGAGAAATGAGACTCTTGTAGAGTGTTTACGAGAGCTCGTTGTAAACAGCCAAAGCCACACGATGATGTGTAACATGGTCTCTTTGAGACACAAGTAGTTGTTTTTCAAGACAATTACCTTCTCGCTTGGGCCTTATATGAGAATAACCAATAGTCCTTGGTTTATGATGTCAACGGGGTCATGAAGACCTTTTCCGTGCATTTTGCTCTTTGACCTTTTTGTTCTTTTTCTTTTTGTTTCTTCTTTTCTTTTATTTTTGTTTTCTTTTTTGATGTTTTCTTTTGAAAGAGCTTGCTTTTAGTGCTGTGCTCATGTTCAAGCGCTTGCATTTTGTGTCATGCATCATATACTGTGTTTTGTGTTGCAACTGCTTAGAGAGTCATAGTGTGCAATAGGTTACCAAGAGTTTTGGGATGTGTATCAAGGGAGTGTAATTGAATAGGGTAAGGGAAACATGATGAGGAATAGGGAATGTATCAGGAGTGTACTTATGAATGGATTGATTAACTCAGTTGCGGGTGTTAGGAAGAATGTGATCCCTTGTCATCATGATGAAGTGCATCTATGCACGAACGCCTCAGGCGTGTCATCCTGTAAACACAACTCCAAGAAGATAAGAAAACCACCAATGAAATGGTTAACTAAGCACTTTAAACCTAAGAAAAGCTAAGGAGATGGAGCCACCATGTGAAATTTCAAAGCCGACAGAATCATGAACAACATCAGCTTGATCGGGGCCCATGAGATGAATTATGCAGCAAGTCTTTTGTGGAACAAGTGCAGCCAATTGCAACAACAAATCTTTGCAAGTTTTGCCCGGTTGTCGATGATGTCACTAGTTTATAGTCTTAGTGGACTGTTGTGGTTTAATTTCACATCATAACCCTTTGGACGGCGCCGGTTTAGCATCGTAGCGAACGGTGTGTTGCTAGTTTATAGTCGTAGCAGATTGTGAAGAGGAAAATCAGTTTATAGTCTTAGTGGACTCTACATGCTAGTTTTATGTCATGGTGGATAAATGTGGCAATTTAGTGTCATACCGGATTTTTTGTGCCAATTTATAGTCATAGCGGACTATCTGTGCCAGTTTATAGTCATAGCGAACTATCTATGCTAGTTTATAGTCATAGCAGACTAGTGCTTACCTTGCTAGTATAAGGTGTGATGCTGCATGCATGGTCATGCTGTGTGCCTGCAAGATCCTGCAAAAATCAACTAGAAAGAAAACAACATCAAGCAACACCTGTCGTAAACAAAGTTAAAATGTATGAATGAAAGAAAAGGAATGCGAGAAGTGATAGTTTGAGGCCGTTCCGAGCTGTAGGCTAGTTTAAGGCCTTTTCGGGCCATGTGTTTTGTAGTTTTATATTTTTTAAATGCAATGTGTAAACTAAGTTGACGAATGTGTAAACAAAGCAAAATGCGTGACCTAAGTGGGTGAGAAAAATGTAAACACATACACTAGTGCAATGTAAACAAAAGTCAAAATGCATGGCAAGTGGAGGCAAAGGTTGGACGGGCACCCGCATTTTTGGCCAAGGGAAAGTCTTGGTCATGTAGTTGCTTCCTAACCAGGCGTGGATTAGGGATTGTGCAAGGCTTAGGATCCTCTGGGAAGCTATTGGCTTCAACCACTCGTTCAGGTGTGTTAGCCTTAGCTGTTGCATTGGTTGTTATAGGTGTACCACCAAGAAACTCTTCTTCTAAAACTTGCACCATGTCTATGTCGTGGATAGTCGAAGAGGCGACATTGTCACCATGGATGATAACTTGACCACCCTCGTATGGAAGGTGGATTTCTTGATGGATGGGAGAGGAGATGGTCCTTAGTTGGGCTAGCCAAGGCCTACATAGAATCATGTTGAAACTTGGCATCTTGTCGACGACTATAAAGTTTGCAAATGTGGGGTGTTGGTCCCCTATCATAAAGGCAATGTGGATTGTGCCTTTAATGGCTACATGTGCTCCATCGAAGGAGTTTAGAGACTCAATTTCGGTCGATTGAATGTTGTGTATTAGGCCTAGTCGTTTGACGACGGAGTGTGCGACAACATTTTCTGCCGCGCCATCATCGATGTGTACTCTCTACATACTGTGTATTTTCCGATGCTTACACTAGTGTTCAATGGTGCATGTGTGACCTCCCCTTGTTTGGGGTTGATCTTGACATCATTGTTGTGGAAGGTTAGAGTCGTTGCATTTATGTCTTGTGGTAAATGGGATGTAATGGCTACGCGAATGGTGTCTTAAGTTGAAGACATGTTTTCTATAGCAGGGATGGAGGCGAGCATGTGTGCTAGTGCCTGGCGATGCTCTGGTGATGTTAAGACAAGGTTGAGCAAGGTAGGTGTTACATTCTTATGTTTTAATGCATTGTGTGCATGAGATAGTATGTCTGCGAGGTTGTCATTTATGTCTTTTGTGGTGGGAGCCTCCTCTATTGTGTGAGCCGTAATGTAGAGCTCTTTTGGAGGGGCAATGCATAAGGGTTGTTGTTTAGTGGGCCTAGGGGTAGAGCTAGGGCTGGTTTGTCGTTTAGATGTTGGTGACTTGGGTTGCCACTGCTTGTATGTGGCCAAGTTGCTGGAACTTGGACTTGGTATGGGTATCGCCAGAGTGACTTGTGTGTTTAACGTCATGATGGATGGTGGCTAGCAATTTAACGTCGTACTGAATGGATTGTTACATGTTGCCCTTATGATGAAGGGTTTCTTACTTTGAGAAGTTGTTGAAGGTATAGGATTGCTAGGTTGAATTGCGTTGAACAATCCTTTCTTTGCCATTCTTTGCAAATTGTTTTGCAAAGTTTGACAAGTGTCTGTGTCGTGTCCAGGCATTTGGTGGTAGTGGCAGTATGCACTTAAGTCAAAATTTTGTGGGATACATGCGTTATATGTTGTAGTGGAATGACTTGCCAATTCACAGTGTTTCTGGTTGTGTATGTAGGCATCATCTGACATGCGTTTGCATTGGACCAAACCAGTGTTGAGGAGCTATTCTAGCAATTGAGAAGGTTTTCTCGGCAAGGGTATGTGTTTGCGTTGGGTGTGCTCACATCTAGGAGCGGCTTGTGTGGTGGCACCAAAGCTAGAGCTGGCGGCTTGGGGTGTTGAGGCCACGGGCATGTTGGCTGCATGTGTTGGCATGGTGATTGTTGTCATTGTTGCGTTTGATATTGCTTGTGTATCCTGCGCTGTTTGTGTTGTTTGTGTTGGTTGCAGTTGTTGCATTTGTTGTTGTGCATGTTGTTGTTTTTTGTGTTGGATCCTGTAGGCCAAGTAGGATGGATCATTGCTTGCTCTTGCTGCCTCTTCGATGCCCCTTGCTTGGTCAAAGGCCTGGGTAAGAGACTTTGGAGCCTAGTAGAGTAGTTTGGGCTTGATGAAGTCATTGACTACACCCTTGAAAATTTCCAAGAGATGTGCCTTTGCGATCGGCTCATGCATTTCATTAGCTGTGGCACTCCATCACTGGAGGAAGGGTAGTATGGGCTCTAAGGGTCCTTGTCTGACGTGGAGGAGCTTGTCGATTTTCAGGTCTGATGTTGTATCTGAAGCGTGTCACAAACTGGTGTATGAGGTCCTCGAGGGATGCGATGGAAGCTCGAGGTAGGGCACAGTACCAATCTAGAGCTTTGCTAATGAGTGATAGGGGAAAGAGGCATAGAATGGCATGTGGCCAGGAGTGCAACGTGATGGCTTCTGTGTGGAATGTGATGATATGTATGCATTGGGGTCACTATGACTGTTGTATTTTGTCAGATGTAGCAACAAATAGCTGGCGGGTAGTGTAAGGGGTGGGACTGTAGGACAGACTGGATCATCACAGTAAAAGTCCACCACCTTGGGTGTGTCTGAGGAGGCAGCCTTAAGCTGGTTGATTTCCTCCGTCAGAGTCTGGATGAGTTGGGACACTTGTTCCCAACTCATAGATTCACCAGCCGGTTGTGTTGTCGGTTGTGTTGACTGGACTCATGTAGGTTGTGCAATGAAGGGTTGGATCACTGGTTGTGGGCTTTGTGAGTTTAATGTCATGATAGATGATTTTTGGTAGTTTAATGTCATATCGGATGTGTGTTGGCAGTTTAAGGTTGTACCGGGCCATGGATAGTTTCACGTCATCCCAGACGGATGATGAGCAGGTGCCTGAGGCACTGGTGAAACAGGCATGGCACATGTGGCACCTGCGTAAATGTTGGGTTGAGGTTGGGAAGGTTGGGACATGGCCCCAATGTAGGCATAAGGTACTTGTGTTGCTTGGGGCTGGGCCCCATCGTATGTACAAGGTGTTTGGATTGTTTGGGGCTGGGCCCTAGTGTGTGTAAATTGTGAAGCAAATGCCTTGGGCATGTGCTCCAAGTGCTGTGATTGTTGTGAGGAGGCAAGGCCCCAAGGGCTATCAGGTTCAGGCAGGGCCACGAACTTGTCCTCGTACTCGAATGGCGATCTCGGGTAAGAGGAAGTCATCTCAGAATTATTGTGTTATGTGTATTGTATGTATTGGAAAAGGTGATCCATGTTGGTGGTAGTTAGTACTTAGACCAGCTTGAAGTTAGGTGCAAATTACAGTCAATTTGGATTTGAAACAGATGCATTTTGTGTGTTTTTGTTGAAAAAAACATTGTACTGTAGCAGTGTGAGCACTGTAGCAGTGTGAGCACTGTAGCAGTGTGAGTACTATAGCAACCGCAAAACACTATAGCAGCGTGAGTACTGTAGCAGCATGCGTACACAGCGTGAGTTTGAGCAACGTGAGTAACTCAGTGTGTGCAGCATGAGCAAGCTCAGCGTGAGTAACTAGACTTAGCGTGAGTAACTAGACTCAGCGTGAGCAAGCTGATTTGAGTTTCAATGCTTGGCAGTGTTAGTAAGTCAAGCTGGGCATATATAAGCTAGCTTGACAAGTTGGGTTTTAGTTTCAGTGCTTGGCTTGCGCAGCGTTTGAACAGATCTGCGCGGTGCTTGAACAAGTAGCGTGATCAGCATTTTGATAGATGGTAAACGAGTTCGGCCCTCCTTCTAGCGCCAATTTACTATACTAACCGAAATTGTCAGTGTAAGGCTGGAAGGGGAAATAAACATTGAAAGATCATCTGGCAGACATAGTTGACCCTACCTTCGCCCGAGGGCAAGGTGGAAAAGAAAAATCAAGGCAGAGTACCTTGGATGGTCTGCACGCAAATCAACCAAGGACTTCCCTGAGCGTAAACTACAGCTTGTGCTAGGGTTATCCTACCTAATGTTTTAAAATGTAAACAGTGCGCATGAAATGTAAACAAAAACGTATGCAGAATGGTATTGCAAACAAAACGTAAACTGAATGTAAACAGAGTAAACAATATAATGACTAGCAAAATGAACTGTATTATATTTCTTAGAAAAGATGTGCATCAGTCAAAGCGTAGCTGCACGTGTGGATGGCAAGTCAAACGCCAAGCCTCGGGGTGATGTGATGTGTTTTAGGAGTGCTTGGATGCTAGGAGTCAAAAGTGCCTGAGCACCCAAGGATTGCTGGTCTGAGTTTCCTAAGCCGTCAAATTTCAAAATTGCCCACCCTATTTATGTGAATTGATAGGGTATTTATAGGGTTTGGCTGGGCTCGGGTGCGCAATTTATGAATGGAATCAACGACTAAAAATTGAGAGGAAAACGGATCATGTGACACGTGTTCGATGGACAACTGTGTGTGAGTTGGTCGTGTGTAGGCAAGCTACGTTTTTAACTAGGTGTATTGTATCTTACAACGTGCATTAGTTTACACAAGCTAGCTCATGCCCACAGATTGGAGTGTAAGAGCTTGAAAAGCTTACAAATGGTGAAAATTTACCAAAAAAAATCAAGAGGGATTAACTTCAGCTTGCTTGAAACTTCTCGGTCCCTGAATCGACTACTGTGGGATGTCGATTTGAGTGGTTTTGTGGCTATCTGAGGTGTCCCTGCTTCACCAGGGCTCCCAGTGTGAGTTGATTTGGTCCTGGCGTGTCATTAGCATGCATTTGGAGTGCTTTTATCTTGGCGTGAATAGTGTTCACGTTGATGAATAGTGCTCACATTGATGAATAGTACTCACGTTGATGAATAGTGCTCATGCTGATGAATAGTGCTCACGTTGATGAATAGTGCTCACACTGATGAATAATACTCATGTTGGGCACTCATGTTGGTCGTGACCTCAACCTGCGTGATAGCGTGCATGAGGTAGAGTGATGTATTTTGCATCAAACTTTGGTTTTTGAACCTTGATTATTGAAGTGTAATGATTAACTGACTGTGATTGACAAATTGAGCCTAAAAGTGCCTTGTTTTGACCATTTTTGGCAGGTCACATTGCACTCACGCTACCAGTGTGTCCACAACGTGACCACAAAAACTTGCAATTTTTGAACCTGAAATGTGGAAGTTCTGGAAGCTAGGATTGGAGTTTGTCGACCTTGAACCCTAGGAGTGATGTGCACCTTTGAATCATGTCATTTTGACTTAGTTTTGAGGCTGTTGGAGTTGGTCAATCTGGACTCACGCTGCCAGCATGTGTGCAGCGTGAGTGCAATGTGCATTGCAGCGTGTGTGTGAAAAATGTGTAAAATTTCCAACGTGAGTGCCTAAGACAAGCCAGCGTGAGTGTCATGCCTTAGTCAAATTTTGCCTCCCGAATGGTCGAAAGGGCTTGAGTCATTCTTGTTTCAAAGTGTTAGGCCGAAATTAGTGGTGTTTCAGGTATGTCTTACATTCAACTCCCTAAGTGCCTACAGACACTTCTAGGTGTGGTTATACAAGGGCACTAAGGGCTGGAGCCTACTTTGGGGAGGACCCACTTGTATAACTACTATATTTCATGCTTGAAAAGTAATTCCACATCATCTTGTGCCTTCTAGAAAAATCAAGACTCAATAAACACTTCCCATATCATCTTCAAACCTATCCAACAATTCCAAATCTTCAGTCCATCTCAAATTGACTTAATAAACTTTTGTTGCCCAAGATTCCTTCCTTAGGAACTTTGAATGCCAAATTTTCAAAAACTAAGCATTATTAATACCCAAGACCCTTTGGACAAGCTTCACATCTTCTAAACATCTCAATTGACTCATTTTTTCTTAGAAAATTCAACAAAAATTTGAAATTTTTCACAATGACATTATAGCCCTACGATGTCATCTCTACATTGTATCATCTATGATGTCACACATAAAAAAATAATATATATACATGTAGGAGTTAGTAAAATCTTTCATTCCTTCATTTTCTAGCAAGAGAAGTTCTTGCAATTTTTTCTTTGAGCTCTTAAACACTAACCTCCCAAGGCCATAACTTCATCCCCATAACTACAATTTCTGATATTCTTGAACCCTATTGATCCCAGAGCACTCAACTTAGTTGTCAAGTGTAGGGGGGTGCATTGTGCAAGCATTTGAAAACTTGAGCCAAAATGTTTCTAATGCCTAGAAGATACTATAAAGGGTAAGCATAAGAATATAATAAGAACATTAGCATTAATTAATCAAACTTAAGCCAAATGACTTAATTGATTCTCCTAAGTAACCATATTGACTATTTCAAGGATAATCAATAAAGAAATGATAATTGTGGAAGGTCATATTAATTAAGGATATAACACTTAAAGAATTTCATTTTGAAAATTTTTCTAACTCTGCAATCATCATAAGATAAGAACATGATCTAACCAAGAGTACAAGAAGGATGACAAATTATTAAGCATCAATTTAAACACTTTAATGATTTCAAACTCTTATTGATTGCATACAGCCCTAAAGAGATTGAAAGCTGAAGGATCTTTCCAACATAACAGCAAAGGGCCAAGAGGACATAGAAGAGGCCAAGTAGGAGAACAAACTTCCCAAGCAAAGCATGTAGAGTAGGAGGCCCAATCATACAACATTCATTAACAAACTTCTACCACCAAGCACTCAACCCAAGGAGAGGTAGAAGTCCCACCAATACCTAAATAAGAGCAACGCCTTATGTTATCTCCAAAATGCCTCCAAGCCATATAGGAAAACTCCATCATGTTCATGGTCATCGTGGAATTGGACTTTGGTTCTTTTATGCAATTTGCTCTAGAAGCAATGAAGACACAACTCCAAGCATCTCCCCTAAGGTCTACTTTATCCTATAGTGGTGAATGGTATATGGGAGAAACCTATCAATTTTGGCAAAACAAACAAGCTAATGCTATAGTAAAAATTGAAGGAGTCTATATGTCGTATTTAGTAGAGGCAATCACCAAAGCCCTCAACATCCCAAACAAAGGAGAAAATGTGGCACAAATCTCAACAAGATCAGACATTGATGCCAAAAACCTATGGTTACAAAGGGGATACAGAAAAGAGAACAAGGATTATAGTGAGCTCATAGTTGAAGAAAAGATATATTTCAAGATTGGGACCTACCATTTGTTTCTAAACAAAAGGCTTAATAGAATATCCACATATGCGGCTAGAGGAAGTGCCATTCTAATGGGGAGATTCAATGCCAACATCATCCATTTATTCTTCCTTGAAATCCAAAGGCAATTTGAAGAAAAGAAGGTAGGAAAACTGACACTTCCATTTCCTTACCTCATTAGGAAGCTTTGCCAACTTGTCGAAATCTTGGGATATACTAATGACGTTCTAAGGAAGGCCCAAAATGCTTCCTACATAGAGATGTTCAAGCTAGTGCCACCAAAGAAAGACCAAGTATGGAAACTAGTAGGCACTAAGGGAGTTGTAGGTTTCACCCTTACCAGTAACATTCTAACTACTAGTCAGCAGTAGCAAGTGGGAGCTAGTAGCCAGCCATAAGCTAAACAACAACAACAAGTTCTACCACCATTGCCACAAGACTATAGGCCATCAATGAGCCATCATCTACAATAAATAGCAGATACAATAAGCTAGGAAACAAGGGAAGGGACCAATCTATATAAAGAGAGAAAGAGCTTTGTTAGGCCCACCATTTCCATAGATCTAGTAAGTGGGCAAGTATCACTACAAATAGAAGGAAAGGATGACTGGACACAACAAATCTCAAGGAACACTACATTGTTCCAAGTCATGCTAGAAACTAATGAAGGAGCCATAGTTGTGATTATGAAGCACCAAGATGCAACAGGAATACTTGGAGTTATAACAAACCATATCAAAGAAGCATTTAATGTTCCTATTGTGCTATCGATTAATATTTCCAGAGCAAGACATGCTCAAATGCTTGCTGGTACCTCAATGAATCCTCTGGAACATGAAGATATTCTGGACAGACTACTATAGACAGGCTAGATTATGCAAAATCTTTTTGATATCCCCAATGATATCACTGCAGTTTAATCTAATATTATTACCACAAAAGTAAAGTTGGTCATGGTTAAAACTAGGGCTAAGCACATAGAAAATAAGGTGTAGAGGTTGCAAGAAGGACTAGCCACTTTAAGAGCCAAATAACAAGACCTTGCATAATTTGTAGTGTCAAAATAACTTGGTCAATTCAAAATTGACCATCTGAGGTAGCTAACTAACCATAACATGCAAATGGAAAATGAGAAGGAAAAGGTAGTGTGGGATGCATTTGTTGCTAAGGGCCAAATATATGCACATGTCAAACCACTCACAACCTTACAAGAAAAGAACAAATAACTTGCTGCTGATAATACTAGGTTAATGAACATAGAAAAGCAGAAAAATGTTCTTGAAGTAAGCATTCAACAGCTCAAAGAACAACTTGTCAAAGTCAACCAAGATATGAGTCACTTAACCAGGGAGAATCGAAACTTATTAACGAAAGAAGTCTATGCCATTTGTCAAAAATCTGCAATAGAAATTAATGCGTGGAAAAATAAGACGAAGAAGCACAAATGAGTCAAGGAACACTAGAGATCAAGTGGATATGTACAAAAAGATAAATGAAAAAGCAATCCAGATGGCAAAGGCCAAGATCAATTCAACTTTTACACAAAACCTAGATTAGCAGCCAATTCTGGATAGCCTAGCCCATGTCCACCAAGTTGAAGTGAAGAATAAGAACTTGCATATAGAAGACCTCATAGAGTATATGGGGTTAGCAAACCTCTAGTATAGTAATTTAACCATGTTGATAATAAGTAAGCCTAGAAATGAGTTAGAGCAACAGGTAGTGGCCATATACGCAATGTACAAAAAGTAGTTTGCTGATAGGAAATACACATTGTAGAAATTACATACCAAGGGTAGAAGAATGTAGTAGCAAACCTGGCATGTCACATGTCAAACTACTAAAAACTCAAAAAGACGACCAAGGCATTTGAAGAGGAGAGATGGAAGTTTTCTACCTAGTACATGAAAGCCAACAAAATGTTACTACAACTACCATGTCCATGGGATGTACCTTTCATCCAACATTGCTCAACAAGCATAGATGGTACATGATCACATGATAGAAGAAGAGAAGCTTTAGGCACTCTTAAGCAGATATCAATTTTAGAAGCCTGACGATAAGGGAAAGAAGCTAATGGAAGAGCCTCCACCACCTGGAACATGAAATACATCAGGCTACTTTAAATTTTGTTTTATTTTTTCATGTAACTGTGTCATTTTGTAAGAACACCACTGCGACATTCTAAGTCATGTAAATAGTTAGTCATGTTAAGTCAAGTCTACCTCCCAATTTTGTAAGGGACTCTATCCTCATTTTTTTTAACTCAATGACAAGTTTCCAGTCAGTCGTGGGGGTATGATAAAGTCAAATTTTTGGATAATGTGATATTACTGCTATGATATCGTAGCAACAACATCATAGATACAATGTTGTGACCCATGCTACATCATCGTTGATGCTATGTCTTGAGATGTGTGCAACCCTATAAATACTAGCACTTGGATGCACAATTAACAACTTTTTCATTCAAGTCTTGGTGAAACTCTTGCTATTTTTTTTCTTAGCTAACGATCGGGTGAATGTCCGTAGTGTGATATTGAGTAGTTATAGGAAATCTTTATTTGAGTGAATTATACTTGGGCATAATTCATGACCAAAAATAAAGATCAAGATTGCTTCTCATCATTTTAGCATCCACTTAGTTTTCTTTATGTTTACTTAGAATAATTCTTTTGTTTTCTTAGTTAATCATTTACATTCCGATCACTTTATTTTACATATCATTAGTAAGTGATATGGATACGACTGGTTTCGAGCACTAAGTGTAGTTATCTAGTAATCCTGTAGTGGTGTTGCTTGATTCGCTTAGTAGTAATACCACTTGGTAGTCCCACTGATGATTACATGAGTCCAAGGTGAGTATAACAAACTAAGACTAGATATCCCATCACACCAGACTTAGTTAGATTTATGCTTTCTAAGTTAATTAGGCTTAGAACTTTACCTTTAATCATGTTTACCTTTAAGAGTACTAAGGGCTTACAACATTAGCCAACCATTTGTCTCACTAAGAGTTGAACCATACGCTCATACTTCACTAACTCAAATTGGGATAATAACGATCTCGAACTTAACATCAATTACTAACATAATTACATTGTCTATTTTTGGATTACAATCTGGTCACATGTGAGCACTTGTGACTTATATGGTAGAGTGTTGGATGCTCCACTACTCGTCACACCCCCTTGAAATTGGAATAGTAATAGTTTACATTATTGGGATAGATCACAATATTTGATTACATCCATTGAGGGGGTGTTGGAATCTAAAATAATTGAAACATAACTACACCCCAATATATATAATTCACATAGAACTTTATAACTTAACATTGCCCATAGGAATCAAACCCATGACTTAGAGTTTCCATTGAGACAGCTTCTAATGTGTCATATCATATCAATTTCAAATTTTCCTTTCACAGAATCTTTCATAAGTCAACATTGCCAATGGAAATTCAATTTGTAATATAAAGTTTCCATATAAAACGTTACTTTTTTCAAGCTTGAGGTTAGTAAGAATTGTTACAATCTAAGCATTAACTACATATACCCCTAGGCAATATAGTCAACACAATACTCTAGTAAAACATGGGTGATGAGTGGCTAGGTGCCCCTACACTCAACCATATCAATACTTGCATTTCACGCACAATCTAGTCGAACTCCGCAGATGGGCTAGTTGTGGTATCTAGATAGTTACTCATTGATCGCAGTTCGCTGTCTTCCCATTTGGACTAGTATTTGCTTTTTCATGTATGGTTTAGTCCAAAGTGAGGTGTATGATGCAATCCTAAACTAGTGCTACTCCTAGAGGCAATAGAAAATAACTTTAATTAAGCTAGGAGGAAAAGGGTGAGAGAGTTAAGCTAATAGGATAGAGGGGAGAGAGAATCTAAACTAGCCTAAGTGCGACGAGCATATATTCTTTAATCATCCATACACATCTTGGATCTCGTGTACGACTACTACTAGGATTACTAAGTGCATATCCTAGGTACGCTATTGGGATACCAAGTAGTCACACTTAAATGCTCGTGATTAAGTCGTACTCATTCTACATCTAATAACAAGGATAGGAGTTGAGGGTAAAGAAATATTAATTAAGAAAGTAATGAATAACAATTAAATAATTAAACTAAGTGAATGTTGCAATGATTAAGTAATCTTGATCTTTATTTTCGGTCATGTGCATGTCCAAGTATGTCACACTCGAATAAAGGTGTCATACAATTACAATCATCACACTGTGGCCATGCACTCGGAGAAAGGGTTGAGAAGAACTAAAAATGAAAACTAAATTCTAACTGAACTACTCCCTTACTCTGTGTGCCTACATGTGTATTTATAGGCCCGCACAGGAGTCACGATATCATGTATCCAATATCGCTAGCCAAGCCGTAATATCGCATATCCAATATCGTGGATCCGATATTGCAGGTTTGATATCAGAGCCTAATGAATCATGATTCATCATACCCCCATGACTGAATGAAAACTCATCCTTGAGTCATACAAAATGAGAACAAGCCTCATTAATTACATAGTGGATAGGTATGGGATTATTGATTGACTAGGAATAATTCATGCCACAGTGGAGAATTGAATAGAGCAAAATTGGGACACAAACACAAAATTACAAAATTGAAAAATTTTATTAGAACTCATGTGTTTCCAAGTGGCGGTGGCTCCTACATGGGTTGCTTCCCCTTGTCTTGTGCTCCACGTTTTGGGATTTGGTGGCTCTGAAGGAGTGCCTAGAGTTTTTCCTCTTCGGTTTAGGGATCCTATGCCATCCATGCTGATGCTCCAATGTTTGATGGAGTTGGCACTTCCCATGGACACGGTAGTTACGGAAACATCTGATTTGCTTTAATGTACCAGGCCGCAAACAGTCGTTGTTCCTCCTCATAGGCTCTGGCTTTATCCTTGTAGTCCTGGTAATCTATAAGCCATCAAGCCAAGTCTGCCATGACATCTTTTTTCCCTTGGTAGCTAGCCTTAACCACCTCCAATTCAGAATTTGCGACTTCTAGCCTTTACAATGTTTTCTTATGTTCTACAAATTCTGTTTCATATTTAGCATAGCTGGTAGCTACCTGCTTCTCTAACTTTGTTCGAGCGTCCTGCTATTAACATGGCTAGGTTGGCATATCGTAGGTTTGCTAATTCCATGTGCTCTGTAAGATCTTGGATTTTCAGGTCCAAGCTTTTGAGCTCTGCCTAGTGGATGAATGCATATGTGTCCAATATGGCCCGTCAATCAGTGTGTTGAGCGCTGAAGGTGTTAATGTGGGCCTTGGCCATATGGATCTCTTTCTCAATGACTTGCTTGTACATCCCCACCTGGTCTTTGAAATGCTCTTTTAATTTTTCATGTCACTTGACCTCATTTTTTCACGTGCTGATTTCAATGGCCATCTTCTAACGGATTGCACATACCTCCTCCATTAAGAGGGTTCGATTCTCTCTGGTCAAGTGATTCATGTCTTGGTTGACCCTGACCAACTATTCTTGTAACTATTAAAAATTTTCTTCGAGAACATTTTTCTGTTTCTCCACAATGGTCAACAGAAGATTGTCTGCGACGAGCTATTTATTTTCTTCTTGCAAGGCCTTGAATGCTTTGGCATGCGTGTATGTTTGCACTTGTGCCTTAGAAGCATCCTAATCAACCTTCTCCTTCTCCTCCACCACTCTTTTATTATCCACCAATAGTTTATTGAGCTGCTCTATCCTGAAAGTGTCCAACTGATCTGCGAGAATGAATTAAGATGGGTCCCACTGTGCAACTTACAAGGTAATGAGCCTTTCTTGGAGTCTTGCCAACTCCGCCTCTGCATGCTTGACTTTGATCTCTGCCATGACCAGCTTTCCTTTGGTGGAGATGAGGTTTGATTGCGTTGCTGTGACATCTTATACAATTCAAATAAGGATGTCATCACTTGTCCTATTTGCAGCAACCAATCAAGAACATCCTCATGCTCCGTAGGAGTCATTGAGGGATTGGCCAGAGTTTGAGCATCACGTGCTCCTGTGAAATCTGCCAGTGGCACAATAGGAACATTGAAGGACTCTTTGATGTAGTCTGTGACCACTTCTATGGCTCCCATTGCATCTTGGTCTTACATGACCACTACTGTAGCCCCTTCACCAGTCTCCAGTTGCACCTAGAAGGACACAGCATTCCTTGAAATTTGTTGTGACCAATGCGTCTCCTCCCCTTCTATTTGAATGGACACTTTGCCCCATGCATAATCTATAGAAACTGTGGGCCATATAGCATTGTCAATGATGTGGAAGAGATTGGCATCATCATGACTTCCCCAACTGGCCGTCTCAGTGATGGCCCTAGGATGGCTCATCGACAGTCGATAATCCTGCGATGGTGGTGGCGGTTGGTCTCATTGGCTCATGCTAGGCCCTGCTCCTTGTTGTTGACTAGGCCTTATACTTGGGAGTTGGCTAGGCCGTGTAGTTTGAGTTGCAGTGGGCCCCACTGTCTGTTCTTGTTCTAGCTCCAATGTCTCACCAACACTCTTTCTTTGGGCTGGTGGCTTTAGTAATTTAGTGAACAAAGCATTTTGGCCTTTTCTGGGAACGTCATTGGTGTACCCCAAAATTCCAGCATGCCTACATAGCTTTCTAATGAGACAAGAAAAGGGTAACATGAACTTCCTTGTCTTGTGTTCTTTAAACTACCTTAAGATCTCCATGAGATACATATGGGGAAAGTTAGCATTAACCTTGCCCATTAATATTGCACTTTCTCTTGCTGCATACATTGAGATTCTGTTTAACCCTTTTGTGGGAAAGATGTGATAAGTGCCAATCTTAAAATATATTCTTTCTTCCAGTGTCAACTCCCCATATGTCTTGTCCTCTTTTCCATACGCTATCCAACCAAATTCGTCATGCATCAGCATCGGAGCAAGTGGATAGGTGAGCAACTTTTGGCCCTGTATTCGGAAGGTTCAACACTTCCGAAATGGCCTTGGTAGAAAAATCTATAAATACACCACAAATGTCAATTGTGGTGCCTTCTCCTTTATTATGCCAAAATTGATACGTTTCTCCTAAGTACCAAGCACCACTTTCAGAGAGGATGGGCCATAATGGAGACCCTTTGAGTTGGTCCCTAACGGCCTCAGGAGCGAACTTCGTGAAAGGTCCAAAGTTTAGTTCCACAATCACAGTTACTAACATGGATCTTTTGTGGATTGCCTGCATGCATTCTGGGGGCAATGTGAGATGTTGTCCCTATTCAGGCACTTCAGTCATTCCTCCTTCTTGTTGTCCCGATTGCACAGCAGCAAGAGGCTCTTGATAGATGCTGAATGATTGTACCTTCTACTCTGCACATTCCTCAAGAGACACTTGGTCTCTACCTCTCCTTAGTCGTTTGGGCACACCTTGAGAGGGTCCTCTTTATTGTCCATGTTTAGGGGCCATCTATAATCACACGGGGCTGTAAAGTTGCTTACAAGATTTGCTTTATACCTTGCTTCTTGCCTCACATAAATTCATTTTTTATTTCGTGTGATTTAGAGTTAGGGAATTTTATGAAAATGTCCCCTAAAATTTTTAATATTAAGCCCAATTCGATTAGGTGGCTTCAAAATTTAATTTCTCGATGTAGGTGAGGAGATAAAATTATTTTTGGCAATATGTTTATTATTTTTATAATTAATTACCTTTTATAGTATCCTTCAGGTGATGATGAATTTCGAAAAATTTAT
>MNCI01021654.1:185159-202591 GCA_015680685.1 Gnetum montanum
GTCCATATATATAGTTTTTGTTGATGCAATATCGCATACTCGATAGCGTAGCCTCGATATCGCGTCAGACCCGATATCGTGTACCTAATATTACGGCCTATATAAAATAGGGTACTTAGAAAAATTGATGAATTTCTGAAATTTCAAGGCCAAACACGAAGGATTTGAGGTTAATGCGATAAGTCCAGGGTATTGTGAAATAGACCAGAAGGCACAAAAAGTATAATGGGGTAGGATCTGACGATGAAATTCATAAGTTGGATGAGGAAAAAGGACATGTCTTGGTACATAGGAATGGTTATACTGGAAGGATAATAAGGGAAAGAATAACGTTGGTAATGTAGTACTCAAAGGGTATAAAATGATGTGATGATGTGCACAAATACAAATTACAAAATTCACGCAAGTGGGTCCTCCCCAAAGCAAGTTCCAACCTATAATTCCCTTGCGTAACCACACCTTAAAATGTCTGTAGGAACTAGAAGGGTTAAATGTAATCCACAACAACTCCACAAAACACACACATGTAGATACCATTGTGATGAGGTATGAATTCAATGCTACATAAGACATGAGTGAAAAAATACATGAACAGCGAGATGAGGCAAATTGTAGAAGGGATTGTAGAGATCGGGACATGAGGTAACTAACCTAGGGAATAATGAGTCTTGAGTGTAGGATGTGATTAATGTCTCATTAGCCTGTTGCTCCAAAATCAAGACCAAGTCCATTCCTTTGATCAGTGACATCACATTGTTTCATCCGATGATGGACAACCATAAGAGCATCATGACAACAAGGCATACGATCATTTGGCATTATGTTCAAGTGAGGAGTGATCTTTACGACACTTTGATCTTGATTTTTTTCTTTTTTCTTTTTTTTTTCTTTTTCTGTGGCTGCACAGTTGTTACAGTATTGATTGGTGGCCCTAATAAGGTAACATGAGGCATTGGGTTCGAGAAGAAAGATGCACCACAATGTTGAACTTGTGTTGAGTGGGAGGATGCAGTGGTCTCGAAACTATGTTGTCCCTTTTTACGATCATTTCTAAAGAAGGGATGCCTTCAATGTTGTGGAGGGCTCCCACTACTATTATCAGTAGTAGCACAAGTAACGTTCGTGGGTTAATGCTGTGGTGCAAATCCTTCGGGTACAATTGGTGGCAATGTAGAAGGAAGTGAAGGATAAGAATATTGAGGGTGAGGAGAAGTGTAAGGCACATGAGGTGGTGATTGTGTTGGATAGGATATGGATTAATAGTATTTAGCGGAATGATAACAATGTGATGAGATAGAGGATGTTGACCCAATTGGGATAACAAGATGCTAAACCTGATAAGTGCTTGGGTTTGAATGATATCAAGGGTGTGACCAGTTTGGGGGTGGCCTCCCCCACGACTGGGATCTTTGCCACTGTGATTGAACACAGTATTTTTGTATGAACTCTGGATGTAACATTCTTCCCCAATGCTCATGTAAAATGTGATAAGATTGGACATTGACCTTTGGGGTGATCGTATAGGCAAATGACACTGATACGTATGATTAGCAGTTGAGTTCTTATTCTCTTCAATCCTTCTTTCTGGTTGTCTAAGGGTGTTATGTCCTACTTCTTAGTGTTCTGCCTCTAATAATGTTGGTATATTCTCCACATTTTTCATGCATCCATTCCATCATCTTATTGATCTTTGCCTCAATTTCATCTAGTGATTGTTGCATTGGCAAAGGTAGAAACAGTGGCACTTCCTCAAGGTGAGCTAATTTCTCCACTTTATGGTTATGGACCTTTGCTAATTCAAGATTTTGGTCCTATTGAGAGCTTTTAACATTCTCCCATTTAGCCATTTCTCCTTCTTTTTTTGCTACCTGCTTAATAAGCTCTTGGAGTTGGTGGGTTCGTAGCTCGTATAGTTGACCTCGGGCATACATCCCTAGGGTTTCCCTTGTTTCATTACGAAGCCCATCCATGATGTGATACATTAGCCTTTCCTCAGAGAATCCATGGCTTAGGCATTTTTTTAACAAAGAATAGTATCTTTCTAAGGCCATGTCCAAGGTTTCATGCTACCCTTGTTTCCATTCTTGGATTTTTCTCCTCAAGGCCGACACTCTGACATAGGTTTGATATCGTTCAGTAAAGAGTTCTACCATTGTTGGCCAACTACGAATTGATTTTGGTTTTAACGATCTGTACCACACTTTTGCTTGGCCAATGAGTGTCATAGGAAAGAGCTTAAGTTTTTGCCACCCATTATCAATATTATTCCATACACAGGCATCATAGAAGGCTTGTATATGCTATTGTGGATCTAAATCATAGCCTCCTGCAAACTTGGGAAAGTTGTTTAAATCAAGCCTAGGTAGACAGCTTTCTTTGTGATGCCTGCAAGATATTCGAATAGCCTCTTATATAGGCATTAGTGGCCAGTAGGGATTTATCAACACTAAGTAGGTTGTGAGTTTGCAAGTTGAGATGATGTTGTCCTTGTTCATGTTGGTGTTCTCGATTTTCTTTGTGAGCTCGATTTTTAGTTCTACGTCGATCCCTTAAAAGATAGTCATCCATTTCACGATCTGACGTTGAAGGAGTAGATGAAGAGAAAGAACTGAAAAACTTGTCCTAACTTTTGTAAGTTTTCCAATCATCCCCTAACAGATTCTTGTTAGTTATTGAGAAGGTCCTAGGCCTTTCGAGCCTCCTTGTTCTATGGGTTGTCCCATCCTTACTAGAGGTGTCAGAGTTGGTTGACAAGAATCCTTGAGTATCGTTGGGATACTCATGAACATATGGAATTCTTGCATAAAGTTGAGTACTCCAAACTTTGTTGTCATCATATAATTTGTTGGTTCTCCAATGAATTACCTCACTAGTTGTGGCATTGACATAATCTTGTGAGAGAGACATTGTTGTGAGTGATGTGTGACTTAATTGAATTTAATTTAATTTCTTTTCTAAAGGATATATCATTAATACTTGTTACAGCCATCTTGTATAATATAACTAGTCTAAATAACTAACACCATCCCCGGCAACAGCGCCAATGATGAGTGGCAAGGTACCCCTACACTCAACCATACGAATATGAGCGTTTCACACACAATCCAATCGAACTCCGCAAATAAGCTAGTTGTGGTATCTAGATAGTTACTCGTTGATCATGGTTCGCTGTCTTCCCATCTGCACTAGTATTTTCTTTTTCACGTCTAATTTAGTCCAAAGTGAGGTGTATGATGCAGTCCTAAACTAGTGCTACTCCTAGAGGCAATAGAAAATAACTTTAATTAAGCTAGGAGGAAAAGGGGTAGAG
Source organism: Gnetum montanum (assembly GCA_015680685.1). Taxonomy (NCBI): domain Eukaryota; kingdom Viridiplantae; phylum Streptophyta; class Gnetopsida; order Gnetales; family Gnetaceae; genus Gnetum; species Gnetum montanum. The sequence goes on from MNCI01021654.1 coordinate 188,470, forward strand.
AGTTAAGCTAATAGGACATAAGGGGGAGAGAATGTAAACTAGCCTAAGTGCGATGAGCATCCATTCCTTAATCATCCGTACACATCTTGGACCTCATGCACGACTACTACTGGGATTACCAAGCGCATATCCTAGGTACACTACTCGGATACCAAGTAGTCACACTTAAATGCTAGTGATTAAGTCCTACTCATTCCGCATCTAATAACAGGGATAGGAGTTGAGGGTAAAGAAGTATTAATTAAGAAAGCAATGAATAACAATTAAATAATTAAACTAAGTGAATGTTGCAATGATGAAGTAATCTCGATCTTTATTTTCGGTCATGTGCGTGTCCAAGTATCTCACACTCGAATAAAGGTGCCGTACAATTACAATCATCACACTGCAGGCATGCACTGGGAGAAAGGGTTGAGAAGAACTAAAAATGAAAACTAACTTCTAACTAAACTACTCCCTTACTCCATGCGCCTACATGTTCATTTATAGGCTTGCACAGGAGTCACGATATCATGTATCCAATCTCGCTAGCCAGGCTGCGATATCGCGTACCCAATATCATGGATCCAATATCGCGGGTCCGATATCAGAGCCTAATGAATCATGATTCATCAATGGGTAACCTAACTATTCTTTAAGCACAACTCAAACTTGCAACCTATTACAAATTGACCAAGCATAAATGGAGGCAACAAACACAAATTATATAAGTTTGTTTGTTGCAACACTTTAACGTTGTCTTAAACAGATAACCATTTCATAGAAAAGAAACATATGAAAAGGGTGTTGGAGTTACCCTAAATTGAACCCAAAAATAATATTGATAATAAGTGAAAAAAACATTCAAAGTACATTATAGGCTTAACATTGAGTAGAAAACAACAAAAACAATATGAAAAGGAAAAAGTTTACAAGATGTCTTCTCAAATGTACAACTCTATAGTTGATATCTTTGAAAAATCAAAGAGAGTAAATTAATTATTAGTTGGGAGGATGACCCCCCATCATAACAATATTTTCATCACTTTCAATAATTGTGCTTAAACTTAAAATAGCGAAAGGATTTGAAATAGCAATGGATAGCTTTTGTCTTCTCTTATTTCTTTGTTGTCATTTGATCTTTCTTATCATTGACATTAACTTGATTTTTTATAGCTTCAACTTCATATTGTTTTTTTTTTCCTAACATCAACTTTAACACGTTTTTTCTTTTCCTTAGCATCTTTATTCTCGAGTGGAAGAGAACAATCATCCAATAAATATCCTTTATCATGACAAGAGGTTCAAAATTAACAAGGTTATAATATGTAATTGGTTGAATATAAGTCTTCCCACCAGCTTATAATACCAATTCCTGTTTATGGTTTAGAAGAATGATTTCAACAAAAAAAAAATCTACAAATTACAAATATCATAAAAATAGATTCCATACGTTTAATAGGACCAAATGAGGTTTTTAAGAAAAATAGATTCCATACGTTTAATAGTGTATTAAAAATAGTGTATTTTCACATCTTAACTTTCCATGAAGTTTTCACAACTTCAAGTAGGAAGACTTTACGTGAAGGTTGAATAATTATTTTGCCACTTGCACTATTAATTCATTCTATATTTGTGGACTTGAGCTATTGCAATATTTTTTTCAAATTGATGCATTCATTTTTCATTAGAGAGAGTTTTCTTTTATTTACATGGAAGCCTTTAGTAAGATGTGAAAACTCATAAGGGTGCTTCTAAATGAGGTCAAGGCTTTATCCTTTTCTTAAAAAGTTAATGTTTTTTAGGATTGGTTGTAACAATGGAAAATTAAAAAGATATTTGCAAGATTATTGAGGGTGTTTTCTTTGATGTTTAGAATCACTCTTCTATGTTGATCTAGTGTACTCTAGATTTTTTTAATTAGTTTTTTTTTTTCTTTTTTTGTTCCCCTAAATTTCTCAATTTTAAAAATGAAAATATATTAAACATAAAATAAAAAGAGTAAATGATGTATTTGTCAAAACTGAAACTATGAGTATATGAATCATAGGCTATACAATCAACATGAAACAATGTGGTGTTAGCTTAGTCATAAGAATGTTGGCTTGGTCATCCCAAGTCACAAGTTCATATATAGTCTTCAAAGAATAGCTCTTTATGCATGGACCATATGAAGAATCATAAACACAACCTTAATGTAATTCAACTTGCAATCATATGGAATTGTCACTTGCTCCACTAGTAAGGTTTAGGGTTATATTCACCAATAGCATTTTGCAATGGGTTTTTTGCTTTTCTTTATATTAAATGCTCCACCATTGGACCATAATGAGGGTTTAAACTTTTCAAGGATTATAACATTGTATAAATGGAATAATTGCATTATCACCATTGTATAATTTAAAATAAAAGGTTAATTAGTGTTTTCCATAATCAAGACTATTAAATGACATTTAGTTTAGTAGAGTACTTGTGTTACCATTGATGATGAATTATTGAGAAATAATTAGATGACTATATGTGTCTTTAAGACATACAATCAACGAATTGAACCTATAACTTGCACATTACAAGCTATATACTTTAACCAATCACTATATTGATAATGAATGATCACTCGTATTCTAGATATTAAAAATGTTTTTTGGTACTACTTTTTCTACAATACCCTTGGATTACAAGTTTTTTTGAAAGGAAATATAGCTTCTGATCAATTGATGGGCAAACCTTCTAAATACAACTATACTAGATAATAGATGTTTACCTTATAAAGTATTTGGCTTAGTATTATTAGAAATGGCTAAATGGATAAGTTTTGAATGCTACAATCGAGACGGAATACGCCTTTTTGTATTTGAAGATTAAGAAGCTAAAGAACCCTTTAAAATGTCTTCAAAGAGGTTTGAAATAATGCCATTAATATCACGAAGAACTTTACAAACTCATAACCAATTGATCGTCGCTCACTTCACTCTTCATTCCCAATTTGCCATTTTTTCGTTGATGTTTTAGTTTCGAAATTATTATCCCAATTTTCTAAAACATCTAAGTAATTTGCCATTAAAACATGTATCTATTTGGCAAAATCCTATCAAGATACCAAAATGTGATATAACATAAACTCAATCATCCCAGAAATTAAAAGAAAAAACAGTTGATGTAAACAAAAAAATTTGCATTAACATGCAATCTTGAGTACATCTTACAAAAATGATTTGAATATTAACGGTCTCCCCTGCGAATGTCAAGAACACGTGCTTGTATAAATGAAAAACAGCAACAACCCCGTGCACAAATTATTACAAATGACAAATACTGTTCATTTCTTGATTACTTGAATAATGAATTTCCAACATGCTATGTTTCAACATGTAAACTTGGAAAATGTACATCTCTCTCAAACATAAGATGGGCTGTGTCAGATATGTACTACCTCACTACGACATTGGCTACAATGTCTTCAACTTTGTCACTTCCGATCAACTGTTTCTTCAAGCTGCGATGCCTTCTAGCCAAGCGATTTTGTTGGATTCTTGACAGTTTCCCAGTAGACTGTCCTGTCTGCTGCTCCAATTCATTAAGATAGCGCAAAGCTTCATTTAGTTCATCTTTGACAGAGGGGCCATGTTTCTCCAAAGCATCCACCACATCCTTTTGCATTTTGATTGCAAGACTATGACTGTCAAAAAACATAGAACTTGCATAAGCATCCAAGACGTTTTGATTTGTTCTAAAAACAACCAAATATTTTTGGCAGAAAAGGCAACTTAGTTCTAACCAAACTTTATAAGATAGTCTACAACAATGGTAACAACTGACTCTTAACTGCTAGAAAACTTCAACAACCAACCAACTAGAAGCAATAAAAAATACGGTGCAGTTTGTTGTATGTGCTGAAATATTTTCAACAGTTCTGATGAGGTTTGTCACTTCTATCAAAATTGTGAATGACAGAATAATTGTACTTTGCAAATTAACTAAAAGACATAAAGAATGCTTTGGACTATTTAAGAAATAGCAGTCCTTGTTAATTGAGGAATCTTGTTTTAAATTTTGCGATAACTGGTAAGGTGTGATTTGTTGATTAAGTTATGCAACTTGCATTCGACACGTCACATGTTTGATCCTAATAACTTATGCTAATATATACAGATTGTTTTAACAAATGTTGCTGAACCGGTCCAACAGATTTGGAAAGTCTATGAGATAATAAAAAATAGATCAGTTTAGTTCAGAAGGATTTCATGACTCTTAAAACTTCTCTTTTCGGTTGATCTATTTTGCTGTAGGGTAAGAGGGTCCGTGCAAATTTCATAACATTAAGCAAGGAATGACATAATGCACAGGTCTCTGGTAAAGAATTCTAACTGGACATCAACAGTCAGGCAAATAGCATTACAAACTGCAAATAATTTGAATTCTCGTGTACTGGAATATTCAGAGCAAACAAATGTGATAAAAAATTAATAATTATGTAAAAAAAGAAGAACCCACAAGAAACCGAAAACCTTTTAGCCTTTACATTTGCACTCATAACCACAAAGTTTTAAGTCAAGAATTATCGTAACCATTTAACCTGTACATGTTGCTAAAAACACTGGCGTTTAGAGTAATTAGTATTGTCCGTTGCTAATTAGCCTTCCATCAAATTTCCAGTTACCATCAATCTCTCTTAATGGGAACCATGCTTCATTGCAGCAACTATACTCAGCAAAATTACAATTTAGCTTTCACTAGGGTAAGAAATCATGTAGAGGTTAAATTTCACTAATTAACTTATATTGCATATAGGACATTAAGGATGAACCATCTGAGTTCCTACACACAGGAATAATCAAGATAAGAAAAAACCAACCATCATAAATTTTCGACTGGTGTTTGGAAAAGGCATGAAGAAACCATAAGAGGCCCCAAGACTCAGACACAAAATGACAAGGTCATTAACAATAACATCTGTTAAAAAAAATTTCTTGTTCAAGAATTGTCATAACCACTTCAACAACACATGGTTTAGAAAAGTGATATTCCAGAGTCCTAGTAATAAGACTATACTGATATTATTTTAGATCAAAGTCTACAATCTAGGGTCAATTTCTCTTGATAAGTTCTACGCTGCAATGCAACTGCTAAAACAATCCCAATTTGTTGGGGATAATTGTAAAATGGAAGCTTTTACTTCAGTGATGCAACATCTCCTGTGGCTTCAGTTTCAGTATCAGCTTAGCATGCTGTTCATGTGACATTACCGTAGAAGCTAAAAATTTAGCTCAAGTAAATCACTGCGCTGGTTATGCATTATCCCATAACGAGAAAAAAGCTTCAACATTTGAGCCACACACTCATTTATGGAAAGCTGTGATTACATAATCACAGAAATCTTCTAACTTAAGGTATGCTGAGTGACTGACTCTACCAAGTTATAAATACAATAATACGAGAAAAGATAAAGAAACTGAAACTAAACACTTCAAATAACTTCTTGTACCATCAGATCATCATCATTGCCTTTACCCCATCAAGTTGGGGAGACCCATTAGGGTGGGTGAATAATTTGACAGTACTTTTTATGATTTGTTGTTTACTTGACACAAACATGAATATATATTTTCACAATTCTTCAAGGAGCACACTTGCGATTGAACCTTGATTTTAACGGTTATCAACAGAATGCTCAAACTGTTGAGTCACGGGACACTGCACGTAAATGACCTAAAATAATTTAGAAGCAAATGGACACAAATAAAAAGCCTATAAAAATGTAATATTTTCATGTACAAGCTCATGTACTGTTAATACTTGAGCATGAAGCCAAAACTAAATTCCGTGGAGAACAAATTATTGGCAAAACGGAACCGTAAGTTGATTTTCGACATGGAAACATATTGTATATTCAAATCCACATAGGGCATATTTTCACAATCCTAAGAGTCCAAATAACGTCAGCTTATGTAGATAACAAACATCTGAAATTGGATAAGAAGCAGAGTTAGGATACAGCAGGAATTGATAATGGGAAGAGTACACAAAAACAGAACAATAAGTCCAGATAAAGTATTACATAGAAATATCAACGGTCATAAAGATAAGAACACGCCCAGTTGTCAAAGAAAACAAGAAATAATCGAAGGGAAAGAAAGCTGCATCTGAACTATATTTCATGTAAGCCTCAGTTAGTCAGTGACAATGGTGTACCCATCTTTAAAATGTTTCACACAAATCTGGAAGGATGGTTTTAAAATTTTCAGAAATTATCTTTAGCTTCACTTCAGCGACAATTCTATAGCTTCCACTTGTTCATGGTTGATTATGATCGAACTCTAAATGTTTATGTTTGACTCTGATCGAACTCTAAACTAAAAAGAAGGAAAATCAAGGTTTTCATACCTGCCCATGGACGAATACACCTTTGCTAGCTGCTGAAGGGTTTCGATGGTATCTATATGATTTGGTCCAAGTGATTTCTCCATGACTTCTTTAGCCAAAGAATACATCTGTGCTGCTGCCTGAGGCCTTTCCAGTTCCAGATATGCTGCTCCAAGGTTGTTGTAAATGTATCCAACTCCAAAATGGGTAGCCCCGAAGCTCTCTTTCAACCTTTCTGCAGCATTCTCCAAATAAGGAATGGCCTCCTGCACACTTCCAGTCAGCAGTAACAGCCATCCAAGTCGGGCTCCTGTGCTTGCTTCTGTGTGCTGATGCTTGGGAGACTTCTCGTAAAGAGCAAGGGCTCGCTTGTAAGTGGAAATTGCAGCTGCATGCTCATTCGTTGACTCATACAACAACGCAACCTCTGATAACTGTTCAGCTGTCTTGATAGGATCAACCTTCTCAAACTTCCCAAATATGCTTATTGCCAGCTCGCAACACTTCTTGGCATCTGCAAATTTCTGCATGTTAGTCAGAGCTTTTGCCATGTAAAGAAACACCGTGCCTCGCAACCTACTGTCCTTATCAGTCTCATTCATAAGTTTCTTCAGAGTCTCAATGGCCTCCTTGCTTTGGCCCAGCAAGATCTGAACATTGGCAGTGTCCAGCTCTGCATTAATGAGCTCGGAATTCATGCCCCAGTTCTTGAACACCCTCTTGGCAAGTGTATTTTCTGTCAAAGCCTTCCTATTTTCCCCCAATCCGCTGTAAACCACAGACAACACCCGTCTGTCAAGGGCAACCTCCACCGAATTATCCCCCAATCTCTGACGATGGATTTCCAGGGCCTTCAAGCCCAGAGGCAGGGCCTCCTTGAAATTCAACACAGCAACATAGGCCTCTGCAACCTGCCTGTAGTTAAAAGCCAACTGAGGGTGATCTGGCTCCAATATCTCTTCCTTAATCGAAAGAGACTTGGTGAAGTGGCTCAAACCCTCCTCTCTCCTGCCCAGAGCAGTTTTGACATCGCCCATCACCATCTCTACCACGCCAGAAATGATCTTAATTTCAGGATCATTATCCTCTTTCAAAAGTTTTTCAAGAATCCTAGTGGCCCTGCTCAGATAGCCCATGCTCTCATCGAACTTTTTCATGGAGTAGTTGACCTTGCCCAACAAATACAGAGCACCAGCAACAATGTCAGGATCCTTGTCTTCATCCAGGATGTCCAGAGCCCTTTTCGCATATCCAAGCACAGTGCCAGGATCCTGACCTGCAAAGGACTCAAATTAACCCAACCCAGAAATCAAAAAAAATAAACCATGTACTCAACTCGGAAACGTAAATGCGTAGCCGACAAATCAGAACTGAAACTCATACCTTTTGATTCGAAGGCTTGGCCCATTCTCAGGCAGGCCATGCCGAGGTGCCTGTCGTCCTCGTCAAACACCGCTTCCACGGCCTTGAAGGACGCTTTCAGCTCTTCAATGGAGGATGCCGCCTCAAATTCCTGAAGTATTTGCTCCGCTGTTTTGCCTTTCATCTTGGGCTTCGCTGCAGCAGCCTCGGCCATTCCCCTGCAGTTCTGCAACATGAATCCTGAATCTGCTGATGTATTTTTTGGGAACCCATGATTGAACAGTCGTGCTGAACTTGAATGCTGTTCGGCAACAGATGCTGCTGCTCCTGTAACGGCGACGCGAAAACCCCTCTTCCTGAGAAGCTCATTCCCAATCTGGCTCCGTTCCGCAAGCCTTCTGGCCAACAACGCACCAAATCTGCTGCTGCCCATGGCCATTCTCTGTCACCTGCGTTGTTCTTCTGCTCCGATTGATCTATGCCATAAAACTCACTAAAACCCTAGGAAGACGCTTCTTGCCTTTCCCATGCTCGGCTTTCCCCGGTTGTTTGAACAACCGAATTTCATGCGAATTTCCCGAGTTTCAGAGCTAAGACAAAAGGACTTTTGACGCATTTGTTTTCTGATTTGTTTGAGAAATTCTTTCTTTGAAAATGGGACTTATTATGGTACTCCACGAAACCATCCTCGTTCTCTCGCCCGTATAAATTTGCGTTATTGTTTTTTGGTTTGGGCCAATTGGTTTGCTAGGCTGGCTCGCTTCTTGGAGTTTTTTTATAAAAATTTTTATTTGTTTTTCTTATATGCAAAAGGATGTTCCTCGTCCGTGATGTAAGAATACATACGGAGATTAGTCAGCTCATATCGGCTTTTACTTCGTACACATTACGTTGCAAGTTCAAATTGGGGTTATGGTATTTCTATATAAATTGCTTTGTTATATAAGCTTTATTGAGAAAAAAGGAGTTTTAGAATATTTTTTTTTTACAAAATTTAACCTAGGTTTCTTTGTCAAGGTTCTTACCACTAAGTTAACACTTCATTATTACCGTATTCACTCACCCCACTAGAAAACCCCCGAACCTCTTAAATTTAATAAACTCATATGGAACATCAACTATTAATTTGAAAGCTCCAAGTTATGGGTTTGATTTTGATGGGTAATGTTGAGTTATAAAGTTATAATTTGACTATATGTCTTACGAGTAAATATTGTTCAAAAATTTTAAGTCCCAACACACCCTAAGATGTACATTGAACATAATATATTAGAATAATTATAGAGAAGTATAATGATTCCTAAAGTGTCATTTGGAGTAGTAACATCTCACCTAACGTGACAATGAGCTAACCACTTGAGCCACAAGATAGTATGTTGAGCATTGTGAAACTTTTCTTTTTAACAATATTTACCTTTAAGACATATAATCAAATTAGAACTTTATAATCTAGCATTGCCTATAAGAATCAAACCCATAACTTGAAGCTTTCAAATTAAAAGTCTTACCACTACCTAACACCTTGCTATTTCACTAGCTAGAGTTTTACTAGTCTAATAGTTCTAGCAAGTAGAGAGTGTTAGAACCTGGAACTTTTTTTTAACGATATTTACCCCTAAGATATATAGTCGAATTATAACTTTATAACTCAATATTGCTTACTAGAATTGAATCCATTACTTTGAGTTGTGGTAAGACTCCTGATTTATAATAACCCGTATCAAGAGGTGTTAGAACCTAAAACTTTTATTTTTTAACAATATTTACCCCTATGTTATATAATCAACTTAGAACTTCATAACTTACTATTGCACTTGAATCTACCAATCATTAGGCTAATACCTCATTGTTATATAGCTAACATGAAACTTTGATATAACTTGAGTAGAACATATTGGTGTCCCACTAACATATTACATTATGGGCACAATTGAGATCCAAGCATAATAGAATATGCAAAATAGATCCAAGCATAACAATGAAAGTTCCAAGTGTATTGCATAAAGTTTATGTATCTTAGCATAACTCCCATGCATTAGAGTTAACAAAATCAACATTTTACTTAGAACTGCAATATACATGCCTTCATTTAAAAAGAAAATTACACTTGATCTAGAAGCTTTATGTCATGGATTCCATTCTAGTGGGCAATGCTGAGTTATATAAAGTTGTAATTGGACTATATATCTTGCGGTGTACCTATGTTTCACTTATTTCGAGTTCCAACACTCCCAAAAAAGGAAATTACATATTTGCAATATACATCATTAGCACCTCACTAGTGACCACTAAATCGTAAGATATTTGAAAATACATATGTAATTTAAACTATACTTTTCATCATTGTAATCATTTTGGTGTCGTTATCTCATCAACATGGGCTAACTCATTAAGGTGGGTGATCATTAAGGTGGGTGAAGGATTTGATGATGATTTTTTTAATGTCTGAAAACTCATTTGAACATAAATTTTTGTAATACACCTAGGCGTCATATGTTTTAGCATATTTCTTGAAGTTGACTTGTGACCTATAGAACCACTTTAAAATGAGATGTTACCCATAGTAATGAGACTCTTGATTTGGAAACTTCCATGGGTAATCTTAAGTTATAAAAATTCTACTTGAGTTTTACAAATAACAATGAGTTATAAGAGTTCTACTTAAGTTCTACAAAAGTTTCAGGTTTTTTGTATGTCTTGATGGTACATATACTCATCTAGTTTTAGTGTGTACATGTCTTGATAGTACATACAATCATCTAGTTCCCAAATGTATGCGTTTGTGCACACACATGTGTGTATGAGCATGTGCACACACACGTGTGTATACACATGTGTGCACATGCATGTGTGTGTGGGTAAGCTCTCTTGGATTTCATAATCCAAGCTTACTTAAAGTGATCAAAACCCAATCAACTACAACAATGAGGTATTGGCCTAGTGGTATGGGTCTTGGCTTGGTAATCCTAGATCATAGGTTCAATTTTACTAGGTAGCATTGACTTATAAACTTCTATAAATCTTGGGGTATACTTATGTTTCAATTATTTTGGGTTCCAACACCTCCCAAACTCCAATCAACTACTCCAATTGAATAAGGAAAGAAAAGATACCTTTATTCTTGCTCCAAAGAGATGAAATGTGTAATGATGCCATCCTTGGATAACACAAACACCACCTAAGAGTTCCAAAAGCAACTATGGAAGAGGGCAGACTCAAGGTGGACTACACCTTCATCTCAACATACTTGTTCACAGCATAGAGTATGCACCCGTTACTCAATGGTTAGAGGCACTTGGTGATGAATCATGTGTTGTTGAGCCACATCAATGAGATGCCATTGATGCAACCTTGTTGACATAGGGTTTGTCCCGTTGATGGGATCCTATTGATATGGCACCCTGTCTTGGCTATAAATGCACACACAGCTGCTGCATTTATGGTATCTTTCCATTAGTTGCTAGCAAAACCCTTGTAGTTTGTTTTTTCCAGAGTTAGAATATTTCCTAAGTGTCCATAGTAGGAGTTCAAAAGTGTACAGATCTTTATTCGAGCATTGATTTACCTAGATACTTCAGTGTGAACGGCAATAAAGACAAGCTTTCTTAATAAGCCTTGTAGCACTTGGAATAGCATAGATTTACTTTCCATGCAATTTTACTTTACATGTACTTAGTTAATATTTACATTTCATGTACTTAGTTAACATCTACATTTCCACGCATGTTAATTAATTAGCATAATAAGCACGACCAGTTTCAATCGTAAACAAGTAGTCATTTGGTAATCCCAATAGTGTTATTACTTGGTTCACCTAGTAGCATAATGCTTGGTAATCCTAGTAGTTGATACATGGGTCTAGGGCATTTACAACAAGCTGGGAACAGATACTCATCGTCGTAGGCTAGTTTAAACTTTATTTTCTATTGTACTTAGTTTAAATAATTAATTTCTTTATTATCGTTAGGAGTAGCATAAGGCCAAAACAACATCAACAATCATATGCCTCACTTTGGACTAAACCATACGTGACAAAGCTACCACTAGTCTAAGTGGGAAGACAACAAATTGTGATCAATCTTAACGATCTAGATGCACAACTAGTCCCATCCATGGAATTTGACTGGATCGTGCGTGAATGCTTGTGATTCGTATGGTTGGACATAGGGAATGCTCACTACTCATCATTGGCATCGTTGCTAAGGATAGTGCTAAGTTATCTAGATTAGATATATTATACATGATTGTTGTAAAAGTTTTAACAATCTATCTTTTAGATAATATTAATATTTTAAATTCACACACATTATTAATTGAAAGCATGTCTCCTTCACATAGGACCAATAATGCACCGTATGATGAAAACACTCATAAATTAATGATAGATTCTATATTGAAGAGAATTGAAGTGAACAAACTCAAGCAAGGGTTTCATATGCTTATTTCCACCCTTGCTACATGTAAGGACTACATTTAATTAGTGCAGATAATCTCAAAGGAGACGAAGAAAGTCCTAGAACAAGGAGGGCCTCAAGGCCTAGGACCTCCTCTAAACCTAGAAAAGATAGATCAAGTGACCATGAGGGAAGATATAAGAGCTATGACGATTCTCCCAATGCCTCATCTTCCTCTTCTTTTTCCATGTCTAGTTCTGATGAGGATGAATGTAGGTATAGAAACAAAGCTTCACTATGGGGTCAAGATAAACATAGAAATCGAACCCAAGGGCAAAATCAAAGACATCAGAGTGAGAATAGACAAGATCATCACTACCAAACAAATAGAAATAGAGATTATCAACATGACATGTCTAATGAAGATGATCCCTTGTTGGCTAGTAGGAACATGACACAGATTAAGGAGGTAGTTCAAATACCCCAAAGGCATCAAAGGGATAGCTACATCAAATGGTTTGATATGGACAACATTCCTAAATTTAGGGGAGGCTATAATTTTGATCCAAAACATCATTTACAAGCCTTCCATAATGCCTACACCTTGCAAAACATTAAATGCAAGTGGCAAAAGCTTAAGCTCTTTCCTAAGGCACTAATAGATGAAGCTGAAACTTGGTATAGATTGCTAGAATTGGATTTCATTCACTGATGGTCCACTATGGTAGAGCTCTTCAACAAAAAAAATACCAAACCTATACAAGAGTATCTAGCCTGTGAACATAAATCCAAGGATGGAAGCAAGAAAATCATGAACCCTTGGATGTGGCTTTGGATAGATACTATGCTCTACTACATAGATGTCCAGGCCATGATTTCTCACAAAAAGAACAACTTTCTACATCATAGATGGGCTTTGTAATCAAACAAGGGAGACCCTTGGGATTTAGGCCCAAGGTTGATTATATGAACTAAAAGCCCATCAAATATAAAGGCTAATTGAGCAAGTGGCAAAAGAAGGAGAGCTATGTAAACAAGCAAATGTAGAGGAATATGACTAGGACCCAACTCTTCAAAAGAAATGGATCCATATCTATGATGAAAAAAAAGAGGTAGTTCTCAATGAGGTGATTTCACAATAAACCTTGCCAATACAAAAGTTTATCAATGAGCTTGAAGTAAGGATAGATAAGATGTGAAAGTTGATGAATGACAAAGTTACAACTTATGTAAAAACCGTAGAGGATACGATAACGCAAAAAGAATCAAGTGATCAAAACAAGAAGAGGAAAAAGAACCAAGAAACCGGTAGGAACACTTATAAACAAAAAGGGAAAATGGCTATAGAATAAAGGGCTATAAACTCAACCATAGAAGAGGATGATGGATGTGAAATTTGTGTATATGACCATCCAAAGGGCTATTGCCAGTCATGTTACATCTACATGAGTATCGGGCTTTTGCTTTGAATCCTAAGTTCAGCAAAAGCAACTGCCTAGGAAATTACCTTTCTTACAGGGTAATTATCAACAATCCTATAACCAATCATACTATCCTAGTGGGACTTCTTACCAACCTCAACATTGTTATCAACTGCAATGGCAAAACCCACAGTCATGGGGAAGGCCATCATCAAACCAACACTACCCTTACTGCCATCCAAACCCATACGAATATTATGTTCAATAGCTAGTTTCCCCAACTAGTTCTACTTCCTCTACCTCAAATCACTACTACCACTCTCCCAAATATTATCAACCCACAACATCTTCTATGGGATCACCACCTCATACCTCTTGTCCTTTGTCACCTCCTTAACATTTTCAAACTTCCCTTCACCACATGGCACCATCCACAACACAAGAAGGTTTGGCACCACAACATCAAAGAAAAATTATCACTTGTGTTAGGAACATCCCCCGCGATATCGCGGTGCACCACTAAGTCTATAAATAAGAGGCGGCTCTCCCTTGTTTCTCATTCTAGGCCTAGACTGTAGCAAAACTCTAGTAGTTTTACCTCTC
>MNCI01021654.1:210300-244086 GCA_015680685.1 Gnetum montanum
CCACACCACAACTCAACCAATGGACCTTTCACCGAAGCAAGGTATCAATTGCATTATGATTCATTTACCCTTGCTAATATAGAGACTGTGTTGTGTGTGCAGATGGTGATCATACAACAACGGATTGGATCTAGAGGGAACACTTGGAATGGATCGATGCTGAAGCAGCTATGCAAAGAATGAGATCGATGGCGCGCTTATGGATAAACAATGAAAGGCACAATCTTGGCGTTGGCAGCAGCAAAACTTCTTTCTCTCTCTCTCTCTTTCTTAGCTACCAAATAAGGCTTGATGTCAAATGTATAAGGTGTTCACTCTTGTTGTCATGAACACTAGTTTTGTCTTGTTCTGTAATGATGATCCGTTCACATGTCATCCCTTTCACCATTAGTTCCATTTGAGCCAGTAATCCCATATCGTCCCAATATTTTGTAAGGAACTCGAGGATGAGTTTTTATTCAGTCATAGGGGTATGATGGGATGCGATATTGCATGGGCCACGATATTGCGTACGCGATATCGCAGTGTGCCACCAAGTCTATAAATAAGAGACGGCTCTTCCTTTTTTCTCATTCTAAGCCTAGACCGTAGCAAAACTCTAGCAGTTTTACCTCTCCAGAGATAAAATAATTTCCATGTGCCTGCAGTAGGAGCTCCAAAGTGAACGGATCTTTATTCGAGCAAATATTGTACCTAAACACAAGTTTGTGTACGGTAATAAAGACAAACTTATTGGATAAACCTTACAGTGCATGGAATAGGCTAAATAGGACTTTATTTACTATTATTTATTGTTTATCATTTAGATGCTTTATTAGTCATTAAATCTCTCTCAACCCTTCTCCCATAGTTAAGTGCATTTAGTACGATCACTTCGAGCACATGCGTTACGCTTGGTGATCCCAGCAACGACTAGCGTTTGGTAACCGAGGTTGCATTCGTTCAGGGTGTGAATGGTAAGTGGGAATGGATACTGATGCTAGGTTAATTAAGACTTAGTTAGTTAGTTAAAGTTAGTTAATTAGTCTCTTCCCCCTTCACCTTATCAGCATAGGAGATAAAACATAAAAGACATCAAAATCATATACCTCAGACTTACTTAACCATACAACCGTGACAAATACAAGTAAGTCTGGGAAGACAACGAATGATTAACCTTAAGTGTTCCATGAGGCATGTAGGCACTTAGTCTGTGAAGTTCAACCAGATCGTGCGTGTAACGCTCGTATTCGTATGGTTGAGTGTAGGGGTACCTTGCCACTCATCACTAGTGGATCTCAACCATGGCTTCAAAAACATCCTTTCTTTAGGATGGTTCCCATGTGTGACCAGAAAACTCATAGACATATGGGCTCATCCAAACTAGCACAAAGCCAATCTAGTGCAATACCCTTCCTCATCAAAATGATGTCTCCTAATTATACACAAATTCCAACAACCATCACCACTCCAACATAAGACATAATCGATAAACCTATCACTGTGGAGAGACAAAAACATCCATGCATCACTACTAATAATAAAGGATGTAGTTGTGGGTCAAAAGTTTAAGATATTAACACAACCTCTATATTGATCCACCCTAGAGCTAAAGAATAAGTGTGTGAGCAAAAATAGGTCTGCATAATAGCCACTAAACTAGAAGACAATCGGTGGCTTGGAAATGGGAGTTCAAAATTGTTTAAATGATGCATGGAA
This sequence comes from Gnetum montanum, assembly GCA_015680685.1. Taxonomy (NCBI): domain Eukaryota; kingdom Viridiplantae; phylum Streptophyta; class Gnetopsida; order Gnetales; family Gnetaceae; genus Gnetum; species Gnetum montanum. The sequence goes on from MNCI01021654.1 coordinate 211,999, forward strand.
CTAGCTAGCCCACTTATTAGTTCCTGTCCTGACCATGAACTTAGTTGTTAGGGAGATCTTCCATTTTGAATCAAGAGCTAATAAAGGCTTTTCCACTTTTTTATTTTATATCATTTTTAATACGTTTTCTCTTTCTTAAATATTTTACACTTTCTTCTATATTTTACTTTATTTGGTTTGGATTTCTTTTATGTTTTTCTAATGTTTTGTTCTTCTTCTTCATTATTGCCAAGACAGAGTGCAATTGCAATTGTTAATTAATGGCACTTTGTACTATAATGTTATTTGATCACTAATGTCTGGATTCTATCTTTGAATTTTGGTATTGATAGCTAAGACATGGTTTCTTTTTCAAGATAATAGGAATTGAGTCCACATCATCCACCCATCCACAAAACTCTATGGTGTTCCCTTATTTTGGAAATATGTGGTCCCTTCTTAAATGAAACTTTTAACAAATTTATGACCTTGGTAGTTTCCAAACTTGGGAAGGATTAATGGGATAGACAAGGGTGTGACTTCAAAGGAATTTGATGCTCTTCATACTTGCCTACCCTCTTAGGTGTATGAGTGTTTTCATGGATTTCTCATCGTTCCGTTGTCAACCAATAATAGGAAGCTAAAAGTCTTTGTATGACGTGGTTCCCATAAAAAACAATTAAAAATTTAAAATTAAAAATAAACAATAATGAAAATTCAAAATACACCCCTTAGACGAAATAACAGGATACAAGCACTGGTTATGAGACTAGAAAGACATGTTACCCATGCCTGAAAGTCCCCTCTAAGTAAGGCTCATCTCACTTCCTACTTCTCTTTTCTTCTCCTTTAGGAATGATGATTGATTTCTAGGGATGCTCTTGTACCTTAAGGGGGTGGATTGGTCTTACAATGTTGATGTAATGTCATTGAAAGTGGTTGGTTTTAATTCGAACTAAGGATGGATGTTATTAGGTCATATTAACCACAGACTCCACCAAGGACTTCATGTGACCACAATAAAGGACTCTATTCCACTCTCTCTCATTCATCTATGCTTTCCATAACTCATCTCACTGCTGTTTTTCATGTTTTGTTTGATGTCTTGGTTTAATCTATTAAAATTCTTAGGTAGTTTCTTTCGGGATTTGGTCCTTAACTTATCATAACCATTAATCACCCATGGGGTCCATGGACTCCTTGGTTTGAGGATACATAAGGGCATTAAGGGCATAAGCATGCTATGGGGAGGACCCACTTGCATTTCCCTTGGTTGGGCTAGTTAAGTTCCTTATTTTTAGACATTTGTGCATTCAAACCATCTGCATTCCACATCGGTTACGTCCAGTTGTGCACTCCTTCATGGCATTTCTCCATCATTCTCCCAATAAAATCTCCTTTTTATGAACATTTAAGCCCTCTTCATGCATTTCATCATGTTCTAGGCTTCTTGGGCTTCCTATGGACTCCAAATTCATGTTAAAACTCTTCATTTTCCCCTTAATTTTCAAAGTTAAAAAATTTTTCTGACCAGTATGTTGATGGGATCCCGTTAATGTAATCCCATCAACACAATGCAAAAATTCTAAATATACCACACAACATTGTTAAAATTTTTGCCATTTGCATCAAATGTAAGAGGATTTTTTGCAATTTTTCAAAGCCATAACTTTCAAACTGTTTGTCCAATTATCTTTGTTCTTCAATCCTGTAGCTACCCGAGGTAAGCTCTACATTGTAGGGGCCACAAACCTTAGGTTTTTAACAAAAAATTTTTGAAAAAATTTCTAAGTCCCACATGGTTTAACTAATAAAATAATATTAAAATCACTAATTTATGAGAGTTAAACCTTTCCAACAAACTTTAGTAGACATTAAAATGAAATAATAACAAAATAATATTAAAGTAATAATACTTGCCATGATCACAACTTAGCCAAGTGTAACTAACCCAAAGAGATAAGGTATCAAAGTATTTCAAAGTTGCACACCAAATGCTAATCCTTGATCATGTTGTGATCACAAGTGGCACCAAGACCAAAATGCTTGTAGGAAGGAGGACCATCTCAACTAAGGGACAAGCAGTCCAAAACTAGAAAGGGCCAACAAGAACAACCCTAAGAGTAGGCAACAAAAACTCATGCAATAGAACCTCTTTGAGAGGAGCCCGAAGTGGAATCTGTCCAACAAATTCCCCAAGTTGATACAGAGCAATCCCACTAGGGTGAGGCACTAGGATCAAGGCTAAGCCTTAAGGTCACATTGACGAATGTCTGCCTTAGGAAGATTTAGCCTAGGGATATCCAACATTCAATTCTCCAAGAATTGAACTTTGGTACCTTCCTATACTTTTCGCTATAAGATGTTAAAATGCAACTTCAAAGCTCTCCCATGTGGCCAATCATCATTTCTAGCAGGGAATGGTACATGGAAGAGACCTATCTCTTCTAGAATAATAGGCAAACCGATGCCACTGTGAAGATCAAGGACATCAGTGTGTCCTACTCAATGAAGGTCATTTCTAAGGTCCTTGGCTTGCCTAAAATTGGGACCAATCTGGCAGAGATATCCATGTAAGCGAACTTGGAGGTTAAAAAGGAGTGGGTCCAATGGTGCTACAGAGTGGACCATAAAGAGTATGATGCACTTACTATGACAGAATGTGCATATTTCAAGTTAGTGACCTGCCACCTCAATTCGATGGTGAGGCCCAACAAGGTGACTACCTTATCTACCTGTGCATGTGCTGCTTTGAGCGGGAAATTCCCCGTTAACCTCCCATAGTTGATCTATCTAGAGATAGAAAAGTAGTTAAAGAAAATGAATGTGGGAGCAAGGCACTCCCCTTTCCATGTTTTATTTGGAAATTATGCAAAAGGGGAGGGATAGCTCACTACAACAATGACACATTGAGACATGCTTCTGCCACCTCTTGGGTAGAAATGATAAAGGATACGGTCCTTGCCATGATTAAGAAAGAGGAGTAGCCACCATTGCCACCCACTCATAAAACAACGTCAGAGGCACGTGTTGCTATGAAGCGCATGCAAAAGCTCCAAGAACAACTCTTGCAATAGCAGCAAGCAAGTTTAAGTGGTGATCCATTTATCTACAAACTAGTGTTGAGCCATCTGAACAAGATAACTCGTACAATAAGCTCGTTGGAGGACATGGCGCCAATTTTCTCTACTCAAAGAATGTAGGTGCCTATGTGCTCAACTTTGAGTGCTTGAAAGGTAATGGTATCTATTCTAGAATAGCAGTAGTTCCTAGAAATCTTTGGAAATAACGCTACCTTCTTGGTGTGCTTGGAGGAGGATGATGGGGTGACTATCTTGGTGATGCAGCACCAAGGGTAGAAAACAATAGCTAAGGTGATGCTAGATCGAGTGGACGAGGCTCTAAATGTTCCTGCAACATTTGTACCTAATATTGCTACACTTGGAGATGTGTAGACATCTGTAGAAGCACCAAGTGGAAAACTTAGTGTAGCCCCCAGCACAAGGAGTTGTTGAAATGACTGGTGGGAACCCGAAAATTGATTTTGAAGGTCTTTGACCTTCTAGATGACATCTTTGCTACCTAGTTAGTGATGTTGGTAGTAAGGGGCAAGTGCATCATTACAGAAGCTCAGCTTGAAACAATTAGAGCTAAAAATTAGCACTTGGCTATAGACGTTACTAAACTTAGAGCTTGCCTTGCTAATCCCATGGTACTCAGCCAAGCAATAACTAGGGATGAAGCTTTTCAGCAACTTCAATCCAAACTCCAAGAGGCTGAGGACACGAAGGAGTTGGTGATCTTTTACTAGTCCTTGGCTAATGCGATGTTCTACAACATTCAGAAAAACTTGTTGGAGGTTCACCAAGAGAATGCAAGTTTGACCAAGGACAATCATCGCTTGCATACTGTTGAGCTTTAAAAAAAGCAAATGGTCAAATACATGCAATAATAATAGGAGCAACTTGCTAAGGCAATAATGGATTTAAGAAGGTTGGGAGCCAAGAACCATAATTTATTGATGAAGGAGGTTTGTGCCCTTCGCCAGAGATCTGCAATCAAAATTGCTGCTTGGAAGAACGAGGCCCTAAAATTTGAATGGGTTAAGAACCACTGCAGGGATCAGGTTGGTTTGCAAAATAAGATCAATAAAAAAGAAATTAAACTACTAAAGGAAAAGGTGAATGAGGCCCTCCAACAACTCCAACAAGGAGGTGATGTGTGGCAACCTATCTTTGATGGGTTGAACGCATTCAACAAAGCTTAAATCCATCTCAAAGAGCTGCAAATCAATGAGATGATTGAATACATGGAGCTTGCCAACCTTTGCTATGCAAACTTGGCAATGTTGACTATTAGAAGGCCACGGTCAAATTTGGAGAAGCAAGCGGCCAACTTGTACTTATTGTATGAGGCCAAGTTTAAGCACCATAAAGAGACCAAGTAGAAGCTGGAAACAACAAAAGTAAAACTCAATGTTCTTAGGCATCACTTCACTAACCAAAGATCAATAGCTAAGAACTTGGCTAAAAGGTTAAATGACTACTAGAAGCTGTAGAATGTTGTTAAAGCGTTTGACATTGAATAGAAGCAATTCGTAGCTTGGTTTGTCAATGTGACCTACAATGCCCTATCCTTGAAATGTTCCCATAGTGGCCCACATTGGCGATGCTACGTGGACTATGTATGATCCCAGGAGTGAGGAGAAGATGAAAGCATTGTTGGATGCTTTTCGTCTTCCACCAAAAGTCGTAGCTACAGTCAGACAACCACAACCACTACCTCAACCACAACAGCTATGTGCACCAAAGGCAGGAGAATGTCCTTTGATACCTCAGGAGCCTCCACCACCTAGGACCGTTTGATTTTCTTCCTTGTCTTTGAGCTTCCAAAGAAGTTGTGCTATTAGTTTCTGTCATGGTGTTCAAATTTGTTGTCATGAATACCAAATTTTGTAATGATTATAAATCCATACACTTGGGCACTTAGTGTTTGTTTATGTGTCAGTAGTTAGTCAATAATCCCATACCTTTCCAAAATTTTGTAAGAAACTTGTTCTTCCTTTTGTTCACTTGAGGATGAGTTTTTATTTAGTCGTGAGGGTATGATGAATCATGCATCATTAGGTCGATGCCATCAATGTGACTCATCGATGTAGGATTTGTTCCATTGATAAGATCTTGTCGACATGGCATCCTATCTTGGCTATAAATGCATGCACACCCGCTCATTTATGGTATCTTTTCATTAGTTGATAGCGAAACCTTTGCAGTTTGTTTCTTCCAAACTTAGAATGTTTCCTAAGTGCTTGCAGTAGAAGTTAAGAAGGTATAGATCTTTATTTGAGCACTGATGTACCTAGACACTTCAGTGTGAACAACAATAAAGATGAGCTTTCTTTATAAGCCTTGCAACACTTGGAATAGCATAGGTTTACTTTCCATGCAATTTTACTTTACATGTACTTAATATTTACATTTCATGTACTTAGTTAACATCTACATTTCTATGCACGTTAATCAATTGGCAACATGAGCATGACAAGTTTTGAGCGTAAACATGTATTTACTTGGTAATGTTAGCAGCATGATTGGTTGGTTTGCCTAATAGCATAACACTTGGTAATCCCCAATAGTTGATATGAGGATCCAAGGCATGTACAACAAGTTGGAAATGGACACTCATCGTCATAGGCTATTTTAGACTTCATTTTCTATTGTACTTAGTTTAAATAATTGATTTCTTTATTATTGTTAAGAGTAACATAAGGTCAAAATAACATCAACAATCACATACCTTACTTTGGATTAAACCACACATAACAAAGCTGCCACTAGTCCAAGTTGGAAGACAACAAACTACAATCAATACTTAACGATCTAGATGCACAAGTAGTCCCATCCACAGAATCTGACTAGATTGTGCATGAAAGCTTGTGATTCATATGGTTGGCCATAGGGAATGCTAGCTACTCATCACTTGGGTTACCATAAGCATTAATTACACAACTGAACTGATAAGGTATGTGTGTGCACGCACATGCGCACACACACACACACAACAAGTACACAACACATTATTCCTCTAGAAAAGGTAAGACATGTTCCTATACCGCTAAGCCTCATTTCGAATAGAGAGCGATGGCATAAGCATTGAAGCTAAAGCTCCTTCGCAAGCCTACATATCCTTGTGACAAGGTTCTCAAGGAATTAGGGTCCATGTAGATTAAGATGATGGTTAAAGTAGAATGGAACCCAAAAGGATCTCCACACTCTCATTTTGAAGGGAAACAACCTTCGATTCATCAACAAGGCATGTTTTTCTACAAAATATAAGTGTATGTGGGAACTAAACACCCAAGGATAGACAAGCAACTTAATCAACCCTCACAACACACACTCGCAAGGAGTATACAACCACCAAGATTATGACTTATAATCACTCTATTATAACTGCTCATAGAGAGCTCAAACACCCAGATCTTATAACTCAAGCTAAACAACAAACATTAGTGCCTATAAATGAGACCCACTCTATATATGCTTACAAAAGATCTTTGGTCTTCACTTGTGATGGTTCATCTTCAAAAAATGACATTTTAATTAATTGTGAAGCGTTGCAACTAGCACAATTAGCCATGACTGTAACAATCTACAAATCATTATAAGATAATGAGCTAACCACTTAACCACCTTTAGTTGGTCTTGTTAAATATGATGCAAGGAAGAGATTGCTCCATTAGATTACAATTGAAACACCTTTCATTTTACCATATTCTACTAAAACATGGTGTTGGCTATCTATCCTTAAGTACATACTATTATTCATTTTTTTGGGGTTCAAGACCCTCTCCTATACTACGTACATATAGTTTGGAGTTGCAACCCTATATTGACATCACAACTTAAATGTATATTTTTACCATACCTCTAAGTAACACATGTCACCATGCACATTGAATAATTAAATCTTTGAAAAGATTTTAAAATTAAGAAATTAATAAAATCCATTTTGAAGACTGTTGATGGTCTTAGTAAGTCTTCAAACTAGGGACAAAATTCTAATTGACTATTCAATAAGGTGTTAACCTAGTGGTAAGACTCTTGATTTGCTAGCTCTAGGTCATGGGTTCAATTTTGGTAGGCAATGTTGAGTTATAAAGATCTAATTGGACTATATATCTTGGGTTACCTACGTTACACTATTTAAGTGCTTAGTTGCCAAGAGGCATCATTCAACCCCAACCAACCCTTATTCATTTTGGAGACTAGTATACAACCCCAAACAAATTTATGATATGTACAATCAAACATATAAGCGTAGTGGTAATACTATTGATTTAAGGGTACCAAGTCATTCGTTCAATTTTGATGGACAAAGTTTTAAAAGTTCCAACACCCCTAACCAATCCTTAGTCATCCTAGGATCAAAAAAATAAAATTTGAAAAATAACAAAGCATGATCGGTGTCCAAGGAAACTAGGGTTTGGCTTTAGCTAGGGTTTTACGGGCATTCGCTATTTGAGAACAAGTGTCTGCTTCGTTTGTGCGGATTTCTTGACAGTTCGATAAGCCAATCTGCTTTAGGGATTTGCTTCAGGTAAGGGTGTTTTTGGTTAACGCTGTAGAGGTTCACAGGTGACGTCGGTGTGTCTATTAGGGTTTATGGGTAGTGTTCCCCAGCTTAGTGGTTACGGAACTCTGTTTTCCATAATTTCGAACCACAGGTAATCAGCCAGGTCTCCGTTATGCTGTTTGTAGGCTTTATTGTGAAATCGACCCAACTTTGATCTCTGCGTCGCTATTATGCATAGACGTGTTGAAAGGTAGTTTGGTAATGGATGTGCACGCCGAATGATGATCAATTCATAGACCTGTTCCGAGTTACCTTCTTTGAAGATTCACTCATCTCTCTGACGGCTGCACTTATCCGTTTTACATTGATGTTCGGGGATACACATTCTGTGTTTCAATTTTCTCGGCTAATGTTTAGTCTGTGTTGATCCATGTTCATGGACCATGACTGTTCTCTGCTGCCCATTTCAAAATAGGGGGTGCTTGTCTTTGATTTTTTTTATATTGGTTTTCGTTGCGAAAATTGGTCTACGTATTTTACTCCACCCCGTTTGGGCAATTCATTCCGAATTATTTACATCCAGCGTATCCGATGTTCTCTTTGTACTTGTCTTGTGGTTAATGTGTCGAGTGCATGAAGTCAAACAAATTTGTGATCTGTAAAGTTTTATTGAATATGGCTCGATTTTAATACTAGAGATTTGTTGCAACTGACCTTTTGACATTTAAACTCGTTCAATTGCTTTTATAAATTTCGTTTGTCTTTTAGAAAATGGATTTAACCTTTGGCCTCTTATGGATTTACTTCTGTTACGGAATATGGAAAAGATTGTGTTCGTAATTCTGTTGAATGCCTGAAAATGTAAGATGCGCCTTATAGGTACTTTGCCCCGATGTGCATAATGGGCTGCATTAGCCCAGATTTGTTTTCAAGTTCCTTGCATCTCTGAATGTGTCTGTCTGTCTGCATTTGAGTGGTTTGGATTTTGGGATACAATGAATTCCTGTATTGTGTTTCCTGCAGCACTATTTGCCTTGGTTGAATCCTAACCTGGGTTCTACAAGGGCTAATGATTGATATGCAGCTTCAAGTTTGACCCCAACAAAATCTGTCATGAGGGTCTAGTGGAGTTCTGAAACAAGTTTAGCAAGCAGGGCAAGGTGCCTATCGAATAACCATGTTTTTTCGAAATATCTATGTTCGTACGGAAATAGAACAGAAAATTTTCTCTTGTTTGAGTTTCAAGCCACGTCTACCCGGCCAAGACATGCCAAGGAAGTCTCTTTATCTACTTTTAACTCCTGCTGTGGGGCATAGTTTTAGAATTTTTCTCAAGTCCAAGCCTTCATGTGGACTTGGTATATGCATGAAGACTTCATGTTGCACTTGGTATGTGCATGAAGCATGCTAGCATGACAGATAATTCAACACCTCAATCTTTTCCAGGAAAGATGATGTAACGCCCCAAAACTTGGAAAGATAATCTTAACACCCCAAAACTTGGAAAGATAATCTTAACACCCCAAAACTTGGCAGGAACAAATGAACATGAGACATGGCAATAAACGTAAGCCACTATTTAGAAGCTATAATTACTATTAAAATATTATTCAAATCCAAGTAAAGATATATATTCAAATAACCAATATTATCCTATCTACAAGGAAATCCATCATCAATTTAAAAGTCACTTGGAGACTAGCACTACCATACTTTGTGTATTCTATGAATTAGTTGACATATGCACTTAAAATGAATAACCTCTAGTAGTTAAGATTTTGGAGACTAGTATGTAAAGATCATTAGTAGTCAAAGATTTTGGAGGCTAGCACCACCATATTCTATGTATTATATGAATTGACCACCACCACTAGTTAGATTTTGGAGACAACATTCCCATACTCACTTTCTTAGGATACATAAATTAGTTGACATGTGCATTTTCTTAAAATGAGACACTAAGTAATGATGATGCAACCGACAATAATGCAACCTACAATAAGGTGTTAGCCTAGTGGCAACAAACTTGATTTGGAAGCTCTACTTCATGGATTTGATTCCAATGGTAAATGCTGAGTTATATAAAGTTCCAATTAGACTATATGTTTCACTTATTTTAGATTGCAACACAATTAAAAAAAAAAGATAAATCATATCATGATTTTTTAATTGGACTATATATCTTGGGGTGGATCTATGTTTCACTTATTTTGAGTTCTAACACCAAAAAAAAAAAAAAAATCATATCATCATAGGCAATACTAAATAAAGTGAATTAATGAGATAGGCATAAATAACTACATTCACTTGAGTGTAGAATCACATTCACCTTTGTTGCCTTAGGTGCAACTCTCATTAGCAATTTTTTGCTTAATTACCTTTGAAGAAGAAACTCAAAAACTGAATAAATTAAATATGTTAAAAGGTTACAAAATAAGAGTTAAAAGTCCTTTGCCAAATTAAGCAACTATATATGAAAACCCTTTTATATGGTGGCAAGCTAGTTAGCAAATATGCAAAACAAACACGTGGGCAATGGTTAGGTAACTAGGCACTTGCAAGAGTGTTGTGGGACTATTGCTTAGTTAGTGAGGCGTGCATGTGCAAGGTTGGGGCTAAGAGGTAGCAAGAGGGATGGAGGGGTTTAGGGTCATGGGAAATGCTTATGCATTGTGAGCATGTGATGTCATGATGATGTGTGTAGGATTAGCAAGATTGTACATGCAATGGTAGTGTATGCTCAATCATTAGTAGGCAAAGATGGATACTATAGGGATGAGGGTTGGGGAAAGCAAAAGGCCATTAGGGATGTGTATTTATCATGTGTGTGTGATGTTGTGATGCTATGTGCAAGATTAGCATTAAGCTTCAATAGTACTATGAATCCAAGTTGTCATATTTTAATGAAAGCATTACCACACATGCTTAATATTCTTGAGAACATTGCAAGCATTCAAGAATTATGAAAGTGTATGAAAGTTAATGTCTAGAAAACTAAAATCATGATGCATAGCACACATAGTAAGATCCACAATTCTACTATAAGAAATAAGCATATGAACATAACATTCTCCTTCAACCATCTTAACCTGTGATGCTCTTGCAATTACAAATGCGATCAACAATTATAAAGAGTTGTGAGTGGTATGAAAGCTTTACTTGCTTTAAAAAACAAATGTAAGAATGAATAAATTATGGATGAGAACTTTCAAGAACAACTTTATTGAAACTAGATAAAGTAAATTCAAAAGCTTTGCTTGCTTGAAGAATTCAAAGAAGACAAAGTAAAGATAAAGACATAATATGATGTTATACTTTTAAAAGTAAAGGTGGTACCTTTAGAAGTTGAAGCTAGCTGTTAATTTATAGTAACCGATGTCAAAAAAAGAAATATTAGTTCTAGCCTTTGTTGTAAGAATTGTCTCTCTTAGCCATTGTTACCCCTGAAAAAGTGTCTTAAAATAATAATTTCAGTTTAATTAGGTAATATAAAATTGATTTGGACTATTGCACCTGCCTTATGGTTTTATTGTATTTAAAATAAATTGAAAGATATGCTTCCCCGTGAATCAGGTAATTCAAGCTCATACCTGCCTAAAAGCCTATTACAGTTCGTTTGTACCAAAATCAGTAGTAGTATAAAGCTGCAAAGTGCATCCGCTTACTCAAGCAAGGGGAAAAATCTACTACATCCCAACTTTTTCGTGAATAATAATGAAATCATAATCGGAAACATTAGAAGGTTAGTTTGATGATGACAGATGGAAACATTGCAGTTGACACCTGACTTGTTAATGAATACATATTTGATATCCAGTCCATGTTTCCTATTTGAGCCTTTTTGATCCCATAATAAAGATAGAACCAAAAGAAGCATCAGACCTCAATGTTTATCGATGTAAATGGTTCTTCTTTGATAATTTTGACTTCTTATGCTGCAGCAAAGAAAACAAAAGAGATTGATCTTTAAACATGAGAATCAATTTTCCTTGAAATTCAGCAAATAGAATTTTAAACACTAACTTCATGCTAACCTTCTGCTTTTCCCATGCCTCATGATCAACACGCTCTTTCCAGTTGCTCTTTCGTAACTTAATTGGTCGGTTTCCAACATATTTTCCTACATAAATATTAGAAGAAAAAAGCATACTAGAATATTAGAAGACTTAAATGCATCTTAACCTATGCAAGTGTCCATTGTCAATGGAATGAACGTGAAAAGCAAGTAATACCATTCATTTCTTTTAAGGCATTGGCAAGATCGGAAGGATTTGAGAAGCTTACGAAACCATATCCCCTTGTTTTCCCTGTCCGCTTGTCTCTAACAACCTGGAAATCAAGCCCTGTTAGAAAAACTCCGATGCTTTTTAATCAAATTTCAAAAAAACACTGTTCACTGAAAAGGATGTATAACAAATGAAAACGAAAGAGTATCAAATACTAAGATTCTCTGAAGGCTTTTTTTGTTTTGTTTTTTTGTTTTTTTCAATTTTCCAGTCCAAACATAAAAGTATTAACTTGACAAAAACAAGACAATTCAATGACTTGCTCCTTAAACACTGAAGCAAAACATGTCAGGAATCTCCTTAAATGATGGATTCAAGTTGTGCTTGTTTGGAAATTTGAACAAATCATTCTAAATATTAGTATAGTGTGTTGCTCCTTATGATAGACATTTGAGTTGTATTGTAGTCCGGGCCCAACAAAAGTTTCCTGTATAGCAATAAGGTGTTAGCTTAGTAGTAAGAGTCTTGGCTTGTAACCAGGTCACAGGTTCAATTCCACTGGGCAGCATTAAGTTATAAATTTAAAAAATATTTCGTAAAAGGAATTCTGAGGTCAGATAGATCAGGGAACATAAGTAAGAAATTTCAGTTTTAGTTTACAATATTAACAAACAATAAACATTTCGGTAACAAAGTTTCCATTGCATATGTTATAGGTTGTTTGACCATCCTATAACATATGCAATGGATGGAATTCAGTGATTAGACATATGGAATGGAAACTTTGATACCGAAATGTTTGCAAACAATCAAACCCACATACAAAAGACTGACTGAAGATATTTGAGCATTTGTTTGTATCTTCACATGCAAAGGCAGATTTAAACAAAATGTCTCCAGTGGAATGCAACTTCCCATCTGGAATATTACCATCGTCAAATATTTTAAAAACCAAAGCATCCACTTGTACAGAAGAAACAATCATACACAAGTAACCCTAAAGAATTGCCAAAGGCAAAGCTTACAAGTTGGTAAGATCCTTAAAGCCTAGCCAGAATCCAACATACATAAGACAAAAAAGCATTCACAAAAACCAAGAAGGCGAGTATGATCATATACATATATTTCACTAGCCTTGACAATGCAGGAAATTGTAAATAACAGGTTTAGGAACATTCTACTTTTTAACAAAAAAGCCAAGAATGAAACAAGATTCACATATAACAGAGCCTGGGACATTTCAAAGATGTTGATTCCCATGAAGGATTGTTTTATTCCAACTACAAGCAAATGCAAAAGATTACCACCCACACATGCATTTTTACACGAACATCTATTAACCATCTATCAATTTCATTAATTTTTCTAAAGTTAAAACTGTGCTTTCCATTTCAAAAAATGGATGGAATTCAGTGATTAGACATAGCTTTTCTCACTGTCTCACTTCCTATCATGAATGTTCAGTTTCTAATAACCATGTCTTACAATTAGGAAATTTCCTATAATAAATTTTCAACCATATATACTTCTTCAAGTCTCATCTATATTGTTTAAATTAAATAGTTTGCCTTCACCATTGTCACCCACAGCACATCCACATTCATAATTCTCAATTGGAGCTTTCCCAAACTATCATAGTTAAATCATGATAGCTTTCAGGCTAGAGTCCATTAAATTTCATGTGCAAGACTTCACCTGAATCCAAGATGGATATTTCGTCCAAATCCTACCAAGGAACAATGCTTTGATCTTTCTAATCTATTAATTATGTCTTCTGGTGCACATAAGCTAACATGCTAACATCAAATATATTAGATAAATTGAAATGCAACTTCAAAATAAACATAAATTTCTGACCATAGTAAGAAGCTTACCATGCCAACCAAAAAAGCAGATCTCACATGCCAGCCAAACAATCTCTAAGCCTCTCTCCAAAACATCAATCCAGAACTCTTTTATTCCTTCCAAAAAATAATGGAGTACACAAATGTTTTATTTTATTGTTTAAGTTTGAAACAGGGAAAGGATTTTTTCCAAACTTTATTTTTAAACCTGAAAACTTGGAAAATTTACCTTTGAGATTCTACACGTAAGTTTCTTCAGCATCAAAGAAGGTAAATGGATCATAAATAAACTGCACATATATAAAATCAGGTAGGCAATGAGCTATTGTATTTCCTTCACATTTCCCCTATCCTTAATCAAATGTCATATTTATGGGTCTCCCTGCAACTATTCTGCCTGTTGGTGTCTATTCAATTGCATGTGTAAGCAAACATTCTGTCTTCCTTTCCCCACATTTTGAGCTTCTTGCATTTTCTGCCGTCCATCTCTATAGGATGACAGCTCAACTTAGCAAAACCTAATAATTATCAATCAGTGAGGAAATATGCAAACATGCATTAAGTTGGTGCACGCCATATCATCATGTGCTACATCTGGAGACATGGAATTAAGATCAGAATGTTCAAAAAGCCATCTGAAGCAGACTACAACAGGCTGTCACATATAGAACCAGGTAAAAGCAAACAATTTGGCATTATAAAAAGCAAACGTTTGAATCAAAGTGCAAGCTCAGATGAACAAATATTATGCAAGAACATGTTGCAATCAAACAAAAAGGGGCAGGAGGGAGTGGCAGTGGGGGAAACCTCAATAACATTTTGTTCATTACCAAAATAAAAAATTTGGGAACGCTGAAACATGCAGAAATCTGGATGATAGTGATATCTACAGTACAAACACAAATGAGTTCTTTCTAGTTTTCACATCTGTTATTTTAAAGCTAACAACCATCAATTCTCATCTATAGGCTTAAAATTCCTTCCTTTGGATTAGTACCTTAGTTTTCATCTTTCTTTTATGTCTGCAATTAGTGTTCAACTCAGATTTCACATCTTTTAAGACAAAATCATTTTGAATATTTACCAAATGCTATTTCTGATTTCAACCATCTCAGCAGTTACAAAGTAACTTTGAGATGTGCTTCCATATTTCCATGTTCTTATTCTTAGTGAAATACAACAATATTAGACCAAAATACAATTCAAATGGATATATCACTGGAAAAACATGTCTAGGCAAAAAATACAAAGATTCTAACGGACTGGCACAAAAACACGGCATAACAAATGCAACAACAAGCAAGACTCTGGAGGATCAAAGGTAATTAACATAAAAATAGGTTCAAACAGCATCTGCATAGGAACTTATGTGAAACGACAGTTTGATATGACACATGTGAAGGTTCTGTACGTAATGTGCCAATGTCGGTGTTTTTCTATAGAAGTTTATCTAGAACTGCATTATCTTAGCCTCACCAGAAACGTTTGTTTGGTCTATTATATAATATAAGTTTAAAACAATTATGGCTCAGTATATGCTTCTGTATTGGCTATTGTTTGCAGAAGTTATTAACTGCTTGAATATGCCATGCTTCTACACTAACAGCCATTTCAATTGTTGTATCTACCCACACAATGATGTCTGATATCAAATTCACTTAAGCATTTTTGCAAGAATCGACGGTTTTCTTTAAGACAGGAAAAAATTCAAAATATTAAAGAGAATCAACATTAGTGAACAGTATTACACTGTTCTACTAAATGAACTGAACATGGAACTACTACCACTTGTTTCTAAAATTCTCAACAATGATTACTACAGAAGAAACAGATTTTTTCTAACCCAAGGACAATAAACATCAAAGTGATCATTATTATAAAATCCGGTATTATAGAATCCGCATCTCTAATAGTTCATCATATATCAGTTGAAGTATATCTAGTAATATAGCAAAAAAACAAGTAGAGCACGTATCTAAAAACAAACCCCCTTATTTAAACGAACACATCTGACAAGCCTTTACAAGTCTTTTTTTAAAAAAATTGAATAATAAAATAAAGGACAAACCCAAGTAGAGAAGTACGGATTCCTCTTACCCTGGCCATGTTAAAAGATGGATATCTTGAAAAAGCTTTGGAAAGAACATCATCATTGACCTCATTCCCAAGATCTCCACAGAACAAACGGAAGTCATCTGGACATATATAACATCTACATTAGATCATAGTAAAATTTTAAAAATACTATATGTATGCGTTTACAGAATGAAAAATGGAAATTATAAGCATTTTCAAGAACTAAATTTTATTAATGTTACTTTTCTGTATAAATCCTCAATGAAATCCACACTCATGAAATTGATCAAAAGTTTTTTTTGCTGAAAATGATCAGAGAATTACTCTAAACGGAATCAACCTTATGTTTAAGAACAATTACGGGAAGAATAACCAAAATCAAGTTTACAATTGAGTGCATCTAGAGAATTTTCTTACCACACTATTATATCAAATGCACAACATTGCTATATTAAGCATATTGAGTTATTAGCAACCTCAATGTGTAAGTTAAAGCATGTTTAATCAGTCTATATGTCACACCATGGTCCATGTTCATAACAACCAAATGATAGTTGTTAATGACTAACTAAATGACATCACTTAATGGCCCTTCCTATAGTCATGACCTTCCTTACGTAGGTATGAAGGAGAGGAACTTGGAGTCACAAAGAACATCAATTCATATCACAACAACACTCTAAGAACATCAATTCATATCACAACAACACTCTAAGTATTCTACATTTATTCAATATCACAGAGACAATCTGTAGTGTTAAACCATGATTTCACCCATGTGGTTGTCACCTGCAGTTATAACAATGATATGTTACTTGCACATTTTAGTGTTTCACAACATATAGTTACAGCTATGTGCACAGTGCCCTCTGCTGTTTATCGATTTATTCTCTTGATGGTTATCACCCCTACATGAACTATGCTAGTGTTTACATGCTCTAACCATGGAGCTTCCTATCCAAGGTTGTTCACATTCTGTATGGTTTAACTTCCTGATGAACTCTCAAGTGTCGCCATCTTTCTTTGTCCATGTTTTATGTCTTTGTCATTTCATTGTGGAATCTATACTCTTTTAACTATGGTCTTTCATGTCTATGGTGTTCATTTTTTTTAATGGTTTGACCTTATGTTGAAATCCCAAGTCATTCATATAAGGTAACTCGGTATACCACTTCCTGTGGACCTTAAATTCTAACAGATTGATCCCCTAAGACTCCAAATTTAATGTATCCTTGAAAAGGATGACCTTAAGCCCTAGCATGGAGACAAGATTATACTATGCAAACAATTCCAGGAAATTAACAGGAGAAGAAAAGAAAATAAACAGGAACCTGCACTAAATGGTGTTTACATAATAAAATGACACAAAATATTTTCAATAACGATGCTAGGGACCGCACACTTTCACTGGACATAGTAAGTTTATTCTTGGTGAAACTCTATTCATCTTGTCTAGCCCACTGATATACGTGAATGACTTAATACAAATCCACTTTTGTCTCATTTACTAGTCCAGCTTTCACATGTTTTTGCACTGTGTGCCATAAGACCATTTCCTTACCTTCTGCATGAGTATATTACGCACTTATGGAATTTAGGGATTTATTTTTCATCAGAATTAAAGTTCA
The DNA here is from genome assembly GCA_015680685.1 of Gnetum montanum. Classification (NCBI taxonomy): domain Eukaryota; kingdom Viridiplantae; phylum Streptophyta; class Gnetopsida; order Gnetales; family Gnetaceae; genus Gnetum; species Gnetum montanum. The sequence continues at coordinate 229,327 of MNCI01021654.1, forward strand.
AATTCTAGAAGATTGTTTCTCTCAGAATCTATTTAAAAAATGTTGAGGGATCACGAGCTGCAGTTTTGCAGAGGCAAAATAAAATACCCTTTATTAACATCGTTTGGAAACACTACATTTGGAAGACCTAGAATATGATTACATAGTTACAACTTTTATGTTCTAACATGGGCAATAATGCCAACAAATAAATCTCAATGACATCAACTAGAAAAAAAAAAGCAATTTACTAAATAGGAAATCATGAATGGAAGAAAACCTACTTTCTGGCCAGTCTGCAAGAGTTGGATCTTCCCATGATTGACCAGCTGCTTTACGAGGAATAGCTTTCTTTTTTGTTTCTTGCTTGTGCTCACTTTCACTACTGGCCAGTGCAGCCTTTACGCTTTCCAATGCTTCAGGTGTAATGGTTTGGGCATCCTTCTGAAACAGCTGTTGAGCCTGCATGCATGACAGTAATCATCGCAGGTTACACTTTGTAAAATTGGAGATATAATAAGTGAACACTAAAAATTAGAATGGATATCTATTCACGATAGCTAGGAAATCTCTTCAGATGGCATCCAAATAATAATAAAAATACGTCATCCAATTTTTCAAGATGCAAGCACAAATACAGAAAAAGGCATGTATTATAGCCTAGGAGTGAATGCAACATGCGAGCAATGTTGTGGGTGTGTGAACGTTAAAGCAAATATTAAAAGAGAAGGCAGATTAACAAATACTGCCAACATAGAGTTTCAAAAAACGTCTAGAAACTAAATATTCTTCAAAGAACTAGACAACCGGTTGCAAAATGTCTGTCCTATGCAAACTAGTCGATACTGGTGCAATACAAGAATCAATGTATCTTATCAACACTTGTAATTTTAAAAAAGAAACACTAGAGAGTCCACAAAACCTAAGATCGGCATAAGTTCTTTGCTTATCTCCGAACGAATATAAGCTTTCTAATTTCAGTATTTTACTTTAACTATTGCTGTTATCAGTTGTATTCTTGTTTCTTTGATTTACAGTGAAAATAGCAATCCTCACTTAATAACATCCTTGATTTTCCCCACCTTCACCTTATGATTAGGTTAATAGCTAATATACCTGCTGTTGCTGAGGAAGCGAATAGATTCCACCCACACCAACAGTTTGTTGATACAATGGATATTGATATGAAGCTGCTGGAATAGATGCGACGTGTGGTTGGACAGCTATTGGATATGAATTTTGAACTTGAGACGGATACTGTGTTGCCATGTATTGCTGTTGCTGGGAATACTGATCAGTCTGGAGATGACCTGCTTGTCGCTGAAGATGAAAAGGCAGAGGAAAGTAGGTTGCAGCTGCTGTTGTAGCAACTGACGACGGACCAACGACAGAAGAAGGTTCAGGAGGATATGCACCGCTCGAATAAGTAGATGCTGCAACTGATGGCACTGTAGAAGATGCGGGCGGAACTGGCGGGGCAGACAATTGAGGTTGCACAACAGAGCTTGTAGCTATTACAGTTGAAGATTTCGAAAGAACCGCACTAGCTAAAACGCCTGAAGCCGAAGCATTTGAAGATTGTTTTGAACTCTTAGCCGCTGGAGGATTCATCCCAGCATCTGTTCCGACCTGCAAAACAACAATCCAGATTTTACAATACATTGAATTTGAAAAAAAAAAAAAAAGAACAGAAAACAAAAGGATGTTGCTACCAATACGTCGATCAGAATTTAGTTCTAATATCAGGCTGAACCTCAGCCCTTCAACTTCAACCAAAACCGACGTTGCGAAATTCTTACTAACAACGTATTGTTTATTTCATTTAAAATTACAAAAATTTCCTACACATTTACTACGTGTATTCTATTAACCATTCTGGTAACTGAAACAAATTATTGCTATTTGGGATTGCTACGAAAAACGTTACAGAACACTCGGGTTTCGAGTTGGTTTTACCTGCGCCGGAGCAGCTTCATCGCGAGAGGATTCGGATACCAGTTCCTTCATCTCTTGCTCAAATCTTTCCAATTCGCTGAGAATATCGTTCTTCGCCATCGTCTCTGCGCCCCAAGAGGAAAAAAAAACCAGAGATCGAAAATTTCTATCGATACCTAAAACTTTGAAATTAACAGGATGGCTGTCCCGTGGATTACGAGTTTTCAGAAAACGTAGCGAAACAATGCGGAATGTCCGTCTGGAAGGTCCCCGATGGTATTTAGAGCTGCTGCACGAAACGGCGACGCAAATATGCCCGGCTAAAATAGGGCATTTTCATTCCATTAAGAGTGGCTTATAAAAAAGTAGCGAGTTCTATTTTTTTTAATTTTTGTAAAAATCAATTTATACGCCAACAGGGCCGGTTTACTGCGGCGCCAATGGGCCCTTCTTCAATGGCCCGGCAGTAAAATTGGAGAAGAAACAAGCATGAAGAGCTCGAAGCGATGCTGGCCCGAGACGTTTCAAGTTCAATCCCCGGTTAGAAAGCAACGCTCGAATTTGGTGCATCGTTTATTTATAGGCAAAGAAGTAGAAACCTGGGTTGCTTTTATATTTTAAATGGAAAGCGTATACTAAAACATTTTATAAGGATATGCACTAGTTTAGCTAGATATATTGATAATATTTATTTATGATTTTGTTTAGAGAATGTTTTACCTTATTACTGATGAGTGGTGAGGTACCCCTACACTCAACTATATGAATACGAGCGCTTCACGCACCATCTGGTCGAACTCCGCAGACGTATGAATACGAGCGTTTCACACACCATCTGGTCGAACTCCGCAGACGGACTAGTTGTGGTATCTAGACAGTTATTCGTAGATCGTAGTTCGCTGTCTTTCCACCTGGACTAGTATTAGCTTTGTCACGTATGGTTTAGTCCAGAGTGAGGTGTATGATGTGTTCCTACATTAATGCTACTCCTGGGTATGATGGGAAATAATATCAATTAAGCTAGGAGAGAGAAAGTGAGAGAGAATTTATCATCCGTACACATCTTGGACCTCGTGCACGACTACCACTGGGATTACCAAGCGCATGGCCTAGGTACGCTATTGGGTTACTAAGTAGTCACACTTAAATGCTCATGATTAAGTCGTACTCATTCCACGTTACTAGGAGATAAGGGTAGAGAGATATTAACTAAGAAAGTAATAAATAACAATAACAATTAAATAATTAAGCTAAGTGGATGCTGCAATGATGTAGTAATCTCGATCTTTATTGCCGATCATGTGCGTGTCCAAGTACGTCACACTTGAATAAGGATTCCGTACAATTACAAGCATCACACTACGGGCATGCATTGGGAGAAAGGGTTGAGAGGAAAACTGACAAAAAGTTCCTACCTTAATACTAAAAATTACTCTACTAAAAACTTAACACCCCCCCCCCAAAATCTGCCTGCCTCTTATTTATAGATGAGGAGACAGGTTGCGATATTGCATACGCGATATCGCGTCTAGGTTGTGATATTGCGTATGGGATATTGCGTCGGTTGTGATATCGCGTATGTGATATCTCGTCAGGCCAACAATTCATGACTCATTATACCCCCACGACTGAATGAAAACTCGTCCTCGAGTTAAAGTGAGAACAAACTCCATTGATTACACAGTGGATAGGTATGGGATTATTGACTGACTAGAATATATTCATGCCGCAGTGTGGAATCAGAACAAAATTGAGACACAACACAAAGTACGCAAAAGAAAATCCTATAACTATAAGATTGAGTGGAACTCATGTAGTTCTTGGTGGTGGTGGCTCCTCCATGGGTGTCTTTCCCTTGTCTTACGCTCCAGGTCTTGGGATTTGATGGCGTTAAAGTATGGCTTGGAGTTTCTCCTCTTGTAAGGCCTTAAGTGCCTTGGCGTGCGTGTAAGTTTACGCTTGTGCCATAGAGGCATCCCAGTCATCCTTCTCTTTTTCTTTTGCCACCCTTTTATTCTTTGTCAATAGTTTATTAAGTTGTTCAGTTCTGAAAGTGTCCAGCTGGTTCTGAGCAACCTTTGGCCCTGTATTCGAAAGGTTTAATACTTCCGAAATGGCTTGAACAGAGAAATCAATAGTCTTCTTTTTTATTGTGCCAAAATTGGTACGTTTCCCCTAAGTACTAGACACTGCTTTCAGAGAGGGTAGGCCACAATGGGGACCCCTTGAGGTGATCCCTAATGGCTTCTGGAGCAAATTCTGTGAAAGGTCCAAAGTTTAATTCCACGATCACTATAGTAAATATGGACCTTTTATGGATAGTCTGAACACAATCCTGGGGTAACGTGAGATGTTGTTCCTGTTCAAATGCTACAACAGCTCCTCCTTCTGCCTGCCTTGATTGTACAATGGCAGGGCCTTCTTGATGGATACTAAATGATTGTTCCTCCTGCTCTGCATGTTGTTCGGCAGGAACTTGTCCTTCACCTCTCCTAGGTCACTTGATCCCACCTTGAGTAGGACTTTCCTGTTGTCCGCGTTTCGGGGTCATCTGCAATAATCGTTAGTAAGGTTATTACCAAAGTTAGGTTATACCTTACTGCTTGCCTTAATGAATTTGCTTTATCTCCATGTGACGTTATTTATTAGGAGAAAATGTCCCCGAAAGATTATAATAGTGAATCCTCTTTGCTTAGGTGGTTTCCAAATCTAGTTTCCTGGTATAACTAAGGAGATGAAATTGTTTTTGGTGCATTTATCCTTAATTTTATAACTAATTACCCTTAATAATGTCCTTCGGGCGATGACGAATTTCAAAAAAAATTATGCCCTATTCGGCGTGTGCCCCTCCCCCACTACTAAGCTGAACACTCCGGGTTCAAGTAGGTTCAAACAGAATGAAAATCAGAGTACCAGCGAGCGAGTTATGGATATGAAAGCAAGGAACGCGCAATCGCGAGTCTTAGAGAGAAATTTGAAAAACTTCCCCCGCGTTAACAGTTGTAAATGATGTTGATTAGCGTGGGGGTCGCGTATATATATAGTTTTGGGACGCGATATCGCGGCCTATCGATGTTAGGGCACTTTATAGAATGTACCGAATTTTTAATATTTTTCTGAAATTAAACAATGTAAACTAAGGACATCTGGACGAGTGTTAAAGGGTTCCAGGATAATTCAACTAGTTCTGAAGGCATGAAAATTATGATGGTGTGGAATTTATCAATAAGGACCTCAGATGATGAAGGGGAGAAAAAGGCTATGTGATGGTTCATAAGAACGTTTGAATTGGAGGCATAGTAATAAGGGAAAGAATATCGTTGAAAATATGCTGAGGGTAATAGATGGTGTGTGGAAGATGTGTTATGAGTGCAAATTACAAAAAATTACGCAAGTGGGTCCTCCCCAAAGTAGGTTCCAACCTCTAATGCCCTTGCGTAACCACACCTTCAAATGTCCGTAGGCACTAGAAGGGTTAAATGTAATCTACACTGGTTCTACAAAACACACACATGTAAGCATCACGAAATGAGGTAAGAATTCTACGCTATACGAGACACGAGCTACAATTACATGAACAATGAGATGAGATAGACTATAGAAGGGATTGTAGAGAGTGGGACATGAGATAACTGACCCAGGACATAATGAATCATGCGTGTAAAGCATGATTAATGTGTCATTAACCTGTCATTCCAAGATCAGGACCAAGTCCATTCCTCTGATCAGTGACACCTCATTGTTTCATCCCATGATGAGTGACTATGAGAGTATCATAACAACAAGGCATATGATCACTTGGCATTTTGTTCAAGGGAGGAGTGATTTTTGCTTTGTGGCACTTTTTTTGTTTTTATTTTAATTGTTTTTTTTTGATTGCTGAATTCAGAGAAGTTGCCAAACTTCAGGCATGGGTGCATGTCTTTCTAGTGGACCCCCTAGAACAGCATTGGATTTTTGAGTGCCTTTTGATTACTCTTACTCCCAGTTTGCGTTAGATTTACAAGGATCTTAGTACAACCATGTTGCGTGATAACTCTCACAGACATCACCAAAGAGAATCCACAAGTTCCCTTGATGTCACACCCTAATCATTCCCTCTTGGTCCATCCTTCTTCATTCTAGGTACAATGAACACAAAATCAATTTTAAGTTTTAAGAATGTCAAGAATATCATTGTACCCTTGAACAGAACCTCTTATTTGTAGAATGGATGAGTGGGTGTAATGGGCTCACTATCCAAATAATTGATCACTCGAGACTCAATAACATAGAACACACCTCAACCAACGAGCCACATGAGTGTTTTATTCGTAGATAAGCTTACTTATATAAAGATAAAAAGACAAAAAGACAAAAAGATAAAACAAGAAATTGAAAAATGAAAAGCTGGAAAACAAAAAATTGTAAAATTAAAGAAAATGAAAAATATTTATTAATCTTGCTTGTTATTAGAATGGGGGGTATCCCTCATAACTAAATGATTAAGCATGGCAAGGATTAAAAAAAGATGAAAGATGAGGATCCTTGCATGTTGGAAATATCGAAACTTGGTCATACTTACCCCATTGGGATTCACACACCTGATTATAGTAAGCATAGTGGGGCAATTTATAAGATGTGGTTCTCAGGGAAAGAGTTGATCCACTATGATACTTGAGACCATAAGATGGTATGCAAGGATCGGGATGTTGCCCTCCATGGCTGTATTCATTGGGCCGTATGGTTGTTGGAGTGTTAATTGGTGGCCCTAATGAAGTGACACCAGGCATTGGGTTTGAAGAGAAGGATGCACCACAGTGTTGGACTTGTGCTAAGTTGGAGAATGCAGTGGCCTTGGAACTATGTTGTCCCTTCCTACGGTCATGTCTAAAGAAGGGATGCCTTTGATATTGAGGAGGTCTCTCATTGCTATTGGCAACAGTAGCACAAGTAATGTTCGTGGGTTGTTGCTGTGGTGCAGACACTTCAGGAACAGCTGGTGGTGATGTAGAAGGAGGGAAAGGATGAGAATGTTGAAATTTAGGAGAAGTGTAAGGTACACAAGGTGGTGGTTGTTTTGAGGACATGGGTTGATAGTATTGAGGAGAATGATAATGCAGCGAGATAGAGTATGTTGACCCAATTGGGGAAACAAGATGTTGAACTAGATAAGCATTTGGATTTGGATGATACGAAGGGTGTCTCCAGTTTAGGGATGGCTTCCCCCATGACTGGGATTGTTGCCATTGTGATCAAACACAGTATCTTTGTATGAACTCTGGGTGTAACGTGCTTCCCCAATGCCCATATAAATGTAACAAGATTGGGCATTGGTCCTTGGGGTGATCGCACAGGCAAATGTTGCATTCATACGTGTGATTGGCAGTTGAGCTCTTATTTTCCTCATCCCTTCTTTCCGATTGTCTAATGATATTTTGTCCTGCTTCTCAGGTTTTCAAAACTCTATCTCCAATAATATTGATATATTCCCCACACTTTTTATGCATCCATTCCAGCATCTTATTGATCTTTGCCTCGATTTCATCTAATGATTGTTGTACTGGCAAATATGGTTCTTCCTCCTTGAGATAGGTTGATTTCTCCTTTTTGTGATTATGGACCTCTACTAAGTTGAGATTTTGGCCCCGTTGATGTTTTTCAACACTCTCCCCTCTAGCCATTTCTCCTTCTTCTTTTGCTACCTGCTTAATAAGCTCTTGGAATTGATGGGTTCGTAGTTCTATAGTTGACCTTGGGCATACATCCCTAGGGTCTCTCTTGTTTCATCATGAAGCCCATCAATGATATGGTACATTAGCCTTTCCTCGAAGAACTCATGGCCTGAACAAATTTTTTACAGTGCATAATATCTTTCTAAGGCCATGTCCAAGGGTTCATGTTGTGCTTGTTTCCACTCTTGGATTTGTTTCCTCAAGGTCGACACTCTTGCGTAGGTTTGATATCTTTTGTTAAAGAGTTCTACTATTGTTGGCCAACGTCATATTGAATTTGGTTTTAACGATCTATACCATACTTTTGCTTGACCAACAAGTGTCATAGGAAAGAGCTTGAGTTTTTGCCAACTATTATCAATGTTGTTCCATCTAAGTCATAGCCTCCTAAGAAATTGGGAAAGTTGTTTAAATCGAGCCTGGGTAGGCGGCTCTCTTTACGATGCCTATGGGAGATTCGAATAGCCTCTTGTATTTGCATTAGGCTTGTAGTGGCTAGTAGGGGTTGATTATCATCAAGTAAGTTATGCTTTCATGCGTTGGGACGATGCTACCTTCATTTACGTTTATAAGAAACCCCCACCTCAGATTGCGTACTCCAACCCTGATTGTCATATAATTCGTTGGTTCTCCAATGAATTGCCTCACTAGATGTGGCATTATCATAGTCTTGTAGGAGAGGCATAGTTGTGAAATTGTGTGTGAAATTGTACGTGACTTTTTGTAATTATTTCTTCCTAAAAGATATATCATTAATTCCTATACAGCAACCTTGTATGATATAACTAATCTAGATAACTAGCACCGTCCCCAGCAATGGCGCCAATGATGAGTGGTGAGGTACCCCTACATTCAACCATACGAATACGAGCGCTTCACCCACCATCTAGTTGAACTACGCAGACGGACTAGTTGTGGTATCTAGACAGTTACTCGTAGATCGCAGTTTTCTATCTTCCCACCTGGACTAGTATTAGCTTTGTCACGTATGGTTTAGTCTAGAGTGAGGTGTATGATGTGTTCCTACACTAATGCTACTCTTGGGTATGATGGGAAATAATATCAACTAAGCTAGGAGAGAGAGAGAGAGAGAGAGAATTTATACTAGCCTAAGTGCGATGAGCATCCGTTCCTTAATCATCCCTACACATCTTGGACCTCGTGCATGACTACCACTAGGATTACCAAGCACATGGCCTAGGTATGCTACTGGGTTACCAAGTAGTCACACTTAAATGCTTGTGATTAAGTCATACTCATTCCGCGTTACTAGGAGATAAGGGTAGAGAGATATTAACTAAGAAAGCAATAAATAACAATAAAAATTAAATAATTAAGCTAAGTGGATGCTGCAATGATGTAGTAATCTCGATCTTTATTGCCAATCATGTGCGTGTCCAAGTACATCACACTCGAATAAGGATGCCGTACAATTACAATCATCACATTGCGGGCATGCACTAGGAGAAAGGGTTGAGAGGAAAACTGACAAAAAGTTCCTACCTTAATACTAAAAATTACACTACTAAAAACCTAACCCCCTCCAAATCTGCTTGCCTCTTATTTATAGATGAGGAGACAGGCTGCGATATCACGTACATGATATCGCGTCTAGGCTATGATATCACGTACGTGATATCATGGCCAACAATTCATGACTCATCACTTACCAAATATAAATATAGAATGGTTTGAATTTGAAAAAATTTTGTTTGTTTTCAACTATATTGGTTTTAGCTTTTTCTATTATTTGTTCATTATGTTTTATTGATGTATTCTGGTCTATAAAGAGAGTTTTCTCCTTTTTAATAAAAAAACCTTTTAGTAAGAAGTAAAAACCTATGAGGGTGCTCTTGAATAAGGCCAAGGTCTGATCCTTTTCTTACCCTAGAGGGGAGGATTTTCAAGATTGGTTGTAAGCATGAAAACTTGAAAAGATATCACCAAAATCATTAGGTATTTTCTTTAGATTTGCTTCTTAACAATGTACTTTGGATTTTTTTAATATTATCAAAAAAATTGTAAAATATAATATGAAAATTTTGAAACATATAATTTAGTGTAACATAATCGAGTCTATAGGGCTATGGACAAAACATAATTTGGTGTAAAATCAAAACTAAAATTTCAATTTTATTATATTTATAGAAGTTGTGTGCAAAATACATCATTAGTAACAAATTTGAGTACAACAAATGTGTCTAGTAGTTATGTAACTTGAACACTTATTCTATATAATTTTCTATAGCCAACACTTGTAGCTTGAATATCATATAAAGATGGACTTAAGATTTGCCATTTTCTTTTAAAGAAAATCTAGTTCGCAACATTCTAATAGTATATGTTGCTTATCTTCTACTACTTGTAGTAAACATAATGGACATATTATACCTTCATATTGCTTATTATTCTATCTTCTAGTTTCAACTTAGAGGTGCAAAGGTATTATGATCCCATTCATACTCTACTAATTAGTGGGTGTTTGATAAAATTCATTAAGTCATATGTTGCGATATCATATATCCAATGTAGTAGCTCTGCTTACGTCATCATAGATATAATGTAGTAGGCCATCGTCATGATTATAAATACCAACCCACCATCACATCCTTGGAACAACTTTCGTCCAACTCTTAGCAAGATTCTTGCAATTTGTTTTTGTGACTTAGACTTAGCAATAGAGTAAATGCCTATAATGTGGTGTTGAATAGTTGTACCAAGTCTTTGTTCAATTGGATTGTACTTGGGCATAATTCATGGCCGAAAATAAAGTCTTTGTTTTCCACCATTACAACATTCTAGTTAGTTTACTTTATTGTTACTTATTCATTTTTCATACTTAGTTAATCTTCACCTTTTAATATGTTTACTTTGATTAAGTCATTTATAATTCTTAAGCACTTTACTTTTACAATGTTCCTTAGTACGACTGGTTTCAAACATATAAGTGTGATTGTTTGATAATCCCAATAGTGTTATTGCTTGGTTCGCCTAGTAGCATAACACTTGGAAAACCCAATGCCAATTGCATAAGCCCAAGATGTGAACAATAAATCAAGAATGGATATTTATTACCATTAGGCTAGAGTAGTCTCCCTTACTTGCATTATACTTAGATTCAAATTCTATTGCCCTATTTCAATTATGATTACACAGTTTTAATTTGAGCCAACAACATCATGATATCATATGCCTCATCGAGAGTTAAACCATACCATTCACACTTCACTAACTCAACATGAGAAGATAGTGATCGTGAACAAAATATCAACCACTAGCATACTTACATTGTCCATCTACAAATTACAATCTGGTTGCATGTGTGCACTCGTGACTTGTATGGTGAAGTGTTGGAATACCCAACCACTCATCATTGGTGCCACTATCAAGGATGTGTCAATGTTTTCTTAGTAGTTGATAAAGTTCGTTGTAATAAGAATTACAAAGTTTACCTTTCACATTTGAATTAATTCTTTTAACACGCACATACACACACTTAAGAGCATCAAAAACACAATATGGCTTCTGTACTTAAGGAGAAATCACCACCTACTAATGAAGTTCATAAGAGTCATGCCAAAGGATATGATGAAGAAGATTGGAGTGTTCCCATGCAAACTAGAGACTCCTATGCTCATACTCATCCATATTATCCTAATTTTACATTTGTCTTTTACCAGGATGAACAACTAAGGTGGAGAGATTCATAGGGCAACATCGTTTTGCCTTCAAAACATTCTACACCATTGATGTTGCAAGAAATCCTCATACAGTCAAACCTTAGCCACGTAAAGGAAGGGTACCACATTACAAAGCACATGACTTGACCATATTAGCTAATAGAAGCTCAAGTAAGAAGGGATGCTACTATGGAAATAAGGCATGAGCTTGATAAAGGAAAGAGAGTACCACAAATAGTTGTCCTAGAGGAAAGAGATGATGCAATGTTCCATATAGAGAAATTTTTATCAAACCCATGGATCTCAATCTCAAACACTTGTTATCTATATTGAAGATTCCATCAAGATATAATTACACTTAGCTATTGTGAAAACACCCAGAGGAGATAAGGTAGACTTCACACTTAGGAGGAATTCAAGGCCTAGAAACTCCATTGAATCAAAAAGGGATGAATCAAGGAGCCATAGAAGGAAAACTAGTTGGCACCATTTTTCAACTTCTTCCTCTTCATCCTTACACTCATCCAAAGGTTATGCCATGAGAGAAAGAAGAATGAGAGATCATGATAGGAAAAGGGAAAAAGATCCTAAGAGACATGAGCATCAAAGAAGACATCTTGATGAAGAAGAGGATAATTATGAGAGAAGAAGAGATAGGATTAGACATGAAGAAAGAGAGCATTATGACCAACAAAGGGGTCATAAATACAACAAATTCTATGAACCTGATGATCATGAGGAACCCCTACTAACCACTCATAATATGATTAATATCAAAGAAATAGTGTATATCCCTACCAGACATGTAAGGGATAGTTGCATCAAGTGACTAGATATGAATAACATTCCCAAGTTTGAAGGTGGATACAATGCAGGTCCACAACGTCATCTTCAAACCTTCCAAAATGCCTATTCATTGTAGAACATATAGAATGATTGACAAAAATTGAAATTGTTTCCTAGAACACTCATTAAGGAAGTAGAGAGCTAGTACAAATCCTTAGAACCAGAATCGACCCGAAGATGGAGTACCATGCTAGGGCTCTTTAATGACAAGCATCAAACTTATTCCAAAGTGTCTAATTTAAGAAAACAAACTCAATGATGGAAGCAAGGGACACATGAATCGCTTGATGCGACAATGGGTAGGTACTATTCATTACTACATAGATTCCTAGACCATGGATTTTCTCAGAGGGAACAACTTAGACATATCATTGATGTGTTAAGGAACAAGACTAGAAAAACTCTTAGAGTATATGTCCAAGGAAATTTATCAAAAATGATAATCCATCAAATTCAAAGGCTGATAGACCAAGTTTCAAAAGGGGAAGGAGAATTCAAAAAAAGAGAATTAGTTGAAGAGTATAATCGAGATCTTGTAATGAGGAAAAAGGATATGAGAATATGCAAAAGACAAGAAGAAGCAACTTTGGAGGATACAATCCAAAGGAAAACTCTACCCATATAAAAATCAGTTATTGACATTGTGACTAAGGTAGAGAAAATATGGGATTCTATGGATGAAAAATTTGCTACTACACTCAAGATAGTAGATGAAAAGACTGAACAAGCTCTAAACAACAACAAAGAAAGGAAGAAAAGAAGAGATAATGGATGAGAAAACTATAGACATAAAGGAAAAGTTGCTGCAATTGAAGAATTAACAGACCTCAACTAGTAGCTGGTCCCTTACCATAGGCTCCTAAATCCCTACCACTAATACTGCTACCTATTATGTAAGGAGAACTAGCATCAGAACCATGGTAGAAAAGTGCTAGAAAGGTAATGAATATAGAGAGAGTGGATCATACCAGCAACACTAAAGGTAAAGGTAAATCAAGGAAACATCCTTTCTTTAAGACAAGTCTAGAAAAAGTTGGTAAATCTAAGACTTCATCCAATCATGTTCCCCTTATGATAGATCCTCCTACAAACACCATGCTTCCACAACAATTAAATCAAAATATTACAACTGTTATGCTAACTCATACAGTATTAAACTAGATAAAAGTAGGAACTCTCAAGAAAAGAATAGATCCTAGAATTCCTTTCATTTATTTACAAATGGTTAGAAATTCACCATGAAAAGCTCTATTAGACTCAAGTTCTAGAGTTAACTTGATATCTCAAGAAACATACAAGGCATTAAACTTATCATTCTTAAAAAAAGTACAACATAAGACTAGAGCTAGCAGATCAATTAGTCATCATTCCTTTGGAACAAATATGAGATGTAGTGACCACTATCAATGAGTGGTCTTATCCAACAGATTTTCTTATGATTGACGTGAAGAACGATAACAGAAAATTTTCTATCATTATGGGAAGAGCATGGCTTAGTACAATTGATGCTAAGCTAGGAATTAGAGACTTTTCATTGGAAATTTCCAAGGAAGATGAGCATGGAGCCATAGCAAAAAATTCCATGCATTACTTACAATGAAGAAGGGTGCTATTATGGATTAAAACTTCATAATGTCAACACAATCCTTACACTAGTCCATAACAAATGTGAAGAACAAGTGTGTACACAAAAGGAGACAATGATCACTAAACCAAAAGACACCAAGTGATTAAGAGATGAGAGCATAAAACTGCCCAAAATATGCATGGAAACATCCAATTTACTTATTAACTCCTATCCCAAGAAAATGACCCAAACTAAGAACTTACAAAAGGATATCCTAAACCATGACCATACACCAACAACAAGTAGTAAACATGGAGACTTAAAACCTAAAATTAAGATTAAACAAGAAAGCATAGTTGGATCTTTTGAAATGAAAAGATCATCTAGTCCAACATCATATGTATCTCCAAAAGATCAAAACTTGATAACCATCAATGTCACATGGGGTAATAATAAGCAAAAATCTAAATCACTAAGGATGATAAACAAGACACCTCAAGTATACATGGAGAATAATATGAGGCTTCTAATACTGAATATCTTTTAGCCACTATGTGAGTTAACTAAGGCTAAGCTTAGGAATATTGCAAAAATAAAAAATAAAAAATGGAGAATTACTTATTATAGACATAAAAAAATACATAAATAAAAAGGCTAAAATTACTAAGATGTAGAAAATGGATGATTACTACAATGATTTGAAATGTATTCATACATTAAGGGTGGTGCTAGTTGCTGTTGGCGACCGTTTGGGACACGACTGCCAACGAGTGTCCTCGAACAGGATTTAGGTGCCTGCTAGTCTCTGGCAACACCAAGGCCTAGATACCTCCAAATAAACTCAGTAGTTAATGTGAGTATGTGTATGTGCTGTTGCGGCGTGTGGTTGTGAGAAATGTAACGATTGCATTGTGTGTAAACTACAAATGACTTACTTTAAAGAGATTCAGCCAACTTTGCCAAGTACTGTGAGTCGTTGAAAATTTCCTATTTTGTTCAATTGCCTAGTCTACGCGGTCCTTATAATACCTACTTGTAA
>MNCI01021654.1:244747-267898 GCA_015680685.1 Gnetum montanum
CCATGAAGCCTTTTTATAAGGTTTACAAGGTAGTTACATGCCAAAATATCCTAGCTAACTTTTCTCCCAAGTAACTTGGCCAATCAATTAGGAGTTTACTTGCCCAACAAGTTAGGAGGTTACTTGCCCATTTAATTAGGAGGGAGTTAGGAAGTTATTCATAAAGTTAGGAGGAATTAATATTTGCAAATATTATAAATATTGCCTTTGTAAGTAATTTATTAAAATAAATCTAAAATCCATAATCTAATTTAATTTAATTTAAAATTTAAATACTAAGTGTCATTAAGCTCTAAGATTTTACCATAAAAATATAATATAATATCCACCTTATTGGTGGTAGCGGTAGTTAATTTATCCTTTCTGCATCCCCGATAATTGAAATTAAAATTTGGGATGGCCGAAATATGAGCCCGAAGGTGAAGGCACCGATCCTGCAACTACTCGCAACCGATTCAAAATATCTTCTTCGGCCAAAAATTGTTACCAGCAACTGCCATCACAGGAGAAGACTCAGCCGTCGCGTTAGGAAACGTCGCCGTGTGTTCCGTAAGGATTTGCAACTGTTGTAATCTCTACCTCTCGAAAATGCCCTGCAGGTTTTGATGATTATATGATTTAATCCTTACTTCGTAGATTTTCGCTGTCTTCCATCTGTGATAACTGGTAAACTGTTTGGCTTTCAGAATTTTCGTCCAACATTTGGTGTAGATTCTTCAAGCAACATCCATTAGGGTTTTAAAGGCATTTGCCATTGCTGCGGATGAAAACCCAGATTTGTTCATCGCGCAAAATAGGTGTCCATTCTTCTAAAATCCACAAGTGCCTCTGTTGGAATCGATGATATATCCGCTGCGTTCTACCCTAAACTGGCCTTAGTTCTATCTGGCTTTCTGCACACGATTGCTGCCCGAAACCCACTTTAACTCGACTCAATGGTGAAAGAAGGGCCTCCCACGAGCTCCACGAACTCAGGTTCGGCGTCTGGTGAGTTGGCAACATAAATCCGGCCGATGCGTGGGTGCAATCCTGAACGGCAAGCCAAAGGATTTTCCCCAAAACCGCGGCATTCAGTTCTGTTTTTCTGATTTTGTTTTTTTTCTCCGGCAGCGTTAACAATGGGCCTTTGGACATACGGGAATTTGGGTTCGTTTGCAATACAGAAACCGTTACATCCTTTGATAATTTTAAACTTATGGATTCAAAACCTGTTGGTAGTCCGTTAGGTCCTTCACTTGCTTCCAACTCTTAGCCGATTTTTGATAATCCATTACCCACGGTGTTGTCTATTTTGCCAATATTAACAGGGAGTATGCTTTCTTGTGGTAAATAATCACCTCCTTTTTTTTATTCCAATCTTCACTCAAGAAAATAACTTGGCATTTTAATTTACTTTCCAAGAAGGCTTCAACATCAAGATTATTTACCATTGGCTTGCTTCTCCAAGAATACCCATTAACTCACAATACTAAACTGCAAATTTACAATCAGGGATTGTGCTAATTTTGAACAAAATATTCCAACTGCTCCATGTAATGGCCAAATGTGCCAACAGTTGCATTTTATAAAAAAAAATATGATCCATGGAGGCCACAAGATCTTTATCCAACAAATGTGTAAGAAACGTATTAGCTCAATTAAGAGATGATTTATGATCTTGGGGATCTAGGGTTCATTTTTCAAACACTCACCCATGAGTTTAGTTGTAGGGGAGATGTTCCATCTTAACTTAGAAATTGGTAAGTGCTTTTCAACTTTTCTTTTTGCTTTATAATTTTTTGGTTTACAATTTTTTATTATATTTTTTTACATTTCTTACTAATTGTGATGCTTGTAATTGTATGGAACCTTTGTTCGAGTGTGACATACTTGGACATGCACACGATCGTCAATAAAGATCAAGATTACTCCATCATTGCAGCATTCACTTAGCTTTTAATTTGTTTTAATTATTAATTATTTATTGTTATTTTCTTAGTTAGTATTTCTTTTATTGTCATTTACTAGCCTTGTTGTTAATGCGAAATGAGTACGCCTTAATCATAAACATTTAAGTGTAACTATGTGATAACCCAGTAGCGTATTGAGTAGTGTTTCAAGTGATTTGTGCTTGGTAATCCCAGAAGTATTACATGAAGTCTGAGATGTGTAAGGATGATTAGGGATAGATGCTTATCGCACTTAGGCTAGCTTAGATCTTATTTCCTATTGCTCATTAGTTTAATTAAGTTATCTCTTATTGTTCTTAGGAGTAGCATAGTAGTAGAAACCACATCATACACCTTAGTCAAGACTAAACCATACATGACAAAGAAAATACTAGTCCAGGTGGGAAGATAGCAAACTGTGATCAACTTATAACTATTTAGGTGCCACAACTAGTTCGTTTGCAGAGTTCAACTGGATCGTTTGTACATGCTTATATTGGTATGGTTGAGCATAGGGGAATCTCATTGCTCATCATTGGTGCTGTTGTTAGGGACAGTGCTAGTTTTCTAGATTAGTTATATCAAACAAGATCTCTATAACAAGGTATTAATGATATATATTTCTGAAAAAGGAATTAAATTGAATTAGGTCACACATAATTCATGACAATGTCTCTTTCACAAGGCAATGATAATGCAACATCCAACGAGGCAATTCATTGGACAACCAACAAAATTTATGATGAAGAAGAAGTTTGGAGTACTCAATATTATGTAGGAGATTCATATGTTCATAGACACCCCAATGATACTCAAGGACTCTTGTCATCTAACTTTAATGCCTCTAGCAAAGATGGGACATTCCCTAGAATGAGGGGGCTCGTAAGGCCTAGAACCTTCTCAATAGTTAGTAAGAGTACATTAGGGGATGATTGGGAGACTTACAAAAGTCATGACGAGTCTTCTAGTTCCCTCTCTTCCTCTGCTCTTTCAACATTGGGTTGTGACATAGATGACTATTCCTTAAGGGGTTGGTGTAGAAATAAAAATCGAACCCATGGGCAAAATCAGGAATGCGAACATGAACATAGACAACATCGTCTCAACTAATGAACTCACAACCTATTTAGTGACGATGAACCCTTGCTAGCCACTAAGAGCCTACTACATATAACAGAGGCCGTTCATATATCCCATAGGCATCGCAAGGAAAGCCATTTACCTAGGCTTAATTTAAACAACTTTCCTAAGTTCTCAAGAGGCTATGATTTAGATCTACAACATCATTTACAAGCTTTCTATGATGCTTGTGTATGGAATAACATTGAAAGTGGGTGGCAAAGGCTTAAGCTCTTTCCTATAACACTTGTTGGCCAAGCAAAGGTGTGGTACAGGTCTTTAAAACCAAATTCAATTCATTGTTGACATACAATGGTAAAACTCTTTAATGAAAGATATCAAACCTGTGCAAGAGGGTCAGCCTTGAGGAGACAAATTCAAGAATGGAAACAAGGGTAACATGAACCCTTGGACATGGCCTTAGAAAGATATTACTTGTTGTTAAATAAATGCCCAAGCCATGGTTTCTCCAAGGAAAGGCTAATGTGTCACATCATGGATGGGCTTCGTAATGAAACGAGGGAGACCCTAGGGATGTATGCCCTAGGTCAACTATATGAATTATGAACCCACCAATTCCAAGAGTTTATTAAGTGGGTAGCAAAAGAAGAAGGAGAAATAGACAAATGGGAGAATGTTGAAAAATCTTAATAGGACCAAACTCTTAAAGTAACAAAGGTCCATAATCATGAAGAGGAGAAATCAACTCACCTCGAGGAGGTGGAACTATCCCCATCTTTACCAATACTAAAATCACTAGATGAAATCAAGGTAAAGATCAATAAGATGATGGAGTGGGTACATGAAAAATGTGGAGAATATGCAAACATTATTAAAGGGAGAACCATGCAAGATAAATTTGACAACCAAAACAAACAAAGGATACCAAACCTAAAAAATAGGATAGAACAACATTTGACAATCAGAAAGAAGGGTTGAAGAAAATAAGGATAAGGACCCAACTACAAATCATAAATATCAAATCGATGTTTTCCTGTACAATCACCCCAAAGGCCAATGCCCAATCTTGTCACATCTACATGAGCATTGGGGAAGAATGCTACATTTAGATTTTGTACAAAAGTATTGTGTTCAATAGCAGTGGCGAAAACCTCAATCATGGGGGAGACCATTGCCAAACTGGCCAAACCCTTTGTATCACCCGACACCGAGTGCTTATTATGTTCAACACCCTATTTCTCCAACTGGATCAACATCCTCTACTTCACCTTATCATTATCACTCTCCTAAGTATCATCAACCCATGTCCTCTCTTATGGGATCACCACCTCATGTTCCTTACACTCCTCCTTATTCTCAATATTCTCATCCTTCACCTCCTTCTACATTGCCACTAGTTGCACTTGAAGGTTTTACACCATAGCACCAACTAATAAACATTGCTTGTGTTGCTACTGTCATCAGTAGTGGAAGTCCTCCACACCCTCAAAAGTGTCCTTTCTTTAGGCATGGTCGTAGAAAGAGATAGCGTGGCTCTGAAACCACTACATCCTCCAACTCAGCACAAGTCTAACATCATGATGCACCTTCCTCTTCAAACTCAATGCCTCTTGTTACCTTATTCAGGCCACCCATTAACACTCCAACAACCATGCGACCCAATGAATATAATAATGTGAGGAGACATATCAATCCTTTCATACCGTCTTATGGTCATGGGTGCCATAGTAGGTCAGCTTTTTATCACATGACCACATCTTATAATCTACCTTACTATGCCTCCCTTAATCAAGTGTGTGAACCCCAATTTGGGTACGTTCTTACCACCACACCAAAAGACACTTAGTGGTTTGGATATGACTGGACCCCCATATTTCCAATATGCATGGATCTTAACTTTCCATTTATTAATTCTTGCAATGATCAAAGGTTTAGTCATGGGGGATATCCCCATTCTAACAAGCATACTTAGTAAATGTTTTTCCTTTTCTTTAGTCTTACAATTTTTTGTTNATTCTAACAAGCAGACTTAGTAAATGTTTTTCCTTTTCTTTAGTCTTACAATTTTTTGTTTGTCAATTTTCAATTTTCTAATTTTTCATTTTTCATTTTTCAATTTGTCATTTTATTTGTTTGAGGGTAATCTCATCTGTGAATCAAATACTTATGTGCCCAGTTGGTTGAGGTGTTGTTATATGCTATCTAGTCACAAATGACTAATTATCTGGATAGTGAGCCCAAAACATCCACCCACCCATTTTATTAATAAGAGGTTCTTACTCTGGATATGATGATATTCTTATTATCATCAAAACTTAAAGTAACTTTGTACCCATTCTGCCTAGAACAAAGAGTGAAAGACTAAGAGGAATGGCAAGGGTGTGACATCAAGGGCATTTGTGGATTCTGTTTGGTGACATCTGTATGTGCAATCATGTAGCTTGGTCGTACTAAGATCCTTGTAGATCTAACGAATAATGGGAGTAAGAGTTGTAATAAAGGCACTCAATAAAAAAACTTAATGTTATTCTAGAGGGTCCCATTGGAAAGACATGCACCCATGTCTGAAGGTTGGTGACTTCTCCAGATTACCTTTGGAAAAGACAAAGTGCAAAAAGTAGCTAGAAGAAGAAAAAGACAAAGAAAAAAAAAGAGAAAAAAAGAGAAGAAAAGTAAGAAAAAAAAAGTAAGAAATGAAGTAGAAAAGAAAAGGCTAAGAAAAATGTGCCACAGACAAATTTGAATCGCTCCTCCCTTGCACAAAATGCCAAGTGATTGTACGCCTTACTATCATGATGCTCTTATGGTTGTCTATCATTGGGATGAAACAATGCGATGTCACTGATCAGAGGTATGGACTTGATTTTGATCTTGGAGCGAAAGGCTAATGGTACTTTAATCACGCACAACACTTAGGATTCATTTTTCCCAGGGTAAGTTACCTCACATCTTGATCTCTATAATCCTTTCTACACTTCGTCTCATCTTAGGATCCAAATACTTCTAACTTGTGTCTTGTGTGGCATAGAATTCGCACCTCATAGCGATGGTACTTAACATGTGTGTGTTTTGTTGCATAGGTGTGAGTTGCATCTAACATTTCTAGTGCCTATGGACATTTTAAGGTGTGGTTACGCAAGGGCATTATAGGTTGGGACATGCTTTGGGGAGGATCCACTTGTGTAACTTTTGTAATTTGTATTAGTTGCACACCACCACATCATTTTATACCTTTTGAGTTTTCCATTGCCAAATCTATTCGTTCCTTTGTCATCATTTTAATTGAACGTTCCTTAGAACCATTACATGTCCTTTTTCCTCACCCTTTTTAAAGAAATTTATTGTATAACTCCACTCCATTACACTTTTGGTGCCTTAATTTCCACTTGACATTATCCCAAATCTTTCAAATCTATCTCAATTTCTTCATTTTTGGCCATAAAAACTTAAAAAATCATCAATTTTACTAGGTACCATATCTTGGATAAGACACGATATTGGGTACTCAGTATCGGGTTAGACGCAATATCGGGTACCTGCTATTGCATACGCGATATCGCTTCTATAAAAAGTATATATATGGGACCCTCGCGCACTACGCACATCATTTTCAACAGTTGATGTAGGGGGAGTTCAAATTTTCTTTCACGAGTTTTAGTGATTTAAGAGTCTAAATTCAACTAGTAATATTTCACTCTTTGATGCTCCGATCTCTTTTCTGATTGAACCTAATTAAACCTAGAGGGTTTAACTTAGTTGTGGGGGAGGGGTATGGTAGAATTTGTGCATAACTTTTTCAAAATTTGATATCGCCTGAAGGATATCATAGGGGTAAGTACTATTAGGAAATATTAAAAAAATTCATGCCAAACTAATTTTCTTCTTTCACCCAAGTCATCTAAGCTATTATATAAGTTACGTAAATAGATCAGGTCTGACTTTAAACTTTTAGGGCAACTTCCTTGAAAAATTTTTAACTCTAAAATCACACTAAGCAAAGAATTAAACATTTATTAAAGGTAATGAGTAAGGTACAAGATAATTGAATTTCTTTGAATAACCTTATTAACAATTGGTCTTTGTGTGATTTCAGATGGCCCCTAAAAGAGGACAGTAGGGAAGACCTTTTCAAGGTGCAACTAAATGCCTGAGAAGAGGCAGAGGCCAAAGACCTCATGCGAAACATGTAGAACAAGAGGCACAATCATTCAGCATCCATCAAGAAACCCCTATCACTGCACAATTTGGCCAAGGAGAAGGTGGAGAGTTCAGGGCACTAGAACAAGGACAACACCTCACGTTGTCCCCAGAATGTGTTCAAGCCATTCGAGAAAGGTCCACATCCTCTGCCATGATTGTGGAACTTAATTTTGGGCCTTTTACCGAATTCGCCCTTGAACAAGTCAAGGATCTACTTAGGGAATCTCCACTATGGCCTATCCTCTCAGAGAGTGGATAATGGTATTTGGGTGAAACATATTAATTTTAGCACAATAAAGAAGAAGGCACCACCATTGATATTGATGGAATTTTAGTAGAGACTCTCCACAAAGGCCATTACAAAAGTTCTAAACCTTCCAAATAAAGGACCTAAAGTTGCTCATTTGTCCACTCGCTTTGATGTAGATGAAAGAAAAGTATGGTTAAAAAGGGTGTATGGCAAAGAAGACAAAGACATATGGAAAACTAACCCTTGAAGAGAGAATTTACTTTAAAATTGGCACCTATCATATTTTCCCAACAAAGGGGTTAAATAGAATTTCCACCTATGCAGCAAGAGGAAGTGCAATTTTGATAGGCAAGGTTGATGCTAATTTGTCCCATCTTTATTTAATAGAAATATTAAGGTGGTTTGAAGAATAGAAGACAGGAAAGTTCGCATTGGCCTTTCCGTGTCTAATCAAGAAGCTGTGCTAGTGTGCTAGAATTTTGGGGTACACTAGTGACGTCCTTAGAAAAATCAATATGTTTCATATGCTGAATTACTCAAGCCACCAACACCACGAAAAGATGTTGGTAAGATAATGGAGCTTGAACAAGAATAGACGGTTGAGCCCACTACACCTCAAACAGTAAGGCCTAGCTAACTTCTAGACATAAGGCTCAACCAACAATAAGAAGCAGGGCCTAGCACATAGCCCATAGGCCAGCAAGACTAATAACCATCACTGCCGCTGCAAGATTACTGATTGTCGATGAGCCATCTCAGGGCCATTGCAGAGATGGTCAATTGGGGAAGTAGAGATGAGGCCAATCTCTTCAAGGTGATCGATGATGCTGTGTAGTCCACCATATCAATTGACCATCCAAGGGGTGATGTATCAATTCAAATAGGAGGAGGGAGTCACATTGGTCATAACAGATCTCTAGAAATGCTACATCATTCCAAGTACAATTAGAAATTGGTGAAGGTGCCACAGTGGTGGTCATGTAACACCAGGATGTAGCTGGAGTAGTAGAGGTGGTTGTAGACCATATCAAAGAATCGTTTAATGTTCCTATTATGCCACCAGTAGATTTCACAAGAGCATATGATGCTTAAGTTCTGGCTGGTACCTCAATGGCTCCTGTGAAACATGAGGATGCTTTGGATTGCTTGCTGCAAAAAGGAGAAGTAATGACATCCTTATTTGACATTCCCCAAGATGTTACAATGGCACAATCAAACCTCATTTCCACTAAAGGAAACTTGATCATGGCTGAGGTTAAGGTCGAACAAATAGAAGATGAGTTGGAGAGACTCTAAGAAAAGCTCGTCGCCCTATAAGTCAAACTGTGGGATCCATCCCAACTTGTTGCAGCTGATTAGTTAGAATCATTTAGGACAAAGCAGTTAAATGAATTGTTAGTGGAGAATAAAAGGGTGGCAATTGAAAAAGAGAAGGTTGATTGGGATGCTTTAAAAGCACAAGCTCAAACATATGCACATGTTAAAGCTCTTAAGGCCTTACAAGAAGAGAATAAACTCCTTATTGTCGAAAATCTTCGATTGATGATAGTTAAAAAGTAGAAGAATGTTCATGAAGAAAGTTTTCAACAAATGCGAGAACAACTAATAAGAGTCAACCAAGATACAAGTCGCTTAGCCAGAGAAAACAGAACCCTCTTAATGGAGGAGGTACACACCATTCAACATAAGATAGTCATTGAAATAAGCGCATGGCAAAATGCAGCTAAGAGGTATCAAAAATTAAAGGAGCACTTCCATGACCAAGTGGGGATGTATAAGGAAATCATCGAAAAATAGATCTATATGGCTAAGGACCACATTAATTCTTTTAGTGTTCAACACACTAATTGGCAAGCCATACTAGATACTTATGCCTTCGTCCACCAAGTAGAATTGAAAAGTTAGGACCTGCAGATCCAAGACCTCATAGAATACATAGAGTTGGTGAACTTGTGGTATGCCAACTTGGCCATGTTAACAGTAGGGTGCCCAAGAACTGAGCTTGAAAAGTAGGTAGCTACCACCTATGCTAAATACAAGACAGAGTTTGCGGAACACGAGAAGACATTGCAAAGACTAGAGGTAGAAATCTTTGAACTAGAGGTGGTAAAGGCTCGCTACTAAGGCTAAAAAGATGTAGTAGCAGAATTGGCTTGACGGCTTATGGATCATCAAGAACTCAAAGATAAAGCTAGAGCTTATGAGGAGGAACGATGGCTGTTTGCGGTATGGTACATCAAAGCCAATCAAATGTTCCCACAATTGTCATGCCCATGGGAAGTGCCGACTCCATCAAACATTGGAACATCAACATGGACGACACATGATCCTCAGACAAAGGAGAAGAAAATTTAGGCACTTGTTCAAAGGTATCCATTTTAGAAGCCTGGAGTGTAAGATAAAGGAAAGAAGCCCATGGAGGAACCACCACCACCAGAAACCACATGAGTTCCACAAATTTTGTATTTTATGTTGGTGTCCAGATTTTGTTTTGTCTAATCCACACTGCAACATGAAATAGTCCATGGTCATTTAATAATCCCATACCTATCCACTATTTGTAATCAAATGAACTTGTTCCTCATTTTGTTTGACTCGAGGGTGAGTTTTTATTCAGTCATGGGGGTATGATGAATTGCGGTTTGCTAGGCCTTGATATCGAGTACGTGATATTGCAGCCTAGATATGATATCGTATACATGATATCATGATTCCTATGTTAGCCTATAGATATAGCACTTAGGTGCACAATGAAGGAGTTTTTTAGTTAGTTTTGGAGTCAGTCCTTTTTGTCAGTCTTTTGTCAATTTTTTAGTTTTTAGTTCTTTCCCAAGTGCATGCCCGCAGTGTGATGCTTGTAATTATATGGAACCTTTGTTTGAGTGTGACATACTTGGACACACACACGATTAGCAATAAAGAGCGAGATTACTCCATCATTGCAACATTCACTTAGCTTTTAATTTTTTAATTATTTATTATTTATTATTATTTTCTTAGTTAGTATTTCTTTTATTATCATTTACTAGCCTTGTTGTTAATGTGGAATGAGTACGCCTTAATCATGAACATTTAAGTGTAACTACGTGATAACCTAGTAGTGCATTGAGTAGTGCTTCAAGTGATGTGCGCGTGGTAATCCCATAAGTAGTACATGAAGTTCAAGATGCATATAGATGATTAGGGATGGATGCTCATCGCACTTAGGCTAGCTTAGATCTTATTTCCTATTGCTCATTAGCTTAATTAAGTTATTTCTTATTGTCCTTAGGAGTAGCATAGTAGTAGAAACCACATCATACACTTCACTCTAGACTAAACCATACATGACAAAGCAAATACTAGTCCAGGTGGGAAGACAACAAACTATGATTAATGTATAACTATCTAGGTGCCACAACTAGTCCATCTGCAGAGTTCAACTGGATCATGCATATACGCTTGTATTCATATGGTTGAGCATAGGGGAACCTCACCACTCATTAGAATTACATTTGAAATTTACATAGAAGGGGCTTAAATTCTGATTTTATCTTAACTTGGCTATAGATGTCTTAGTTTACATTTTGAATTTTCTTTGAGGTGTTTCAATAAACCTATGTAAATTCTTAGGGGAATGTTTTCAGATTTTAATAAAACAGGTTTACATGATAGATTTTTGAGGGGAATTCAAGACATCTCTTTCACTCTTAAATCCAATCAGAATTACATTTGAAATTTACATAGAAGGGGCTTAAGTTCTCATTTTATCTTAACATGGCTATAGATGTCTTAGTTTACATTTTGAATTTTCTTTGAGGTGTTTTAATAAACCTATGCAAATTCTTAGGGGAATGTTTTCGGATTTTAATAAAATAGGTTTACATGATGGATTTCTAAGGGGAACTCAAGACATCTCTTTCATTCTTAATTCTAATTAGAATTACATTTGAAATTTACATAGAAGGGACTTAAGTTCTCATGTTATCTTAACTTGGCTATAGATGTCTTAGTTTACATTTTGAATTTTCTTTGAGGTGTTTCAATAAACCTATGCAAATTCTTATGTTGTGATAAGTTCTTCGCAAGATAATGAAAATAAGCCAAGAGAAGGACATGATCATGGAAAAGTAGCAAATATAAGAAATAAAGCTTGAACATCATACATTGACCAGCTAGTATTACATGGGTTGATGATGAGAGATTTTGGTCCATCCTTCAGATATTTGGTGTGAAAGGAAAGGTGTCAATGAAGCAACCAGGCTTGGAAGAATTGCTACCACTAGGGAAAACATGAAAATTCATAATCAATGGATTTTTAAAGGTTTTTACAAGTTTTTATAACCTTTGATATCTATTTAGTTATTGATGAGTGGTTGGGTATTCCAACACTCGACATACAAGTCATAAATGTTCACGCATGACTGTATCATAATTCACGAATGGACAATGTAAGTATATGAGTGAGTTGATGTTAAGTTCGTGATCATTGCCTTTCCACTTAGAGTTAGTGAGGTGTAAATCATATAGTTTAACTCTTAGTGAGGTACATGATAAATTAATATTATTTGGCTTTAAGTGTCCTAAGTGTGAGCATGGTGAAAATGATTATAATTTTTAATTCTAAGTATACTGGAAATGTAAATCTATTCTATCCTATGGTGATAAGTATCTATTCTTTGTTTTATAGTATAGGTTGTGGGTTGGTGTAACTATTACTAGAATGACCAAGTAACTTTACTACTAAATGAATCAAGCAAAGTCACTACTGAGTTACCAAACAATTACACTTTACACTTGAAACCAGTTGTACTTATTCTACCTTACTAATAGACATTGAAATAGTAAATAACTTAAAAAATATAAATGAATTAGTAAAATTAAACCTTATGAAAAAGTAAATTTATGCAGGTGATATGCTACAATGATGAAGAACAATCTCAATCTTTATTTCTGTTCATGAATTATGTCCATGAGAAATCC
This sequence comes from Gnetum montanum, assembly GCA_015680685.1. Classification (NCBI taxonomy): domain Eukaryota; kingdom Viridiplantae; phylum Streptophyta; class Gnetopsida; order Gnetales; family Gnetaceae; genus Gnetum; species Gnetum montanum. Next base: position 257,168 of record MNCI01021654.1, read on the forward strand.
ACTTGGATACCATACAAATATGATTAACCATATTATAGGCATTCAAACTAATTCTAACTTCAAGAAAACAAATTGTAAGAAATTTTCTAAGTGTTGGACAAAATTTTTTTTCTACGCAATGTTGGATTAGTATTTATAGGCTTAACCATGGCCCACTACATCAGATCTACGATGATAGATGCAAAGCTACGATATCGTAGTTCTTAATATATAATGTTTCATTAGTTGTTTGTTAAATTTTTGTAACAACTACTTGAATAACTTTTGTAATGCGACACTCAAGTTTTATTAGTTAAGTTGGATCAATCTACATCATTAGTATAAATTTTGTAACACATTGTATTGCATTTTTGTATAAGTCAAGGATAAGTTTTAGTTATTTGTAGAGGTATGATGAATAATGAATTATTATTTCAGATGAACTTAGTTGACTAAGCTACGTTAATGTATTAGCATTGACTAAGCCTCTACTATGTTGACGTAGTCACAAAAAATGCTTATAAATATGATTCACCTATTGTGTTTATGCATTGTTTTGGTTACTAGGATGGCCAAACTCATGAAGTTTCTTTCCGTAGTCTAGTAATAGTCAACATGTGCATGTAGCATACATTTGAGTTGATTGTATCATGTTTTATTCGAGTGGCATTTTATGTGAACATAATCCATTATTGGCAATAAGATCTAGATTAATTCATTTTCGTTGTAGTGCTTTAACTTAGGATATAATTTACTTTTTAATGTAATTCATTTTTCATGCACTTAGTTTAATATTTACTTTTCACTTGCACATAAATTTTGGTAGAATGAGCATGATTAATTTTAAGCATAAATATATTAACATTTAGTAATTTAAGTTATATGCCACTTGCTATGCCCAGTAGTAGACACCTAGTAACTTAGCAATGTTAGCATAATTTTAAGAAGTATACAACAAATTTGGAATAGACACTTATGGGAGATGGCAAATGCCACATTGTGGGACTAGAGTAATTTTTTTCTACTTTATTTTCTTACTTTAGCGAGCAACATGAATAACTAGTTAACTATTTTTGATGATGACATTGCAAATGCTACATCATGGGAGATCACTGGGTATTTAACCTGCTTTGTTGAAGGTTAGTTAGTTTCCTGATCATGTTCCCTAAGATGATACAATATGATGTGATTAGATGTAGAAAAACATAACTTGTTAGTAAATTAAAAGTTATTTTTTTTTGGAATAGGAATTAGAGGAGTGTAAAGTTCCTTATAGTTCCAAGCTATCTTAACCATCACCAAAGAACTACATGGTCTTGATTCTTTATGTACTACATGATAAAGATATGTACGCTTATAGAGGAGCTTTCCCGATGGTTGGGGTAATGTCCTTCTCTATAAAGTAGGTCTTAACGCTAGTTTCATTAGAGTAGGAATGTGTGTTAGCTATCTTAAGGAACAATGTCTTTATGTGTATGCTAGTGCTCTTGTTTATATTATGTATATTGCATTGGTTTGGTTGCTTATATGATTGTAGTAATAAGGTATTAGCTTAGTGGTAAGACTCTTGATTTGGAAATGAATTTGATTTTAGTGGTCAATGCTAAGTTATAAAGTTCTATTTGGATTGTATATCTTGGGGGTGTATCTATGTTTCAATTATTTTGGATTTAAATATCCCATTTATATGATTATAAGATATTCTTGTGACATACCTACATGATGAGCCATGATATTACGTCTGCCTCACGATATTGCATATGCGATATCCTGTCCCATCTTATTATCTAGAAATAAGAGGCAGCTTTCCTTGTGCTAGGTAGTCCGACTTAGACCCTTAGCTAAGCTCTTGTAGTTTTACCATTCTAGAGTTAGAATAATTTCCATGTGCCCATAGTAGGAGTCTTAAAGTAAACCGATCTTTATTTGAGCAAATTGTACCTGAGCACACATTTGTGTACGACAATAAAGACAAACTTTATGATAAACCTTGTAGCATACAGACTAGGCTAAATAGTAATTAATTATTGTTGAATGTTTAAATGCTTTCTTAGTTAATTAATCTCTCTCTCAACCCTTGACTCTCCTAATTAAGTACACTTAGTACGACCACTTTGAGCATGTTCACGATGTGTGCGGCAAGTGGGAAGGGATACTAGTGTTAGGAACAATTNCGATGTGTGCGGCAAGTGGGAAGGGATACTAGTGTTAGGAACAATTAGAACTTAGTTACTAAATAGTTAATATAAGTTAGTCACTTAGTTCTCTTTACCTTTCCCTATTAGCGTAAAGACATTAAAAAGATAAAAGCTATAAAAATCACATACCTCAAGCTTACTTAACCATACAACCGTGACAATACAAGTAAGTTTGGGAAGATAGCGATTGATTAACCTTAAGTGTTCCATTAAGGCGCGTAAGCACTTAGTCCTTGGAGTTCGACCGAATCGTGCGTGAAATGCTCGTATTCGTATGGTTGAGTGTAGGGGTACCTCGCCACTCATCATTGGCGTCGTTGTCGGGGACTTAGTTGTTTGTGTGCTACGTAGAACATAGGAAATCATTCATATCATTGGGATGCTAGAATGAACCCTAAGGGTTAATCAAGAAAAGATAAGATAACGGTAAATCGCATACCGAACAAAACAAAGATGTCTTCTTCTTCACATAAGAGCACTTCACCACCTAGGACTAACACAAGAGACAGTCGGCGGCAGAACACATGTAACCAAGATCCGCCAGTTCCTCAACAATTTTGTGTGGTATATACTCATCATGATGAGTATGTACCTGACTTTACCTTTATTCTCCATCAAGATGAACAACTGTGTTGGAGAGACTTGGAAGGTAACATTGTGTTACCTCCAAATCGATCAGTCCCCAACATGCTTCTTCGTGCTCTCTCATGAATAGGCATGTCATTTTTGTATGCATAATATGTTGCATGCGATCATGACACAAGGGACTACCATCCCATAGAAGCGTAACGTCAAAGGGACTTGCAACAGGAGAGATATCATACATCCTCGAAGGGTAAATGGCCCCATAATGCTCTGCATGTCTTGAGCGAAATTGAGGGTGGTGAACTTGCTTCAACAGGATCCCCACCAAATGATATTCCCCCTCCTAACAATGGTTAGGAGGTGGTGTATTAGAACCTCCACTTCATAGTTCACAACCCTGGTTCTGATCCCCATGAACACGAAGTGTTCAATGAGGAAACACAAACACATGATAAGGGTGAACATTCTGATCGTGATCACAATTGTGGTCGGGACCACAGAAGAGAAGGTAGAAAACACCATCATGGTGATGGTTCTCCTTCTTCTTCACCTTCATCATCACATTCACCCTCTCCTTCAGTATCTGGCCACGATCATAAGGAACCCAACCGTGAGGATAAAGGTAAATAGAGTGAAAAACATCGACAAAATAGTCAAGAACGAGGACAAGGAAAATCTAAGGAATCAAGGCATGGAAGAAGGAAGAGTAGGGAACTGCGTAGACATCATAGACGCTATGAATGAGATGACCATGAAGAACCCCTCCTCGCAACTAGAAGCATGCTAGACATAATGGAGGCCATAAGAGTTCCCACAAGGCACCAAAAAGATAGTAGGATTAAGAGGTTAGACATGAATAACATCCCATGGTTTGAGGGGGGATACAACGCTAATCCTCAAAATCATCTACAAGCATTCCACGATGCATGTGCCTTGCAGAACATAGAAAATGAATGGCAAAAATTGAAGTTGTTCCTAAGGACATTAGTGAAGGAAGCAGAAAGCTAGTACCGGTCCTTAGAACTGGTATCCATTCAGAGATGGAGTACAATGCTAGAACTATTTAATGATAAGTACCAAACATACTCCCAAGTGTCTAACCTGCGAAAGAAAATCCAAGGATAGAAGCAGGGAAATCATGAACCCTTGGATGCTACCATGGGCCGTTATTATGCACTATTACATCGTTGCCTAGGCCATGGTTATTCGCAGCAGGATCAACTACACCATCTCATAGATGGACTTAGGCATGAAACAAGGAGAACCCTTGGAACGTATGCCCAAGGGAGATTATCAGAGCTTAGGTCTCATCAAATCCATAGATTGCTAGAGCAAGTAGCCAAAGAAGAAGGTGAGCTATGGAAGAGAGAAAGTGTGGAAGAGTACAACCGAGATCCTTCCCTCCACAAAAAGGGAGTGAGATTCTGTGAGGAGGAGGAAGAGTCATTACTCGAGGAAAACCTTGCCGCTCCAAAAATTAACAACAGAGGTATTGACAAAGGTAGACCAAATGTGGGACTCCCTGGATAGTAAGTTTGAAACTGTTCTTAAAATCATAGAGGAGTCTAGGGAGTAAGGTAGTGACTATGACAAAAAGAAGAAGAGAGAAGTGGACAATGAACGTAACAAAGGTAAGGCTAAAATGGCCATCATCGAAGAGGTTGTGAATTTAGATATGGACAATGATGGTGGATGTGAGATATGCCAATACAACCATCCTAAGGGATGTTGCCCAGTGATCTCACATCTACAAGAGTCTAGGGTGTATGAACTCAACCCACAACTTAACAAACGGCAAGCACCCCGACGGTTACCTTATCCCCAAGGTAATCCAAGGCAGTTTCACCAACCCTCAACATATTATCCAAGTGGAATTCCACCACAACCTATTGAGCAACACTAATAGTGGAAATACCCACAGTCATGGGGGATGCCACCACCAAGGCAACAATACCCCTACCGGAAATCGGATCCATATGGCTACTACGTGCAACAGCCAATCTCTCCACGTGACTCTGTTGGTCACGTGACACCGCAACGTCACTACCAAGCTCAGGAGTATTATAGGACTCCTTTTCCTAGGAAAGATAACCCACAGACATACCATCCTCCAAATCCATTTGCAACTCTCACACCGATAGCTCCATTACCACCCGCTCCAGCAATGCAAGGGGAACTCCCCACTCAACCATAGCAACGCAATGCCATGAGGGCTATAAATCTTCAACTTGTTGCTAGTTCTGACAACTGTATGAAGAGAAGACCTTTCTTTAGAACCAACAACCCAAGCAAGCCCTCACAACCACAAGCGGTTGAACCTTTGAACACCTCTCCATCAAATAAGGCTTTAGAGCTCCCTTCAAACCAAAAATCGAGCTCAACACATACGGTTATGTTAACACATGTCGTTACTAACTGGATTAAGGAGGGCCACATTCCTAGGAAATTCTCTGATCCTGGAAGCCCCCTAATTTATCTCCAAGTTGCTGGAAATAAACCATGTAAAGCTCTTTTAGACTTAGGATCCGGAGTCAACTTAATATCGCAAGAGATGTACAAAGCCTGGAACCTGCCTCCATTAAAGAAGAGCAATATTCGCCTAAAGTTGGCCAACCAATCCATCGCTGTTCCTTTGGGACTGGTGGAGGACATCGTTACCACTATGTACGGGTGGTCATACCCAGTTGATTTCCTAGTGATACAAGTAAACAATGATAAAGGGGACTTCCTAATAATCATGGGAAGGGCATGGCTAAGTACCATAAATGCATGCCTAGGAATACGTGATCTTTCCCTAGAAATATCTAAGGAAAACACTTTTGGGAAGATCGATAAGGAGAAAGTTCCATGCATCACATACAGTGATACAGGGTGTGATTGTGTACATGAATGTTCAGCATCGCCTGCATGCAATCAGTGTGCACAAGAACTTGACATACAAAATTTTCTGTATGTAGCAACCACACAACAAGAAGACACCCAATGGTTGATAGCTGATCAAGAGAGCAACTCACCAACGTGCATGGAACTAACTGAGGGAACAACTTGTGCTCACGTCGAAAGCATAGATACACTGGAGCAAGAGTGTTGCCAACTTCCAAACCTTAACCTAAAAACATCAATTGGGAGAAGTTGGGAACTCCTAAAAAATTCAAACAAGCGCTCTGATAAGAGATTACTAGTCAATGTGCAACAGACCAAACCTTACCATGAATCTATAATAGTCAATGCACATAATACCTCGGAGAAGGGATGACCTCGCTCATTATTTCGGATCTCCTCCTTCCAACTNTTTTACACATTTTTTTTTACAAATTTCTTTAACTTTTCTTATTTTTGTTTAGCAACATCATCTATACTCTTTCCTTTCTTTGTGTGCTTGTTTATTTTGTTAGGTTCGTCACCTAATAAGTGCTCCTGATGGTGGTATGAATTGTATTCCATTGATTGCTAATGTTTGGTTTTTACGTTTGAGTTATAATGTTGATACTAAGGTATGGTTCTTTTGATATAACAAGAAATGATTCCACATCATCCATGCATCCATAAATTTCTATGGTCTCTCTTGGCTTGGAACTATATAGTCCCCTTCTTAATAATAGAACTATCAACGAATCAGTGACTGGGCATTTCTCAAACTAAGGAAGGACTCAAGGATTGAAAAGGGTGTGACTTCAAGGGGATTTGATGCATTTGTGCTGGCCATTCTCTTGGGTTCTTGGATGTTTTCTTCTTGAGTTTTCTTTACCATTCTGATGTTGATCCATTATTGGGAAGCTGAGCTAATAAAAATAATTAGTCTTTGCATGGTGTGGTTCTCACGTAAAAAAAAAAAAACAATGAGGATTCAAAGCACACCCCTTAGAAAAAATAATCATCTGGGCTACAAGCACTGGTTATGAAACTAAACAAACGTGTTCCCTCTAACTAAGGCCCTCTCTCGCTTCCTACTTTTTCCTTTCTCGTTTCCTCGGAATGGTGGTGACTCTTTGGCGGAAGCATTCTTGCTACTTCAAGTGGATGGACTGGCCAAGTGTATTAATGTGAAGTCACTAGATGTGGATTGTTTGAGGTTGAATTTGGAATGAGATCTACTAAGTCACATTAACCATAACTACACAAGGGGCTATACACCACCTTGTTCTTGGGATTCCATTCCATTCTCTTCTCCTCATCATTCTTTCTCCATTGTCCACCTCATTGCCGGTTGTATCAATAGTCTATATTTTGGTTGATGCATTGTTTTCTTTTTGGTAAATTCTTAGGTTTAAGAATTTAACTCTTACTTCCAAATGACATTCCAGAGCCTACGGACTCTTTGAATGTGGGAGTGTCAGGGTATTAAGGGGCATGAGCCTACTTTGGGGAGGACCCACTGGCATTCCTACTTGGTGCATCAGTTAACTTCTTTCCCTTAAACATTTCCGCAATCAACATTTATTTTGTTCGTTTCCACCTCTCACATCCATTTTATCGGTGTTGCCGTTGTTTCTTTTTCTTCATCTTTCTTATTCCTTTTTTTTTCCATTTTATTACTATCGGAGGATCGCTCTTTGTCATGGGGGTCCTGGTCCAATTTTTTCAATTTTCTTCTAACCCCTACACCTTACACCTTCGGTAGTCACCAGTGTTATATCTCCATAATCCACATTAGCCATATCACAACTCAGCCAATAAACCGTACATCGAGGCAAGGTATTGATTGCATTGTGATTTATTTATCCTTGTTAACATGAGAGTGTGTTGTGTGTGCAGATGACAATCATACAACAATGGACTAGAGCTAGAGGAAACACTTAGGATGGACTGGTGCTGGAACAATCATGCAAGGAACAAGATTGATGGCACGGTTATGGATGAACAATGGAAGGCATAATTCTGGCATCGGCAACAACACATCTTCTTCTCTCCTCGCTCTTCTCTCTCAGCTGCCAAATAAGGCTGGATGTCAAATGTGTATAGTGTTCACTCTTATGGCCATGAACACTAATATTTCCATGTATTGTAATGATGATCCGTTCACGTGTCACCCCATTCATCATTAGTGTCATTCAAGTCAATAATCCCATACCTTCCCAATATTTTGTAAGGAACTCGAGGACGAGTTTTCATTCAGTCATGGGGGTATGATAAGCTGCGATATCGCGTACGCGATATCTCATCCCATCTTATTATCTATAAATAAGAGGCGGATTTCCTTGTGCTAGGCAGTGAGACTTAGACCCTTAGCTAAACTATTGCAGTTTTACCATTCTAGAGTTAGAATAATTTCCATGTGCCTGCAGTAGGAGTCTTAAAGTGAACGGATCTTTATTCGAGCAAATTGTACTTGAGCACACATTTGTGTACGACAATAAAGATGAACTTTATGATAAACCTTGCAGCATACGGACTAAGCTAAATAGTAATTAATTACTGTTGAATGTTTAAATGCTTTCTTAGTTAATTAATCCCTCTCTCAACCCTTGAATCTCCTAGTTAAGTACACTCAGTATGACTACTTCGAGCATGTGTGTAGCACTTGGTAACTCAGTAACGATTAGCGTTTGGTAATCCCAGTAGCGTTGCACTGGTTCAGGATGTGTGCAGCAAGTGGGAACGGATACTGGTGTTAGGAACAATTAGCACTTAGTTAGTAAATAGTTAATATAAGTTAGTCACTTAGTTCTTTTCACCTTTCCCTATTAGTGTAAAGACATTAAAAAGATAAAAGCTATAAAAATTACATACCTCAAGCTTACTTAACCATACAACCGTGACAATACAAGTAAGTTTGGGAAGACAGTGATTGATTAACGTTAAGTGTTCCATTAAGGCGCGTAAGCATTTAGTCCTTGGAGTTCAACCAAATCATGCGTGAAACGCTCGTATTCGTATGGTTGAGTATAGGGGTACCTCGCCACTCATCACTACATATAGGCCAAAGTGTGATATGTGACTTAAATACTTTTGTTTTGTTCACACGTTCTTAAGGATGTTGAGGCATAGTTTACCTTGAATTTGTTCTTGGACATTTGACTAGTTTGGGACTCTTGGATGATGTTGTGTTGTGCTTCTTTAAAGTAGTATCATTATACTAGATAAGATAAGACTTGATTTGAAATCCCAATGGACATGTATAGTGATTATTTTAACCATGCCTTACATGTAGGATCCACTATTACCATGTTAAATTACCTCATGTCCTATTTCTCCTATATGTGCTTTAACTCATCTCACCTTATGTGTTTTGTGAAGATATGAAATTCTTGTGCATGTGTAACATATCATAAGCATTTTCATATGTGCAAATGTATTTTCTTGTTGATTTGTGGTCTTAATTTGTCATTTGACTATTAATATACCTACAAACATCTTTTATGGTGGTTATTTAAGGACGATATGAGTAGGAGCTTGTTGTGGAAAGGACCTACTTAAATAAATTTTATCAACTTGGACTATATACCAACGAAACATCTTAATATTTTTTATTAGCACCATGGACAACCTCCCTTGAAGTTTCATAAAATTTAAACAATTTTTATGGTTTTCCTTTTCACTTTACGAATGAAAATATTAAGTTCATGATTAGAAAAATGGTAATTTGTAGGAAAAAATGGTTGATAAGGAATTTTACAGAAGTTATTTCATGGGTCAACAGGATGTAGCAAAAAATTTGACATGTAATAAGAGTGATTACTAGGCTTGCATGTAACATCCCTTGACTAAGCAAAAATTTGTGATGCCTTCCTTTACTAATGTTGATGTAACTAAGACACTTGATTTTTGTTCTTCTTGATGATGTATATGAGTCACTAGTTGGTAATCTTACATCATAATATATGTTCATTCAAATTTTTGATTACCTATATCATAATCAAAGTTTTTCTTTGTAGTTAAACATAATATTCAATGTCATTCATGCCAAGTATTATTCACATTTTTTCTAGTTGTTGCATTATGTAATGCTTTGATTGTGCAACATGCTCTAAATATAGGGTCATTTATATATAAGCATGTAGTATTAATCATTCATAAGTGGACTCTAGATTTTGATGTCCAATCTAAAGAATATTCTAAAGTCTTATGTTTTGTCAAGCTTTTTAATCTTCCATTGGTTTTTCAAAAAGTTAAAAAAGGAAATTGTTAGTCTTCTTGGTCTTATTAAGCATATGGAATTTATTTCCATAAAATTTGATTTTCATAAATGTTTATTTTTGTTGAAACAAATTTTCTTAATCGTAAAAAGAAATTAGTATTACAAGCAAGTGAGAAGATTTATATTCAATTAATTAAATATTATAATATTTGTGATTCTTGCAACTTTTTTCATCATAAATGATATTTATTAAACGCTTGTCCATTTCTGGTTGAGAAAAAAGATGCTGTGAAAAAGAAATATCATGTTGAAGTTATGGATAGCAAATAATAATAATAATAATTTGAAGTTAAATATACCAAAAATCAAATTAATGTTAATGATGAAAATGATCAAATATTAATAAAGAAACCAATGAAGATAAAAACTTGTATGAATATTTTTGCTTGCTACAAGAAGAATTGATGAGTCTAGACACATAGATCATAAGCCAAATTTTTCATTATTTGATGAGAATGCCTATAACTTAAAGCTTAAAACTTAAGTTGATAAGTTTACTATAGCTCATTATAAACATTATTAATGTAAGATAAATCATAATGATCAATTTGATTGAAAATTTACACCATAATTTTTTATTGTATCTTTAATTCGTACAAAAGTTGGTACTCCATCAAAGCTTTCTATTGATACATTGAATCCTTTTGCTGTTTTAAGTTTAAGCATAGATTTTGAAAGTGATGCAAATGTTGTTAAGACATGGGCTATCCTCCTAACTAATAATTAAATTTCTTCTTTTTTATATTTTTTAAATTTATTAACTATAAGATTATATAATTGATGAGTCGTGTGCTGGTGGCTGAGATATCACGTATGTGATATCTCAGCCGA
>MNCI01021654.1:273897-293600 GCA_015680685.1 Gnetum montanum
GAGTAGCATTAATTTAGGAACACATCATACACCTCATCTAGACTAAACCATACGTGACATATGCAAAACTAGTCTAGATGGGAAGACAGCGAACTGCGACCTAAGGCTAACTATCTAGATACCACAACTAGTCCATCTGCGGAGTTCGACCGGATCGCGCGTGCGACGCTCGTTTCGTATGGTTGAGTGTAGGGGTACCTCGCCACTCATCAATAATTGAGACATTCCTAAGTTTGAAAATAAATTTTCCATGTTGTTTTTAACACTCTATACTCAATGCTAAGCTTGTGATGTACTCTAAATCACTATTAGTAATATTATTTTTGCGGTTCAACAACTCCCTAAGATCATTTAGCACATAACAAAAGAAAACAAAAGAATAGATGAAAAAACATTGGCAGAGGTTTGGAGGTACTAGGCAGTGTGAAAGACATGATACATTTCAAATTTTTTATTATAACAACAGCTAAGTATATGTGGCAAGGACCACCGCTTAAAGTGATGATAATGTACTTATTTCTCAAGTTACAATATCTAGGTTCAAGCTTGGGCATAACCACTTGAAAAAGATTATATTTTCACTTATCCATCAACCCTTCCAAGACCCCAACTTGGAATGAACATTAAGCCTCTAGGTGATGATCCTTTAACAACTAAGTAGACATGGCAATAGCAAAAGTTCTACAGTTTAGCATGTAGTAAATGTGCAAGCAATGAAGTAATAAGATAGGGTTTTATTATATAAAATTCTTATAGATTACCCTTGCTATTTAGAGTAACATAGGGATTTTGATCATTTAAAGTAGCTAGGAGGATCTGTGAAGGTTTATTGTCATTTCAAGTTTTCTAAAATCATCAATTTGAGTAATATCAATTTATTAAACATATGATTATTGAAAGGTTGATTTGCCATATATAGTTTGCAATAAGATTTAATTTGAGGATATCTACATTTCTATATTTATTATTTATTTTTTGACCTAATTAAAGGACTTTTAAGGATTTACATCCTTGGCCAAATTCATCACATTTTAACAGAATCTATAGATTATAAAAAAAGTGGTTGTGGGTTAGCACTAAGGTAGAGGCAAGTGGCATGAGTGGTAAGAAGGTAGCTATGAGGTTGTAGTCCCTAGTATGTATGTCAAATAGAACTTGGATTCAACAAGGATATCATTTTAAAGGTCTTGTTTTGATCTACATCCTTATCTTCTTTCATGGATACCCACCATTGGATGATATGGGTTTGTTGACTGATAATTTTGATACTTTATATGGATGTTTTGATTCTTATGTTGCCTTGAATTCTAATAGTTGGTTGATGATTGGGTTTGGATAATCTTGAAGAACTCACACCATATGATGTGAAAACAAATAGGTTATTAGGAGCCCTAAAGATGGATTCAATTTTCCCTCTATTAATTGTAGCAATGGACTTTGTGTTTGATGGGTTCTAATTCAAATTATGAAGGAAGGCTATGACTTGCTACCCTATTATTTGGGAAGGGTGCACTTCTTCAGAATGATCATGAATTATACACACAACTAGGCTATGGTCAATGGTCAAAAGAATATTATAAAGTAAAATATAATAGGCCTATGTACTGCATATCAATGAAAAATATTCATAATAACTAGATCATATGATACATAGAGTGTGGTAATGCTAGTCTTATCTTCTTTGGTTGATGACAGTGGTGGTGGATAGGATCTTTGAAAATTATGAAATCATGATTAGGTCTTGGAGTAAGGAATATTATTCTTATTAATTAGTTTTTAACATGGTTCTTATTGTCACATGTTAACAGTTACTTCAATGTACTAGCTTTTAATCCATGGTTTCTTGCTATCAATGTTGATTGAATTTCATATAATATTCTTTCTACATAATCATGTTTGGATTGATCCCTCTTTTCTTCTTTTACAAGTAGACTTGGAGTTCTAGCATGAAGTGATATCTTGTCTAGGATCAATGCTTTATGTTTATTTATAGTTATTTGTTCTCATTAATAATGAATATGTTATGCTTTGGGATTGGTATTCTCTTGTTTAATTCTTATAATGGAACTTATAGCCTTTTAATTAATGATAAGTTGCCTTGTTATTAGTTTATCTTTTTAGACATATTGACTAATAACTAGTTATATTATTGTTGTTACTAAGAAAAAGATTGATTTTATGAGCTCGCTATGTTTAGTTTTCTATGCTCATATTATTTCTTCTATATTATGTTATAACTAACTTTCATTTGTATCTAGTAAATTTGAAAATGTTATAGTGAAATCCATCATGAACTAAATAATTATTGGTTATGCCATATTAGATTTGGCTACAAACAACAATTACAAACTTTGAAGTATCAACAATGCTAGTTTGCAACATGGTTTATTAATGCAAACAAGCTTGTCACCACTTGATAAGCGTCAAAGTATTGCCTTGACAGGCCCCCGTTAACACAACCTCATTGACAAGGCCCTGTTTATGTGGTATTGCCCCATCAAAGGGGGCCACGTTGACGTAGCATTTGCTATGTCTACGAGGCCCCATCAACCTAGTCTTGTAGCAAAAACTATAAATACAAGCTCCAAGCCATGTTTATGGGACATCAAGTCATAATAGTAGCAGAGCTCTTGTAGTTTTTCCATTTAAAAGTTAGAATATTTAAAGTGTACAAATCTTTATTTAAGCACCATAGTACCTAAACCACACTAGTGTGTATAGTAAAGACGAGCCTTTTGGTCAAACCTTGCAACACTTAGAATAGATTAATGATTTATTTATGCATTCATTGTTTTTATTAAATATGCAATTAATTAAGCTAAATTAGACTTAAAGAAATTAGTTAATTGTTTAAGCTAAATAGATTAAACACATAAGTATGATCGCTTCGAGCATAAACACGTATTTGCTTGGTAATCCTAGCAGTGTTATTGCTTGGTGCACTTAGTAGTGTAACACTTGGTAACCTAGGAGTGGATATGTGGGTTCAAGACATGTAGAAAAGTGGGACCAAATGCTTATGTTAGGACTAGCTAGAGACTAGTAAAGTAGTTAAATTAAATTAGTTATTAAAATACTTCATCTCTCTATTTAAGTATCAAAGAACATGGAACATAAAACAATAAAGCTCATATGCCTTGATTATACTTAATCATATCTTTGTACATCACAAGTGTAACTAGGAAGATAACTAGTGCACCTTTAGGGTGAGGTTCACTTCATAGAGAACTAGTGCATCATAAACTATGAAGTCCACGAAATTTGACCAGATTGTGTGTGAATGCTTTGTGATTCATTTGGTTGAGCGTAGGGGTACCTTCAACTGCTCATCATTGGCATTGTTGTTAGGTACTCTTTTTGTTGAAACATGCACTATCAAGGATTAGTGAACATTATTAATATTGTTGGATGAGCCCCAAGGTCAACATCATTCTCAAATTATATAATTAGAAAAACACACTAATATTTTATTTGTTTGCAAGATGTCTTCTTCTCACAAGCATGAAGCTTTCAAACCGTCGATCTCACAACAGTGTAAGATGATATATACTCATTTAGATGAGTATGTACCTAGCTTCACCTTCATCCTACATCAGGATGAACAACTGCGATGGTGTGATATAGAAGGCAACATTGTAATGCCTCCCAATCAATTTGTGCCTGTGATGCTACTTCAAACTCTTAGTTAGGCATCCAAGATCTTCAAGAGGAATATGTTGTAAATGGTTATGAAACTCAAGACTACCATCCCATTGACACATAATGTAGGAGAGATTGACACTAGGAGAAGCACCATGAGTTTGCAAAGGGAAAATAGTTCACCAATTCCTTATTCCTACTAAATCAAGACAATAATAGGGTCCTTTCTCTAAAGGCTTTCAACATGAAAATTCTCCACCTCTTGTTATTGATGATGAGGGTGTGAACCTAAATATACATTCTACTATCAACAACTAGGTTTAGGAAAAGATGGTAGTCAAGGAAAGAGCTCGGGCAAGCATCAAGAGAATAAGAAATCTGATGAACATGGCCATGATAACTGAAGGGGAGTTAGTAGACACCATGGTGGTGTTAGTCCTCCTCCCTCTTCATCCTATTCATTTGAATCTTCTTCTTCCTCTTCTTCTAATTCTGAAAAATGCCATAGAAGAAACAATCATGATTTGGGTGAGCAACAGAACAATAATATTGATTGCCATGCCCACAATAATTGAAGGGGTAATAGAGGACATCATCGATGACAATGAAATAATGATGATGATGAGCGTTTGCTAGTAACTCGAAGTACTCTTAACATTATAGAGGTAGTCAAGATTCCAATTAGGCATGTGAAGGATAGTCGAATTAAGTGCTTAGACATGAACAATATCCCAAGATTTGAGGGGGATATAACTCTGATTCATAGACACATCTACAAGCTTTTCATGATGCATGTGCCTTGCAAAACATTGAAAATGATAGAAACTCAAACTCTTCCCCATGACACTCATCAAAGAGACTGAAAGCTTGTACTAGTCCTTAGAGTTGAAATCTATCCATCAATGGATTACAATGCTTGAGCTATTCAATGATAAATACCAAACATATGCCAAAATGTCTAATCTAAGAATGCTAATCCAAGGTTGGAAATAAGGAACACATGAACCCTTGGATGCCACCATGGGTAGATATTATTCTCTCATACATTGATGCCCTAGCCATGGTTATTCTTAGAGGGAACAACTTCACCACATCATCGATGGGCTCAGAGTAGAAATCAGAAGAACTCTTGGGGTTTATGTCCAAGGGAGACTATCTAAACTAAGAGAGCATCAAATACAAAGGTTGATAGAGCAGGTAGTAAAAGAAGAAGGTGAGTTGTGCAAAAGGGAAAGTGCAGAAGAATATAATAGAGATTCTTTCATTAGAAAAAGGGAGGTCCAATTCTATGATGGGGAGGAATCACCATTGTTGAAGTGGTGAACAAAAAAACCTTGCTCATTAAAAAATTTGTTTCTAACATTTTGGCAAAGGTTTATAAATTATGGGACTCTTTGGATGAAAATTTTCAAATTACTATGAAGATTGTTGAAGAATCCAAAGAGTAGAATAGTGATCACCATCATAGGAGGTGGAAAGAAGCTTAACATGCCTACCAAAGAGGTAAGGGCAAAGCTATTGCAGTAAAAGAAGTTGTGGAGACAAACTTTGATGTTGATGTTGGATGTGACATTTGTGAATATGAACATCTAAAGGGATGTTGTCGTATGATGTTACATTTACAAGAGTCTGGGGTGTATGCAATGAACCCACCACTAGCAAGGAGGCAAGCACCTAAACAATTTCCTTATTCTTAAGGTAATCCAAGGTAGTTTCACCAGCAACAACATGCCTACTATCCTAGTGGAGCTCCACCACAACCATATGAGCATTACTAGTAGTGGCACCAACCACAATTGTGGGGTATGCCACTACCAAGATAATAGTACCATTACAGGCAACCAAATCCATATGGATACTATGTTCAGCAACTCATTTCTCCACTAAGCTTAGTAAGCCATGCATCATTCCAACATTAGTATTATCTTCCAGAGTACCATAAAAATAATTCACCATCTACTTGAGGGAAGTAGCCATATCCATACCATCCTCTGCATCTGTCTGCACACATCCCTCTACCCTCAACCTAGTTACCTCCTTCTTCATTCATGTAGGGTGAAATTCCCCCATCGCTACAACAATGAAATGCTACAAGGGCTATAAATTTACAACCAGTCTTCCAGCCAAGTGGTTTGGACAATCGATCCAAGAAATGATAATTTTTCCAACCCAATAGTCCTCCCAAACCTCACAACCTACGTTGGTCGCCCTGTATCTCCAACACCCTTATCCTTTGCATTAAAAATATTTCAGTGCACTTCAAACCAAACATTGCCTCATATATGCACTGTGATGTTAACTCATGTTGTTTTTGATTGGATTAAGGTTGGCAACCTTTCCATGAAACGATCTAACCTAGAAAGTCCTCTTATTTACTTATAAATTGCTAGACATAAGCCATGCAAGGCCCTCTTGATTCTAGTTTTGGTATTAATCTCATCTCTTATGACATGTACAAGGCTTGGAACCTACCACCTCTTAAGAAGAGCAATATCCATTTAGAATTGGGAGATCAATTAATCACTTTCCCTTTGGGGTTAGTGGAGGACATTGTGATCATAGTTTGTGGGTGGTCCTATCTTGTCAATTTTCTAGTGATCAAGGTTGAAAACTACAACGGTAACTTTCCTATCATTATGGGATGTGCGTGGTTGAGCACTATTGATGCACAAATGGGCATTAGGAACCTCTCCTTGGAAATCTCCAAGGAAAATGAATTTGGATGGCTTAAGAAGAAGCGAGTTCCATGCATTGTGTACAGTAATAACGATTGCAATTGTGTGAAAAAAATCTAGTCAATTAAAAGTACATTCCTCGCAGCATGTAATTAGTGTACACATGAAACAGATATCCAAAGGTGTTTATATGAAGCAGCTACAAAATAGAAGGGCACCTAGTGGCTAACAATTGACTCTGATAGTAGCACATTATGCATGGAACCTACTAAGAGCCTAACATGTGCCTATGTCAAAGGCATGGATGAACTTGAGCAAGTTTATCACCAACTCTCTAATGATGAAGATGATGATACCTATTTTGAAGAGTTGGAAATCCTTGATAATTTCAAGAAAGAGCCCCTAGAGTTAAAAAATCTACTAGCCAACATGAAGTATGCATTTTTAAACAATGGTAAGCTAGTTATCATCAATGTGAATCTTGCTCTCGAACAAAAATACAAGCTGTTAATAATGGTTAACAAATGGTCAATAGCCTTTGCTTGATCATATCCTAAGCTAACTGGAATTTATCCAAGGATATGCTAGCATCGTATCTACATTGACTTGGCCATGGAGCCAATAAGGTAGCTGCAGAGGCGGCTAAATCCTAAGTTGAAGTAGATCATCAAAGGGGAAATAGAACAACTCCTCAAGGTAGGGTTCATTTATTCCACTGTATATAGTGAGTGGGTTAGCCCACTTGTAATTGTGCTAAAGAAAGGTGGCAAGTGGTGAGTCTGCATTGACTTTAGGTTGTTGAACATGGCAACATTTAAAGATCATTTTCATTGTCATTTATGGACCAAGTGTTGGACACTATCTTTGGGCTTTGCTATTATAGCTTCTTGGATGGTTATAGTGGCTATAACCAAATCTAGATTGCATCAAAGGATTAGGCCAAGACAACATTCACAAGTTCCTAGGGGGACTTCTGTATATTATAAGATGCCATTTGATCTATGCAATGCCTGGTCCTTAGTATTTTGAAAGAGCAGATTGGTAGCAGGGTAGAAGTCTTTATGGATGACTTTTCTACCTATGGGGCTACATTTGAGCAAGCCTTGGATCACCTTGAGCAGGTACTAAAAATATGTGTTGAAACAAACCTTAGGCTCAATTGGTAGAAAAGTCATTTAATGGTCTAGGAAGGCATAGTATTAGGGCATAGAATTACTTAAGTAGGGATTGAGGTAGACCCGAAAAAGATAAGGGTCATCCAAGGAATCACATGCCAACCAGAGATAATCAAAGATGTCTGATCATTCCTTGGACACACTAGCTACTATCTATAATTCATAGAGAATTTTTCTAAGATTGCAAAGTCATTAGTCGAGCTTACAAAGAAAGATGCTCTATTCATCTGAACCAAGGAATGGGAACATGCATTCCAATAGTTAAAGAACAAACTCATAGAAACTCCAATTCTATGAGCACCAGAATTTTCTAGACCATTTCAAAAATGATAGATGTAGCTAATTATACCTTGGGAGCCATCCTTACATAGTTGGACAACATGAAACATCCATATTACATTCATTGCATGAGCCAAAGCATTGTGGGTGCACAGTTGAATTACATCACAACTAAGAAAGAACTAATAGTAGTGGTGTATGCTCTTGAAAAGTTTAGGCACTATATGCTTGGCTATAAAGTTTTTATGCACACAGATCATAGTGCCGTCTACTTCCTAATGAACAAGCCAACCATGAGCCCCCATATCATACGATGGCTATTGATTTTACAAGAATTTTATTTCACAATGGTAGATTGGAAAAGGACTAAGAATGTGGTCGTTGATCATTTCTCTTGGTTAAGATGGGATAATAAAGAGGAGGAGAGCTCACTCTTTGATCAATTTCTAGATGAACTCCTTTTTACATGAGTAATGAATGAAAAAATGCCTACAAAAACAAAATGGTATGAAAACATCCTCACTTACCTTCTCACATAGGAGATGCCACAAGATCTGGACTTTAGAAAGAAACAACAATTTATTCATTAGATTAAGTACTTCATGGAAATTAATGGATACCTTCAATCTTTAGGGATGTCCACTAGTTTGTTCGATCCTATGAGTGCTATCAATGAGATGGTGGGATGAGTGCCTAAATGAAGGGTCCTCAATAGTGGATTCAACCACTAGAGGCTTTTGACATATGGAGCATTAACTTGATGGGTCCCATCACACCCATGTCCAATGGAAAGGCGTATATCATCGTAGTAGTTGACTACTACACCAAATGGGTAGAAACAGTAGCCATCACTGATTGTACATCATCCACTACTACTAGATTTGTACAACAAAATGTTGTAAATAGGTTTGGGGTGCCATGTGCACTAATATCTAATAATGGAACTTATTTTATAGGTGTCACTTTTTGCAAACTCATGCAACACTTGGGGGTTGAAGATAAATTAACAACACCCTATCACCCCAAGCTAATAGTCAAGTAGAGGTAACTGAAAAGGAGATCACAAAGATCGTAACAAGGACTATAAGCAAATATAGAAGAGATTGCAGAACAAAACTCAACAATGCCCTCTAGGCCTACCACTTCACGTGGAAACTTTCTATTGGCTACTCTCCCTACAAGTTGGTGTACGAAAAACTTCCAACACTCTTGGTTCAATCTAAACTCCATACACTCTCAACAACCTATGATCTTAACCTTGAACTAAGCCTAGCATAAAAAGAAAGATTGATCAACCTAAATGTGCTAGGTGAAAATTGATTAGTGGCCCTATCTTTGAATGAAGTGCATAAAGCATTCAACAAGCAATGTCATGACCTTAGGATACTGAAAGTAAAATTTCAACCAAGAGATAAGGTTTTCTATTAGAACCCCACACATGTATCTCAAAAAACAAAGTTCCAAACGTTATGGGAGGGACCTTACATAATTGAAAAAACCTTTTCTTCTAGGGC
Organism: Gnetum montanum; assembly: GCA_015680685.1. Classification (NCBI taxonomy): domain Eukaryota; kingdom Viridiplantae; phylum Streptophyta; class Gnetopsida; order Gnetales; family Gnetaceae; genus Gnetum; species Gnetum montanum. The sequence continues at coordinate 283,180 of MNCI01021654.1, forward strand.
ATGACCATATGCAAACTTGAGAACTGAAATAAAAAGCAACTAGTGAACATCCAACAAGTAAAGCCTTTCTACAAGCCAAAGCAAGCCACTACAACAAATGCCTCAGCGGATAGATAAACATGCTCAATTTTTCAGATCTCTTCCTTCCAACTCAGTTGTGGGGGAGATGGCCATCCATGCTAACCATCCATATGGCTTTGTATTTTTTTTATTTTTGTTTTCTACATTTTTGATTTTGCAATTTATTTATTTTACACCTTTTTGATTTTCAAATTTTTTTCTATTTTACACCATTTTTTGTTTTACACCATCATAGTACATTTAAATCTTTTTATAATATTTTAAACTTTCTTATATATTTTACTTTGTTTTGTTTAAGTGTGACTCTCAAAATTTTGCTTATAAATGTGCTTTGTACTAATGGGACACAGTGGTGCTATAGATATTACTAATGGTGGTTTGTGCTTTATGTTTTGTTTGCTAATGTTTGGTTTCTATTTTTGGATTTTTGTGCTGATGGCTAAGTCATGGTTTCTTTTTCATGGAATAGGTAGTGAGTGGATGACATCCACCCAATCACAAACTCTATGGTTTTCCTTGTTTTAGAAGTTTAACGTCCCTTTCATTAAATCAAATTTTAATAAATTTTTGATCTTAGTAATTTCCAAATTTGGGAAAGATTCAAAGGTTTACATAGGATGTGACTTCAAGGGGACTTAATACTCTTCTTACTCTTCTACTTACTTGGGAGCTCGAGTGTTTACATGGACTTCTTACCTTTTCATTTTGACCAATAATAGGAAGTGAAATAAAGTCTTTACATAGTGTAGTTCCCATCCAAAAAGAAAGAAAGAAAAAACCAAAACAAAAAAAGAAACAAAAACATGATGGAAATTTAAAGCACACCCCTTAGACAAATAAATGGGCCACAAGCACTAGTTATGGGACTAGAAAGACATGTTACCAATGCCTGAATGTCCCCTCTAACTAAGGCCCTCTCTCACTTTCTACTTCTCTTTTCTTCTCTTTATGGAATAGTGGTTATCATATGGGTGTACTTTTGTGTCTCGAGGTAGTGGATCAATCTTGGATTGGTGATGCGAAGTCACTAGAAGAGGTTGGTTTTGGTTTGGACAAAGGATGGATCTTCTCAAGTCATTTTAAACACAAACTTCACAAGGGACATCTTATGATCTTAGTTTGGAATTCCATTCCACCTTCTCCATCATTCATCTATGCTGATCGTAACTCATCTCATTGCTAGTGTCCATGTTCTTGATTTGATGTCTTGGTTTAATGTACTTGAGTTCTTAGGTAGAATCTTCCAGGTTTTGTTCCTTAACTTTTGTCGATCATTAATCACCTATGGGGCCCATGAACTCCTTAGGTTGAGGTTATGTAAAGGTAAACAAGGCATGTGCCTGCTATGGGGAGGACCCACTTGCATCTCTCTTGGTTGTGTTTGTTAAGCACCTTATCCTTAGGCATTCTTACAAATAGAATCTTTTGTACATCCATCTTCTACATCAGACCATGTGCTCCTTTACATATTTTATTCAACAAATACTTTCTTAGTTAAAGTTTTTAATTTTTGAGCTTTCAAAGACCCTCTTCAATGATTTCCTCATATTCTTAGTTTTTTTGGAACTCCATAGACCCCAAGTTCATTGAAAAATTCCTTGTATTTTTTAAGATAGTCAAATTTCAAAATTTTTCCTATAGACCCCATATACAAGGCCTCATCGATGGAGCAAACCCATATACAAGGCCTCATATATGGGGCCCTGTCAACATGGTAGAAAAGTACTATATATAGGCGCGATCCCACTTGGGAATTTTTACATTTTCTCATAAACGCCAAGGGAGTTTTTCAAATTTTTAGAGCCCATAACTTCCTAATTGTTTATCTAAATCACTTCATTCTTTGATCCTATAGCTGCCAAAGGTAAGCTCTTCCTCATGGGGGCCACAAATGTATCATTTTTTATAGAAATTTTTTTGCCATTTTCTATCTCCCACAAAGGTTTAACTAAGAAATCAACTCTTAAACACCAAATTACAAGAGTTAAACCTTTCCAACAAACTTTAGTGACATTTATAATAAATAATTAATAAAATAAGCAATCTACCATGGTCCAAACTTAGCCAAAGTACCATGGTCCAACCTTAGCCAAAGTGTAACTAACTAATGAGAGAAAATATTTAAAACCTCAAAGTTACACATTATATCTACTAATCCATGGATATGTTGTGACCATAGATGGCATCAAAAGGAAAGCATGTGTAGGAAGGAGGACCATCTCAACCAAGGTAGAAACGACCTAGAATGGGAAGGGGCCAAGAACACGCCTAGGAAGAATCACTTGCAACCCATGCCATAGGTCCTTTTAGGGAAGAGGTCAAGGTGGAATCTATTTGAGAAATTCTAGAAGCAATAGCAGCAACAAAACACTTCAATCAGGATGATGCACCAGTTCAACAAGAAAATTTCAAGGTGACTTTGATAAAAGCTTACCTAAATCAAATCAAATTGAGAGAGGTCCAAAAAATGGTGCTCTAGGAGTTAAACTTTGGCCCTTTCTTGGAGCAAGCACCAAAAGAAGGGCATGGCCAACTAAAGGTGTCTCCCATGTTGCCAATTATCACTTCCACTAGGGAGTGGTATATGGGAGAGGTATTTTTATTTTGGAATAGCAGGTAGCCTAGATCCATGGTATAAATTAAGGACACTTTAGTGTCATACTTGACGTAGGTTATTACTGTAATGTTTGGGTTGTTAGATATGGGGGTAAGTCTTACTGAGATTCCAATGTAAGTAGATTATAACATCAAGAAAGAATGGGTGTGACAGTGCTATGGTATTGACTGTAAGGAGTTTGGTGTGCTTACATGGGCAAAAAGGATCCATTACAAGATTATGGCCTTCCACCTCAATCCCATGGTGAGGGTAAGCAAAATCACCACCTTTTTTAGCTGAGCATGCGTCGCTTTAAGTGGGAAATTCCCTATCAACCTTCCATAGTTGATCTATCTAGAGATGGAGAAGTGGTTTAAAGAAAATGAACATGGAAGGAAGGCACTTCCCTTCCCATGCCTCATTAGAAAACTCTATCAGAGGGGAGGAATAGTCTGTTACACCAATGATGTTGTCAGGCATGTTCTAGTTGCCAATTGGGAAAAATGATGAAAGACAAGATGTCTGCAATGACTATCCAATAAGAGGAGTAGCAACCACCACCTCCATATTCTACTCAAACACCTGTGCCAGACATCACTACAATAGCCCAACAGTTGCATGAGTACCAAGAATGGCTCTTGAGTGAATAAGAGCAACAAGTAGGTATGAGTGACGGGGACCCATTTGTATACAAACCAACAATGAGTAACCTAAATGAGGTGGCTTGAACAATCAACTTGATGGGTGGAGGTGGATCTATTTTCTCAGCCCAAAGAACACGGTTGCCTACAAGGTTGAATCCTAGCATCAAAGAGGTTACAGTCTCTCTCGTAGAATAATAGTCACTCCCAAAAATCTCTGGGAACACCATGATCTTCTTGGTGTGCTTGGAGGAAGATGAGGGGGCAACTATATTAGTGGTGTAATACCTTTAAGGGTAGGAGACAACAGTAAAGGTGGTTGCTGATCATATTTTTGAAATGCTCAATGCACCCTCTAGCATTTGCATTAGACATGATTGTACTCAAAGACATGCATACATCTACAGGAACCATAAGCAGTAGAATAAATGTAGCACAACATGAAGATTTGCTAGATCAATTGGTAGGAATTAGGTAACTACTTGCAAATGTCTTTGACCTTTTGAATAATATTATTGTAACCTAGTCAGAGCTACTAGAGGCAAGGGGCAAGAACATTTATCTTAGAGGAGTAACTCGAAATAGTGAAGGAGTTGAATGAATGATTAGCTGCTAAAGTTACTAAATTAAGAACCTAGATTGCCAACCTTACATTTCTCAACCTGACATTGACAAAAGATGAAGCTATTGAATAGCTCAATACTAGATTGAAAGGGGTTGAGAGTGTAATGGAGACATTGGTGATCTATCGATCCTTGGCAAATGCTACACAACACAAAATTTAGAAGGCCTTGGATCAAACCCTTTAGGAGAATGTATAATTGATCGTAGAAAATCATTGCCTAAAAAATGTTGATGAGCATAAAAAATAATTAACTAATTTCATCCATCAACAATAGGAGCAATTGACTAGAGCAAATGAAGAACTAAAGAGATTGACAGTAGAAAATAGAAACCTCTTCATGGAGGAGGTTTGTGCTCTTCACTAGAAAACTGTGATTAAGGAAGCTGCTTGGAAATCGGAGGCTCTCAAATTTGAGAGAGTTAAAGATCATTATAGAGAATAGGTTGGTCTACAAAAAGTAGTAAATGAAAAACACATCCAATTGGTGAAGGTGAAAGTGAATGAAATCCTCCAACAACTCTAGTAAGGAAGAGAAGTTTGTCAGCCTATTGTTAATGGGATAGATGCCTACAACAAGGCAGAAATCTACATGAAAAAGTTGCAAATTGAGGAGATGATGAAATATATGGAGCTTGTTAATCTTTGATATGCAAATCTAGCCATGTTAACTATTGGATGATCATGGTTAGAACTAGAGAAGCAAGTGGCCAGCTTGTACTTATTGTACAAGGCCAAGTTCAAGTATCATAAAGACACCAAGCAGAAACTTGCCATAGCAAATGCTAAACTCGAAGTTCTCAAGAGCATTTACACTAATCAAAGATTTACCACTGAGAACTTAGATAGAAGGATGAACAACTACAAGAAGTTGTAGAATGTAGTAAGCGTGTTCAATATCAAATGCAAAAATTTTGTTGCCTAGTTTGTCAATGTAAAGAAGATGTTCTTAATAATACCCTGTTTGCAAAATATCTCCATTCTAGCCTACATTGGTGATGTTGCGTGGATTGTGAATGATCCTTGAAGTAAAGACAAGAAGATGAACGCATTACTAAATGCCTTTTGCCTTTCACTAGAGGTTGTAGCCGTCAGGATAGCCATAGCCACCTTAGCCACCACACATGCTCGAAGTTGGTAGAGGTCCTTCAGAACCTTAGGAGCCTCCACCACCTAGGATTGTATGATCTTCTTCACCATCTTCATGCCATCAAAGGATGTGTTATCCAATTTTTTGTAGTCATTTCATAGTGTTCAATTTGTATCATGAACACCACAATTTTTGTAATTTGTTGATTTGTACACTCGGGCACTTAGTTTTGTTATGTCAAGGGTCAGTTAATAATCCCATACCTTTCCAACTTTGCAAAGAAACTTGAGGACAAGTTTTCACTTAGTCGTGGGGGTATGATGAGCATCAAAGTGTCACATTAACAAGCTTCTATTGACACACCCTTCTTGGTGAGGTCCCATTTACGTGGTGTTGCCTCATCAACGAGGCCACATTTATGTGGTATTGCCCCATTAACAAGGCCACGTCGACCTAGCCTTTGCTATGACTATGGGGCCTTGTCGACATAGTCCTATAGCAAAAACTATAAATACAAGCTTCTAGTCGTGTTTATGGGACATCAAGTCATAGTAGTAGTAGAGTTCTTGTAGTTTTTCCATTTGAAAGTTAGAATATTTCTTTGAGAACTCATAGTAGGAGTTAGAAAGTGTACGGATCTTTATTCAAGCACTGTTGTACCTAAACCACACTAGTGTATACGGCGATAAAGACGAGCCCTTTGATCAAACCTTGCAACACTTAGAATAGATTAATGGTTTATTTATGCATTCATTTTTTATTAAATATGTAATTAATTAAGCTAAATTAGACTTAAAGTGATTAGTTAATTATTTAGGATAAATAGATTAAACACATAAGTACGACAGCTTTGAGTGTAAACACATATTTGCTCAGTAATCCCAGTAGTGTTATTACTTGATATGCCCAATAGCGTAGCACTTGGTAACCCATCAGTGGATACGTGGGTTCAAGACATGTTTGGAAGGTGGGACTAGATGCTTATGTTAAGACTAGTTAGAAACTAGTAAAGTAGTTAAATTAAATTAGTTATTAAAATACTTCATCTNAGTGGGACTAGATGCTTATGTTAAGACTAGTTAGAGACTAGTAAAGTAGTTAAATTAAATTAGTTATTTAAATACTTCATCTCTCTATTTAAGTGCCAAAGAACATAAAACATAAAACAATAAAATTCATATGCCTTGATTACACTTAATCATACCTTTGTACATCACAAGTGTAATTGGAAAGATAACAAATGACCTTTAGGACGAGGTTCACTTCCTAGAGAACTAGTGCATCAAAAACTATAGAGTCCATGGAATACGGTCAGATTGTGTGCCAATGCTTCATGATTTGTATGGTTGAGTGTAGGGGTACCTTCAATTGTTCATCACCACTCTCATTTCTATGGGATGTCCTAGTGTTAATAGAGATTATTAAATATGCATGAACACTAAGCAATCTATAGATTGATGAGAAAAAATCTTATTCACTCAACATGACGTGTGATGAAAGTCGATTTACTTGGTCATGTTGATGTAGGTTTGGCTTCATCAATGCATCAAAGTTAATTAATACTTATAAATATAGTTCATCCATTGTATTTATGACAACATTTAGTCATTAGTGTAGCCGAACTCTTATAATTTGATTCTATATAACTTCAAGTTTGTCACTGAGTGCTTGTAGCATGGATTGAGTAGACTGTACGACATTTTATTTGAGTGTTGATGTACCTAAACATATTTTCTTGGTAGAAATAACATTGAGATCTACTTCTTTCATTACAAAACTTAGCTTAGTATTCTAATCTTTGAATTTGCGACTTATTTTACTTATTTTTTTAAATTCATAAACTATGTTAATTAATATACTTTTATTGTACTTAGCTAATTCACATGAGTATGACTAACTTCGAGCATAAACACATTAATGTTCAGTAATTCTAGCAAAGAAAACTTGAGACATCTAGTAGTGAACACATGATAACGTAGAAGTGCTAATACATGTTCAAGATGTATATGGCAAGTTGGGAATGGATACTCTATGTTTAGGCTAGATTAAATTTCTTTCTTGCACCTAGATTAATTAGTTTAATACTTTATTAATAAAACTTGATCCTATGTCTCAATCGTACTTAACCATATGAATCAAATACATACAATTGTGATTAGGAAGATAATGATTAGTGATTGAGTATTTAGCTATCTAAGGTAATTAACTAATCTTAGTCCATGGAATTTAACAAGACTGTATATGAACAATTGTGATGTGTATGGTTAGGCATAGGATCTCTGTTGCTGATTGTTGGTGCCATTGCCATAAATTTTTGCTAGTATTTTAAATAAATAGAATTATTTAAGGATTGCTATTAGAGACTAAAATAATAAATATTTTAGAAACAGTAATATTTATTCAAAGACACTTATTAATTACAACATTTCATATTTTCGTAATGTAGATTTTCCACTTGCTAATGATTTACCAAAGGAATGTGATAGAACCATTAAGAATTGGGATGAAGTCTCACAATAGCTAAAAGAAGTTTAGTAGGATTTGAAATCATGCTATCTAGATTTTTCTTTTATTCTTCACCAAGATGAATAGCTATGATGGAGGAATGTAGAAGGTAACATTATGTTGCCTCTTCACTATTTGATTTCATCAATGCTCATGGCAGCATTGATGAAAGTAGAACTTAAAGTAGAAGCTTGTGATAACAAGGTTGCTCATGAAATTTCCAAGCCCTACCAGTCCATTGAGATCCAACTATGAAAAGATTGTTTCATGGAGGCACACATGAAGCCTCTAAGGGAAGGAGTACTAATACTCACTTGACATCATAATTAAGAAAGAGGATACTGATTACTAGTTTAGGCTACCTCAATGACAAAATCCTCCACCCCTTAGTGGAGATAATAGAAAACTATGCATGGCTATGTTTAGCCTTAACAACTAACCAAGACAAGGGGAAAATAAGAAATAGCACAAGAGGAACTTGAAGGCCAATGTCCTTCAATATATAATCAAGAAAACATCAAAGGGGTTAGGAGAGATTAAGAAGCTAGAATAACTCTCCTAGTTCTCCATCTTCATCCCCTTCATGCTCATTATCAAGATTTGACGAGGGTGAACATGATCAAGATAGAAGGGGAAATGGTCATAGAGCTAGTAGAGATAACATAAGGAGTTGTTGTAGAGATGGCCAAAGAGAAGGTAGAGAAGAATAAGAAGATGGGAATAAAAATGAATGAAGGCATAATAGATAATGCCAAAGAAGACATTATCATAATAGGAACCATGAAAATCATGCTAATCATTACAAATCATTACTTGCTACTTGGAGCATGATAAACATAAGAGAGAAAATTTATATTCCTGCTAGGCATCAAAGGAATAACCAAACTTAATAGTTGGATATGAATACTATTTCTAAGTTCAAGAGAGGTTATAAATGTAAAGTGCATAAAATAAAATAAATGCATAAGAAAATAAAATAAAAAAAATGTGTAAGAAAAAAATCTCAAGTGCTGCAAGGATGAATCAAAGAGCTCATCTTTATTGCTGTACACAAGGTGTGCTCAGGTACATAATGCTTGAATAAAGATCCATCCACACTTAGACCTCTTACTGCGAGCACTTGGAAAATACTCTAACTTTCAAACAGACTATAGGAGTTTCGCTTCTTGACTGTTAAAAGACTTCTTCCCAATTGTGCGCCTAGGCATTGTATTTATAGGCTTTGGAGCAACTACTTTAAAAATTAGAGTAACCGCTCTAATAATTAGAATAACTGCTAAAGTAACTGCTAAAGTAACTGCTAGAGTAACCACTTTAATAATTAGAATAACTATTAGAGTAACTGCTAGAGTAACCACTCTAATAATTAGAATAACTACTAGAGTAACCACTCTCATCATACCCCCACGACTGAATGAAAAATCATCCTCAAGTTCCTTACAAAATGTTGGGAAGGTATGGTATTATTGACTAATTGAAAACTGACGATGGAATGGGATGACAGACTCAATGTGCCCAGTGAACGGATCAATAAGCATATTACAACATTAGTGTTCATGGCCATTGTAGTGAACACTCATACATAAATGACATCCAAGCCTTTATTTGGCAGCTTGTAGAGAAAGAGAGAGAAAGAAAATGAAGCATGTTTCTACCAATGCTAAGATTGCACATTCCATTGTTTATCCATAGCCACGCCACCAAGCTTGCTCCTTTCGTAAATGCTCTAGTTCTGGTCCATCCTAAGTGCTTCCTCCAAGCCTAGTCCATTGTTTGTACGATCGCCATCTACACACACAACACAGTCACAAATGAGTAAAGATAGATAAACCACAATGTAGTTAATACCTTGCCTTGATATGAAGTGCATTGGCTAAGTTGTGGTTATGGCAGAAATTGGTTCGGAGATTTATCATAGGTGACTAACCAAGGTGTAGGGGTTAGGCGAATAGTAAAATGGAGAAAATTGAAAAATTTGTGCCAGTGCCCCCACGACTAAGAGCGAACCTCTAGTAGCTATAAGATGGAAAAATATAAGGAATAAGAAAGATGGAAAAAAATAAGAACGACAACACCAATAAAATGGATGTCATGGATGGGGATGAAACAAGAGATGATTGATTGCAAGAAATGTTTAAGGAAAAAAACTTAAAAATTGCACCAAAAAGGAATGCCAGTGGGTCCTCCCCAAAGCAGGCTTATGCCTTTTATGCCTTGACAAACCCACAAACCAAAGAGTTTGTAGGCTCTAGGAATGTCATTTGGAAGTAAGAGTTAAAAACTTACCCACAAGAATTCACCAAATGAAAAAAATGCATCAACCTAGAACAAACTAATGATAAAACTAGCAATGAGGTGGAAAATGGAAAGAAAGATGGAGAGGAGAGAATGACTAAGTAGAACTTCATCCCAAATCCAAACTCAAACCAACCACATTCAGTGACCTTGCATCAATACACCTGGCCAATCCATCCTCTTGAAGTAACAAGAATGCCTTCACAAAGAGTGACCACCATCCTGAGGAGAGCGAGATGGAGAAGTAGGAAGCGAGAAAGGGCCTTAGTTAGAGGGAACCTTTAGGCATGAGTAACATGTCTTTCTAGTTCCATAACCAGTGCTTGTAGCCCATATTGCTTTATTATGTCTAAGGGGTGTGCTTTGAATTCTCACTTTTCTCTTTTTTTTTTTGCGTGAGAACCACACCATGCAAAGACTTATTTTTATTCACTCAGCTTCTTGATTTTTGAACAATGTCAGAATGGCAAAAAACCCAAGAAACAATCACCCAAGAGAATGGCTAGCACAAATGCATCGAATTCCTTTGAAGTCATACCTTTTTCATCCTTTGAGTTTTTCCTTGGTTTGAAAAGTACCCAACCACCAATT
>MNCI01021654.1:300080-322818 GCA_015680685.1 Gnetum montanum
TGCTTGTGTAATTTAACGATTTTCTTAATTGATCAAAATGAATTGCTGTGCTAATAACAGAAATGTAAAGTGCATAAAATAAAAGAAATGCATAAGGAAATAAAATAAAAGAAATGCGTAAGAAAACAAATCTCAAGTGCTACATGGATGAATCAAAGAACTCGTCTTTATTCCTGTACACAAGGTGTGCTCAGGTACACAATGCTCGAATAAAGATCCATCCACACTTAGACCTCCTGTTATGGGCACTTGGAAAATACTCTAACTTTCAAATAGACTACAAGAGTTTCGCTTCTTGACTGTTGAAAGACTTCTTCCCAATTGTGCGCCTAGGCACTGTATTTATAGGCTTGGGTGCAACTACTCTAATAAATAGAGTAACTGCTCTAATAATTAGAATAATTACTAAAGTAACAATTAGAGTAACCACTCTAATAATTAGAATAACTACTAGAGTAACCACTCTAATAATTAGAGTAACTACTAGAGTAATTGCTTTAGTAACCACTCTAATAATTAGAGTAACTGCTAGAGTAACCGCTAGAGTAACCACTCTAATAATTAGAATAACTACTAGAGTAACCGCTAGAGTAACCGCTCTCATCAAATGTTTAAACTATCATGTTAATCCATGTGATTATAGATTGGAAAAAGGCAAGAAATACTCCTAGAAAAAGAATTGATTTGAGAAGTGCCTTAATTTATTTCCAAATCAATAGAAATGCATTGTGTAAGGAACTACTAGACTCAAGTTTTGAAGTCAATCTAATCTCTTAGGAGATGTATAAAGCATGAAACCTATCATCACTCAAGAAATGTAACATTAGATTAGAGCTTGCAGACTAGTAGAGGATATTATAACCAACATTAGTGGTTAGTCATTTCATGCTAATTTCTTGATGATTCATATAAAAAATTTTAAGGATGAATTTTTTGTCATGATGGGAAGAGCCTGATTAAGCACTATTGATGCCAACGTAGGAATTAGGGACCTTTCCTTGAAAATATTCAAGGAAAACAAGCATGGAATAGTGGAGAAGAAGAGAGTTCCATGCTTCACATATAATACATGGGGTGTAATTGCATGCTGAAAATATGGACAATTAGAAGTAAAATGATTACAATAAATAAATTATGTGCCAGGTAAGAAATTTACGAAGGTGCCTATACATAGCAACTACAAGGTAAGATGACACCCAATGATTGAATTTAGATGAAAGCTACAGTTTAACTATGTGCATGAAACTAGTAGAAGCCCTCATAAGCATATATATTAATAAATTGGATGAAATGGATTACCTTAGTGATGACTTGCATGGTTTGGCCACGTTGACGAGATGCCATTAATGCAACCTTGTTAATAGGATCTCGTTGACATGATCTCGTTAATGCAGGGCTTGACTTGTTGATGTGTACTTGTTGATAGGGCATCCTGTTTCACCTATAAATGTGCACCTTTTGTCACATTTATGATATTCTTTTCATAAGTTGTAACAAAGCTCTAGTAGTTTTTCTTTATGAAAGCTAAAATATTTTCTAAGTGCCTGTAGTAGGAGTTAAAGAGTGTACAAATCTTTATTCGAGCATTATTGTACCTGAGCACTTCAATGTGTGTGGCAATAAAGATGAGCTTTCTGATCAAGCCTTGTAGCACTTGGATTAGATTAATTATGTCTTTAAGTATTTAATTTTTAAAGCAATTTTCTCTAATTTTTAAGTAATTAATTAATTAAGATAGATTAATAGCGATTAATTAAAGCACATAAGTACGACCACTTTGAGCATATGTGTAATGGTTGGTAATCCCAGTAACGCTTAACGTTTGGTAACCTAGTAATGTTATACATGTTCAGGATGTGTATGAAAAGTGGGAATAGATGCTTATGTTAAGATTAGTTAAGCGTTAGCTAGTTAGATTAATTTAGTAGTTAATTGCCTTATTCTTTATTCTTTATTCTTAGGTGACTTAGAACATGAAAAGATAAAAATGATAACAATCATATATCTTAGTTATACTTAACCATACCCTCGTACTGACAAGTGTAATTGGGAAAATAACAATTGCAATAGTTGATTCACCTCCTAGACTAGTGTACATTAAAACCTAGAAGTCATTGGAATTCAATCAGATCGTGCATAACGCTTGTGATTCATATGGTTGGATGTAAGTTCTACTCATCGCTCATCATTGGCACCACTACCAGGGATTTTTAGTTAGTGATGTGTGCTATCTAGGACTTAGTGAAATTTATTCAAGATCACTGGAACAAATCCTAAAGTCACAATCATTCAAATAATAATAATAATCATAATTAAAGCATACTATTATCTTTCTTCTAAGTGAAAATTTCTTCTTCTCACAGGCATGATAAATCAAAACTGCCAATGCCCTAAGAATTCAAAGTGGTGCATACTCATCTAGATAAGTTTGTGCTTGATTTCACCTTCATCTTACACTAGGATGAATAGCTGCGATGGAGAGACATGGAGGGCACCATTGTGTTGCTGCCCAATCCATATGTTCTTGGGATGCTACTCCAAACTCTTAAAAGGTTGGGCATCTAGGATCTTCACATAGAATATGTTGTGTATGACCATGACTATTGGGACTATTGTCCCATTGAAACACAATATAAAAGAGATCGGCACCAAGAGAATCACCATGAAGCTATGAAGGAGAAACAATTCACTAACCCATTGTTCTTGGTGAACTAAAAAGATAATAAGGATCCTTCCTCCAAGGGTTCTCAACATGAAAATTCTCCATCCCTTAACTTCGATGTAGGGGGCTTGAACCAAAATTTATAGTCCACTATCAACAATCTTGGTTCAGGAAAGAGTGGGTCCCATGATCATGAGGGCTTCAAAAGTGGAAGTCAAGGTAGGAGCTTAGGCAAGCATCATGATGATGATAAATTTGATGATCATGGTTGTGACAAGAAAAGAGGAGGTGGTAGACACTATGATGGTGGTGGTCCTTCTCCCTCTTCAGCCTCTTCATCTGCATCTTCTTCTTCCTCCTTTGAATATAATCAAAATCATAGAGGATGAAACCATAATGAAGGTGAACAGCAGGACAACAATGATAGTAGGCCCTTACATGAATGAAGGGGTAGTAGAGGACATCATCAGCATCATTGAAATCATGATGATGATGAACCTTTGCTTGCAACTTGAAGTATGCTAAACATTATAGAGGTTGCGAAAATTCCAACTAGGCATATGGAAGATAGTAGAATCAAGAGGTTGGATATGAACAAAATCCCTAGATTTCAGGGGGGATATAACTCAAATTCACAGATCCATATTCAAGCCTTTTACAATGCTTCTACCTTGCAAAACATAGAAAATGATTAAGCTACTTCCTAGAACACTCATAAAAGATGTTGAAAGTTGGTACCACTCTCTGGAGCTGAAATTAGTTCAAAGATGAAGTATGATGCTTAAGCTTTTCAATGACAAATACTAGATGTACTCTAGAGTATCCAATCTAAGAAAGCAAATCCAAGGCTGGTGATAAAGAACGCATGATCCCTTAGATGTAGCCATGGATTGGTATTATTCTCTTTTGCATAAATGTCCTAGCCATGGTTATTCTCAGTAGGAATAGCTTCACCATATCATAAATGGACTCCAATCAGAAATGAGGAGAACTCTTGGGGTTTATGCCCAAAGAAGATTGTCAAAATTAAGGGCCCATCAGATCCAAAGGATGATTAAGCAAGTTGCAAAAGAAGGAGAGCTCATAAAGAGAAAAATTATTGAGTATAATCGGGACCCTTTCATCAAGAAAAAGGGAGGTTTGATTCTATGATAGTGAGGGGGAGGCACCACTTGATAAAGTGGTGTAGCAAAAAATTTGCTAATTTAAAAATTTCTTTCTAAAATTTTGACCAAGGTGGATAAAATGTGAGAATCTTTAAATGAAAATTTTTAAACTACTCTAAAAATTATAGAGGAATGTAGAGAGCAAGGTAGTGATCATGATCATAAGAGAAGGAAGAAAGCTAAACGTGCCTATTAAAGGGGTAAGGACAAGGTTGCTGTAGTAGAAGAGGTTGTAGAGTTAGAATTAGATGATGATGGTGGGTGTGACATCTACCAATACATGAAACACCACAAAATTTTAAGCTATGGCTTCTCGATTGCAATTTTTCCCAAGTGTCAAAACAATGACACTTTTTGTAAATTTTTCTAAGTGCTAGGACTACGCTCTCCACTCCACCAGAGCATAGTCAACTAGTGGAGAGCATAGTCAGCTCAAAAACTAGTTTTCTGCAAATTTGGCTAAGCGTTAGAATGATGACACTTTCTACAAATTTTTCTAAGTGTTGGAACTATGCTCTCCACTACCCTAGAGAATAGTTAGCATAGTAAAGAGTGTAGTCAGCTCAAACTACCAGTTTCATAAATCTTTCTAAGTGTTAGAATGATGACACTTGTTGTAGATTTTTCTAAGTCCTGAGACTACACTCAAGAGCATAGTCAAGCATAGTCAGCACGAAGACATAGTTTTGCAAAAAAAATTTCTAATTATTGAGACTATGCTCGGGAGCGTAGTTAAGCATAGAAAACTTGGAAGCCTAGGTTTGGAAAATTTTTCAAATTGCAGAGACTATGCTCAGGAGTGTAGTTAAGCATAGATAGCATCAAGGCCTAATTTTTTGTAGACTTTTCTATCTATTGAGACTACGTCCTCCATTGCTTGAGAGCATAGTCAACCATAGTCAACTAGAAACCTAATTTTTCTAAGTGTTATGACTAGACTCACCCCTAGTTAGGAGCGTAGTCAGCCTCCCCTGGAGCATAGTCAGCACTTAGTCACATTTTGCCAATTTTTTTCTAAGTTTGGGACTATGCTCTCCCTGAGTGTAGAGTGTAGTCAAGCGTAGACATATGGAATAGCCTCCAAAGGCCTCCCACAATGCAACACCAACATTCACATAAGCTCCAACACACCTTCAGTAAGCATTTGCATCTTTTTTGCATCCCCATTCTCTCCAAAAATTATAACTATACTTAACACCACTTCCCATAATAGATAGCATAGTCTTCAAAAGTGGTATTTTTGGCATTTTTTCAGGTACATTGTGGTCTTTTTAGCACACAAACATGTAGTTGGCAGCATAGTTACAGTCTGGTAGTCTCGTAGGATTCGTCAAAACACACTAGAGCATAACACCATTTGCCTCAGTTGAGAGTGTAGTTGGGTGCAGTGTAGTCCTAACTGTCCCACTACCACATAGCACCCTCTCTACATTTCGGGCTAACCCTAGGCCTATGAATACCCCTGTGTTCCAACATTTTAGGGGTTGGGATTTCTTGCATTCAGTTGGCATTTTGACATTTTGGTAGACTTTGAGGTGCACTTGGCATTTCGCACTTTGGGCGAATGAGATCCAAAGACACACCAATGATTGCAGAGAGGCAAACTTGTGTTCCATGGTCCACCATGGCCAACTGTAGCACCATCACAACCCATGGTACACTATAGTGGCCAACCTGGCAGGCATGGACACCATGCCAAGTGCCAAACTTCATGGCCCAACACCACTGAGATTGTGACTACACTCTCCACTGCACCTATTGTACACCATATACCTTCTAAACCCCATTTGGTGTTAACTATGATTAACCCCATTTGGGATGGTGTTCTATTTCTCTCTCCTACATTTTTCATATTTTTTGCATTTTTAATGCATGGTCACATTACAACTACGCTCAAGTGGTAGTCTTTGCGGGTTGGCACCCCCATTTGTGCCAAAACCCTTAACTACGCTCCTCCCACAACACTTGTGACTACGCTCTACACCATTGCAAACATCGCTAGAACACTTAACACTATTTTGCATCATTTGCATTTGCATTTTGACTAACCACGCCATGCCTAGTTGCATCCACCACTGTGGTTGCAGCTGGCAAAGTCCTTGTCTGATTAAAAAGACCATTCAAGGCACTCCACCTCTATTTCCAATAGGCCCTTGCACAAATCTGGGGTAAGGCTATGTGTCCGTTGGCCCCTTAGTGATTCTAACCATTGATGTTTTTGGTCGTTATAATACGAATATCCTAAGGGATGTTGACATATTTTGTCATACTTGTAGGAATATGGGGTGTATGCTCTAAATCCTAGATTAGCAAGAAGGTAAGCACCTAGAAGGTGACCTTATCATCAAGGCAACGCAAGGTAGTTCCACCAACAACAACAAGCCTATTACCAAAGTGAAGCTCCACCACAACCATATGAGTAGTACCATTAGTGGTAACACCCATAGTCATCAAGGATGTCACCACTTAGATAGTAGTACCCTTATAGGTAGCCAGATTCATATGGGTACTATGTTCAGCAACCCATGTCTTCACATGACTCTTTCAGTCACACTTCTTTTTAGCATCACTACTATCCTCTAGAGTACTATAGAGCTCATTCTCCATCTCCCAAAGGGGAGATTCCATATCCTCAGTATCCTTATCATCCTTCAGTACATGCCCCTTCATTCTAAACCTAATTACCACCTACTCCATCCATATAGGGCAAAATTCCTACATAGCAATAGCAATGTAATGCTACCAGGGCTATTAACTTGCAACCGAATCCACATCAAAGTGGTTCAAAAAATAGATATGATAAATGATCATTTTTTTGAACCAACAATCTTACAAAGGCCTCATCAACTCATCTGTCTAGTTGCCCTGTGCATCCTTCATCCTCTGCATCTATTCTTTTTTAGAACCCTTCAAACCAAATGCCTCCCAAGATCTACATTGTCATGTTTATCCATGATGTATTTGATTGGATCAAAGCTAGTAACCTTCCTTGGAAAAGAGCTAATCCTAGAAGTCCCCTTATCTACTTAAAAATCATTAGGAATGAGCCATGCAAGGCTCTTCTTGATTTAGGTTTTGGTGTCAATCTAATTTCTCACAAAATGTACAAAGCTTGGAACTTACCTCCTCTCAAGAAGAGAAAAATTTGTTTAGAATTGATAGATCAGTCCATCACTATTCGCTTGGGACTAGTGGAGGATATTGTAACCACTATTTGTGGGTGGTACTATCTTGCCGATTTCCTAGTGATCAAGGTTGACAACTACAAGGGGGACTTTCCAATCATTATGGGGAGGGCTTTGTTAAGCATTGTTGATGTGTGAATGGGCATTAGACATCTTTTCTTGGAAATTTTCAAGGAAAATGCTTTTGAAAAGATTGAGAAGAAGAGATTTCCATACATCACATACAGTGATACAGGGTGCAATTGTGTGCATAAATTATGGTCTATCAAAAGCACATCAATCAAAGCATGTAGATAGTGTGTAGATAATCTAAAATTCAATAGTACCTGTACACAACAGCCACAAAGTAGGAGAGCATCCATTAGCTAACAGCTAATCCTAAAAGTAGCACACTTTGCATGGAACCAACTGAGAGCTTAACATGTGCTTATGGTGAACACATGGATAAACTAGAGCAAGTTCATCAGCAACTCTCTGATGATCAACCTGATGATACTTATTTGGAAGAGTTGGAAATCCCTAAAAATTTCAAACATGAGCCCTTAGAGTTGAAAACTATACTTGTCAACATGGAGTATGCATTTCTGAAAAATGGTAAGCTAGTGATAACCAATGCTAATCTTTCTTCTAAGTAGAAAAAGATGCTGCTGAATGTGATCAACAAATGGCCAACAACCTTTGCTTGGCCATATCTTGAACTCATAGGGATTAATCCTTGGATATGCTAGCATCGCATCTATACTAATCCATCCATCAAGTCAAAGAGGTAGCTACAATGGTGGCTGAACCCAAAATTCAAACAACTCATCAAAGAGGAAATTGAACAACTCCTCAAGGTAGGCTTCATTTATCCAATTGTAGATAGTAAGTGGGTTAGCTCACTTATGATTGTGCCAAAGAAAGATGACAAGTGAAACATGTGTATTGACTTTAGACTATTGAACATGATGACCTACAAAGATCATTTTCCATTGCCACTTATGGACCAAGTGTTGGAAACTATTTTTGGACATTGTTTCTATAGCTTTCTGGATGGCTATAGTGGCTATAACGAAATTTAGATTGCATCGAAGGATCAGGCCAAAACTACATTCACAAGTCCCTAAGGGACTTTTGCATATTGAAAGATGTTTGGTCTATACAATGCCCCTACAACTGTTCAATACCTTGTCCTTAGCATTTTTCAGTAGTAGATTGGTAGTGGGGTGGAAGCCTTCATGGATGACTTATCCACCTATGGTGCTATGTTTGAGCAAGCCTTAGATTACCTTGAGCAAGTGCTTAAAAGATGCATGGAGACTAATCTTTGGATCAATTTGCAAAATAGCCATTTCATGGTCCAAGAGGACATTGTGTTGGGGCATAGAATCTCACAAGGAAGGATTGAGGTGTACCTTGAAAAGATTAGGATCATCCAAGGAATAACCATCAACTAAAAATCATTAAAGATATCTAATCATTCCTTGGACACACTGGCTATTATTGGTGATTCATAGAGAATTTATCTAAGATTGCTAAATCATTGGTTGAGCTTACAAAGAAACATGCTCCATTCTTATGGATCAAGAAATGTGAAAAGGCATTCTAATAGTTCAAAGAAAAGCTTGTAGAAACTCTAATTCTATGAGCACCTGATTAGTCTTTTCCATTTCACATCATGATAGAGGCATCGAACTATGCCTTGGGAGCTGTGCTTACATAGTTGGATGATTAGAAACACCCTTATTACATCTGTTCCGTAAGCCAAAGCATTGTGGGTGTACAACTCAACTACACCACAATGGAGAAAGAGCTGATGATGGTGGTGTATGCATTGGAGAAGTTTAGGTACTATGTGCTTGAATACAAGGTCTTTTTGCACACTGACCATAGTGTCATTTGCTTCCTCATGAACAAGTTGATGGTGAGCCCCTGTGTCATATGATGGCTAGTGATCATATAGGACTTCAATCTTACAATGGTAGATCGAAAAGAAACTAAGAATGTGGAATCTAATCACTTGTCTTGGTTACAATGGCACAACAAAGAGGAGGAGAGTCCACACTTTGATCAATTTCCTAATGAACTCCTCTTTGCTAGTGTAATAAATGAACAAGTGCCTATTGAACCTACATGGTTCAATGACATCCTTACTTATCTTCTCACTTAGGAGATGCCATAAGAGTTAGACCACTAGAAGAAACAAAAGTTTCTATATTAGGCCAAATGCTTCATGGAGATTAATGGACACCTTTACAAGGTGTGTGCTAATGGCCTACTTTGTTGGTGTATCTCTAATACTAATTAGTTACATGTTGGGGCCCCTGTGAGGCCTACTATGTAAGGAGATGCAAGACTAGTAAGATCTTGATGGTAGGGTATTATTGGCCAACACTCTTCAGGGATGCCCACCAATTCATTCGCTCTTGTGAATGTTGTCAACGAGATGGTGGGATGATTGCTTGAATGGAGGAACCTCAATAGTGAATCTAACCATTGGAACCCTTTGATATCCGGGGCATAGACTTCATGGGTTCCATCATACCCATGTCAAATGAAAAGGCGTACATAATAGTTACTGTTGGCTATTGTACAAAATGGGTAGAAGCAGTAGTCATCATTGACTGTACAACTTCTGCTACTACTTGGTTTATACAACAAAATGTTGTAAACAAGTTTGGGGTGCCACGTGCACTAATTTTTGATAATGGTACTCATTTTATAGGTGCTACTTTTGCAAGCTCATGTAACACTTGGGGGTTGAACATAAATTAACAACACCATATCACCTCCAAGCCAATGGTCAAGTAGCGGTTACCAATAGGAAAATCTCAAAAATCTTAATTACAATCATTAGCAAATGTAGAAGAGACTAGAGCATAAAACTCAATGATGTCCTTTAGGGCTACTACTCCACATGGAAACTCCCTATAGGCTACTCTTCCCATGAGTTGGTGCACAGAAAATTACCAACTCTTCCAATCCAATCTAAGTTTCATACACTTTAAATAGCCTATGACCTTAATCTTGACCTTAGCCTAGCATAGAAAGAAAGATTGATCAACCTTAATGTGCTAGATGAAAATAGATTGGTGGCCTTGTCCTTGAATGAAGTGCATAAGGCATTCAACAAAAAATGCCATGACCTTAGAATATGGAAGGTAGAATTTCAACTTGGAGATAAGGTTCTTTACTCGAACCCCACACACGTACCTCAAAGAACTAAGTTCCAAACATTATGAGAAGGGCCTTAATTCATTTACAAAATATTTCCTTTTGGGGCCATGTTGATTGACAAACTTCAGTACCCAAATAAAAGGAAATTGATTAATATTCAACAAGATAAACCTTTCCATGAGCCCAATCAAGCCAATGAAAGCAACGCCTCCTCAGATGGACAACCATGCTTAATTTTTTGGATCTCCTCCTTCCAACCTAGTTGTGGGGGAGATAGCCATCTGTGCCAATCATATAAGTGGCTCCTTAGTTTTGGTACTTTTTTTTATACTTTCTTTGTTTTTACACCTTTTTTATTTTACACTTTGTTGTTTTTATACATTTTTATTTTACAACATTGTTAGTACATTTTAAATTTTTTGAATATTTTACAATTTCTTTTACATTTTTTTATTTTTATTTTGGTGTGAATTTTCTTATTGTTTTCTAATAAAAGTGCTTTATTGCCAACAAAACACAATGATGTTGTAGTTGTTGGCTAACGTTGGTTTGTACTTAATGTTTTTAATTACTAATGTCTGGTTTCTATTTTTGAATTTTGATGATTGATGACTAAGACATGGTTTCATTGTCATGGAACAGGTAGTGAGTCTATGTCATCCATCCATTCACAAACTCTATGGTCTTCCTGGTGTTGGAAACATAAGGTCTCTTTTCATTAATGAAACTCTAACAAACTTGTGACCTTAGTAGTTCCCAAACTTGGAAAATATTTGAAGGTTTGTAAAGGGTGTAACTTCAAGGGGATTCAACACTATCTGTGCCTTTCTACTTACTTGAGTGCATGAGTGTTTTCATGGATTTCTTATTGTTTGGTGTTGACCAATAACAGGAAGTTAGTAAGTCTTTGCATGATGTGGTTCCTATTCAAAAAATCCATAAAAATATAAAATTCAAAAAAATATAATGAGAATTCAAAGCACACCCCTTAGATAAAATAATTGGCTACAAGCACTAGTTTTGGGCCTAGAAATACATGTTACGCATGCCTAAAGGTCTTCTCTAACTAAGGCCCTTTCTCACTTACTACTTCTCTTTTCTTCTCTCATAAGGAATGATTGATTTGTGGGAGCATTATTATGACTTAAGGGGATAGACTAGTCTTAGAATGGTGATGTGAAGTCACTGAAAGTGGCTAGTTTTGATCTGGACTAAGTTATGAGTGGCAAGGTACCCCTACACTCAACCATACAAATCACAAGCATTCACACACAATCCGGTTGAGTTCTGTAGACCTTAAGTTCTTAAGTACACTAGCTCTAAGACGTGAAATCTAATCAAAACTATCATTGTCTTCTCAGTTCCACTCGTGAGGTACAAGTATATGGTTAAGTGTAACTAAGGTATATGATTTTTATCATTTTATATTTTATAACTTTAATCTCCTAGAACAAGAATGAAAGGCAAAGGAATTTAATATCTAATTAATCTACTGCCTAGATAGCCTAACACAAGTACCTGTTTCCACTTTCTGGACACATCCTGAACATGTATAGCATTGCTGGGTTACCACACGTTAAGAGTTTATGGGTAACCAAGTGCTACACGTATGCTTAAAGTGGTCGTGCTTGTGTTCATTAATAACTAGAAATTAATTGATTAATTAAAGTGTATGAATATTAAATGCATCACAAGAAATATTAATCTATTCTCAATGCTGTAAGGATTATCAAAAAGGGCTCATCTTTATTTCCATCACGTTGTTGTGCTCAGGTGCATCAGTGCTTGAACAAAGATCCGTACACATTTATACTTTTACTGTAGGCACTTAGAAATATTCTAACTCTAGAATGGCCAAAGTGCAAGAGCTTTGCTATACTATGACAAAAAAACTATGTGGAATCATGTGCCCAAGTGCTATATTTATAGGCCAGCATATACTCTGCAATATCGAATATTCGACATCGCATCTTGGGATTCGATATCAAGGTTTTGATATTGGAGTGTCTCAAAACACAACTCATCATACCCCCCCCCCCCCCCCCCCCCCCCCCCCCCCCCCCCCAGCCCCCCCCCCCCCTCGTTTGAGCTCAAATGTGACAAATTTTCAAAGTGTGGGCATGTNGATATCAGATCCTCGATATTGGACCCCTGATATTGAATACGCAATATCGGAGATGCCGAAGCGATATTGAACATGCGATGTTAGAACCTATCTCATTGCCTATAAATAAGAGATACAGGCACTTGGTTTAGTATTAGTTTTTAGTCCCTTAGCCGAACTCTTGCAGTTTTTCCCTTCCAGAGTTAGAATTATTTATGAGTGCCCGCAGCAGGAGTCATAGAGTGAACAGATCTTTATTCGAGCATTGTGTACATGAGCACACCTTGTGTCTGGAAATAAAGATGAACTTTGTGATAAACCTTGCAACATTCAAAATAGCCTCATTATTAAATTTAATATCATTAACTATTATTTGATGCTCTCATTAGTTAAGCAATGTTATTTCTATTGAGCTATTAATTATCAATGAATTAGCACACTCAACACGACCACTCCGAGCATACATGGGAATACTTGGTAACCCAGTAACGACTAGCATTTGGTAATCCCAGTAGTGTTACACTGGTTCATGATGTGTCTAGAGAGTGGGAACAAATGCTGGTGTTAGGGCTAGTTAGAGAATAGTTAATTAGTTAATCAAATTAGTTATTAAATTACCTCATTTCTCTCTTTTAAGCATCAAGAACATAAAACCTAAGATAATAAAAATCACATACCTCGAGTTTACTTAACCATAAAATTGAGCCTTACAAGTAAGCTTAGGAAGACAACGATTGCATAACTCATCCTTGTTTTGTGTAGGTACATAAGCACTTAATCCTCAAAGTTCGACTGGATCGCGCATGAACACTCATATTCATATGGTTGGGCGTATGGGTACCTCGCCGCTTATCAGGTAGGTATGGGATTATTGACTAGCATATGAACTAACTTAGATGGAACACATAGACTCTAAGTGCCCAAGTATATGGATTTACAATCTTTTATAAAATTGGGTGTTCATGACAAGAGAAGTGAACACCTTGGACAAAACTAACATCCAACCCCTCTTGGCATTTGAAGAGCAAGGGAGAAGATTCAACAATGATAAACGATCCTCGTTACATGGTTCTGCTACTTATCCATTGGTAAATATAGTCTTGCTTCTAGTCCACACTTCCCATTGCAATCATAGTAAATTCATAGATTAGTCTACAATGCATAACAGATAGCTTTTAAGTACCTTGTCTTATGGGTGGTTACACTTGGCTAGGTTGTGATTATGGTGGATTGATTCCTTTAGTAATGTTAGATAGAAGAATGAAGAATAGGATGAAATGAAAAAGTGGTCCATTAAATTCAAAAAAGATCAAACATAATGAAATACTCGAAGAGGGTGTAAGAATTCACAATAATAAAAAGAGAATCTCATTAAAAAACATTGTGATGATGTGCATAATTGGATGTCATTGATGGGGTATGCAAAAGGATTTGATTGTAAAAATGTTTAAGGATAAAGAACTTAATTGACCCAACCAAAAGATATGCAAGTGGGTCCTCTCCAAAGTAGGCACAAGCCTTTTATTACCCTTTCATAACTTCAAATTGAGGAGTCCATGGGCCCCATGGATGATTAATGGTTACAAAACGTTAAGTACAAAAACCCTGGAAAAGCTACCTAAGAATTTTGACACATCAAACCAAGATATCGATCAAGAACATGAAACTGGCAGTGAGGTGAGACATGGAAAGCATAGGTGGAAGAGAGAGAGAGTGGAATGAAGTTCCTGATTAAGGTCACATGAAGTCCTTTGTGAATTTATGTTAAATAACGTGATAAAATCCATCCTTAGTCCAGACCAAAACCAACCATGTTTAGTGACATTGCACCATTGTTC
Source organism: Gnetum montanum (assembly GCA_015680685.1). NCBI lineage: Eukaryota > Viridiplantae > Streptophyta > Gnetopsida > Gnetales > Gnetaceae > Gnetum > Gnetum montanum. The sequence goes on from MNCI01021654.1 coordinate 314,192, forward strand.
TAAGATTAGTCCACCCCCCTAAGATACAAGAGTACTCCCATAGAACAACCATCGTTCCTTATTAGAGAAGAAAAAAGAAGTAGGAAGTGAGGAAGGGCCTAAGTTAGAGGGGACCTTTAGGCATGGTTTACATGTTTTTATAGTCCCATAACTAGTGCTTGTAGCCCTTTTATTGTGTCTAAGGGATGTGCTTTAAATTTCCATCATTATTTTTTACAATGGGAACCACACCTTGTAAAGACTTATTTAACTTCCTAATATTAGTCGACATCGAATGGTAAGAAATCCATGAAAACACACATGCACCCAAGTAAGTAGAAAGGCACAAAGAGTACCAAATCCCCTTGAAGTCACACCCTGTTCAAACCTTTGAATCCTTTTCAAATCTAGAAGCTACCAAAGTCATAAGTTCATTAAATTTTTATTAATGAAAAATAGACCTCGCATTTCTAGAACAAGGAAAACCATCAAGTTTGTGGATGGGTGGATGTTATGGACTTACTGCCTATTTTATGAAAAAGAAACCATGTCCTAGTTATCAGTAACAAAATTCAAAGCTACAATTCGAACACCAACAATCAAATAACTAGATAGCACATGCCTACATCAATCAAACACACTACCCAGTTGGTAATAAGGCACATTATTAGTAAAACATAATAAGAAAATCACATCCAAAATAAAGGAAAATATACAAGAAAGTGTAAAATATTTAAGAAAAATAAAACGTACTAATGATGTTGTAAAAAAAACTTTGAAAAATTAATAACATAAAACAAAAAAGTGTATGATAAAGAATGTGTAAAACAAAAAGTTGTAAAAGTAACAAGATGTAAAATAAAAACATGTAAAACAAAAAGATAAAAAATTGAGAAGCCACTTATATAGTTATGGCCATCTCCTCCACAACTAATTTGAAAAGAGGAGATCCAAAATATTCAGTATGGTTGTCCATTTGATGAGGTGTTTGCTGCATTAGTTGGCTTAGGCTCATGGAAAGGTTTGACTTGTTGTATGTTGACTAGCTATTTCTTGTCTAGGCTCTCAAGTTTGTAGATCATCATGGCCCCATAAGAAAAAGTTTCATAAATTATATAAGGTCCTTTCCACAACATTTGGAACTTAGTTCATTGAGGTACATGTGTGGGGTTCCAGTATTTACTTTTTGATTAAATTTTGACTTTTTTAATTCTAAGGTCATGGTGCTTTTTGTTGAATGCCTTATGCAACATGTTAGATTAAAGGGCTACCAATTAGTTTTTGTCTAGCAAATTGAGATTCATTAGTCTTTCTTTTTGTGCTAGACTTTAGTCAAGCTCAAGGTTATAACTTGTTGAAAGTATATGAAGCTTCGATTGAATAGGAAGTATTGGTAATTTCCTATACACTAACTCATAAAAGAAATAGCCTATAGGAAGTTTCCATGTTGAGTGGTAGGTCCAAAGGGCATCATTGAGTTTTGTGCTCTAGTATTTCCTATATTTTCTTATAGTTGTTATTAGAATCTTTGTGATTATCTATTGGTAAACTCAACTTGACCATTGGCTTGGGAATGGTAGGGTGTTGTTAGTTTATGTTCAACCCCTAAGCATTGCATGAGTTTCTAAAGATAGTTCCTATAAATTCAGTTCAATTGTCAAAAATTAATGCACGTGGCACACCAAACCTATTTACAACATTTTGTTGTACAAACTAAACAGTAGTAGAATATGTCCAGTCAGTGATGGCTGCTGCTTCTATCCAATTTATACAATAGTCAACAATGACAATGATGTATGTCTTTCCATTTGACATGGACATGATGAAACCCATGAAATTAATGCATGAGATGTCAAAAGGTTTTAGTGGTTGGATCCACTATTGAGGTCCCTCCATTCAAGTAGTCATTCCACTCTCTTGTTGGCAACATTCACAAGAGTTCATCAAGAAATAGATTAGATAGTGGGCTTTTGTCCTCTTTGTTGTCCCATTGCAACTGAGATAAGTGGTCAGCAACCACATTCTCAGCACCCTTTCAATCTATCATCATAAAATTGAATTCCTGTAAGATCACTAGCCATTGTATGACATGGGGACTCACCGTTGGCTTGTTCATTAAGACCCAGATGACACTGTGGTCCGTGTGCACAAATACTTTATATCCAAGCACATAATGCCTGAACTTCTCTAGAGCAAACACCACTACCATAAATTCTTTTTCTATGGTGTTGTAGTTCAATTGTGCATCCATAATGCTTTGGCTTGCATAGTGGATGTAATATGCATGTTTCCTATCATCCATCTATGTAAGCATAGCTCCCAAGGTATAATTTGATGCATCCATCATAACATGAAATGGTATGGAACAGTCTAGTGCTTGTACAATTGGAGTCCTCTTCTAATGTTTTCATCATGTTGATGGCTTTTCTGGCTCTCTGTAGACTTTTCATGTTAAAACTCATACTTTTTGAGATTTATAAAGTGAAAAATTTTCTAGAACAACTCTATCAACAAGACCTCATATACGCATCCCCCTCATCAATGAGATCCTGTTGATGCAAGGAAAAAATGCCTATATATATGCATGGATCCTTAACAACTTTTCACATTTGCTTCAAAACAAAAGAGGAGCTTTTGAATTTTTCAAAGCCCAGAACCTTCCAAGAGCCATATCTTCCTAATTATTTGTCCAATTCACTTCATTCTTCAACCCTGTAGCTACCAAAGGTAAGCTCTTCACCACAAACCTTAAGTTTTTGATAAAAAAGTTTTTGAAAATTTTCCAACTCCCACAAAGTTTTAACAAAGAAATCAACATCAAAATGTCAAATTATAAGAGTTAAACCCTTCCAACAAGCTTTAGTGACATTCTAAGTTAAAAATAATTAAAATAATAATAAAATAATTAATCTACCATGGTCAAAACTTAGCCTAAGTGTAATTTCCCAACGAGAAATTATACTTAAATGTTATAAGTTATACATTGAATGCTAATCCTTGGTTATGTTTTGACCGCATAAGGCACCAAAAGGAAAGCACTTGTAGGAAGGAGGACTATCTCAACCAAGGGACAAATGGCCAAGAATGGGAAGGGACCAAGAATAGCCCCATGAGCAAGCCAAGACCCATGCCACAGGACCTCTTTGGGAGGAGCTTGAAGTGGAATCTATCCAACAGATTCTTGAGGAAGCGGCTACAATAGAATAGTCTTACCAAGATAAGGCACTAGAACCTAGACCAAACCTTAAGGTTACCTTGATGGAAGCCTACCTTATACAGATTGTGAACAAGGAGATCCAAAAATCTATGCTCCAAGAGTTGAATTTCAGACCTTTCTTGGAGTTCGCATATCCAGAAGTCAAAGCTTAATTGTAGAACTCTTCCATGTGGCCCACAATCACTTCTAGCAATAAGTGGTACATGGGAGAGATATATTTGTTCTATAATAATTGATAGGCTACTTCAACAATCAAGATCAAGGACATTTCAGTGTCCTACTTAGTGAAAGCCATTGTAGAGGTCCTTGGGTTACTAAAAAGTAGGGAAAACCTTGCTAAAATCCCTATGCAAGTAGATCCTAGCATCAAGAAGGAATGGATGCAGTGGTGTGCAATGGTGGAACATGCATACTTTAAGATTATGACCTTTCACCTCAATCCAATGGTGAAGCCAAGTAAGATCACAACCTTCTCCGCTCATGCATGTGTGACTCTAAGAAATAGATTCCTAGTCAACCTTCAATAGCTGATATATCTTGAGTTAGAGAAGCAATTTAAAGAAAATGAATGTGGAAGGAAAGAACTCTCCTTTCCATGCCTCATTTGAAAATTATGTAAGAGGGGAGGCATAACACACTATATAAATGACATTGTCTGATGTGCTTCATTTGCTTCCTGGGTAAAGATGATGAAGGACAAGGTGCTTACTAAAGTAATCTAAGAAGAGGAGTAACAACCACCACCTACTCACAAAATAACAATAGAGTCCCATGCTACCCTTGAGCGCATGTATGAGATCCAAGAGTAGCTCTTGGAAGAGCAAGAGCAATGAGTAGGAATAGGTAGCGATGATCCATCTATGTATTGCTAAGTAATGAGCCACCTCAACGAAGTGGCCCAAACAAGAAATCAAATGCAAGAAGGTGGATCAATTTTCTCATCCCAAAGAACATAAATGCCTACAAGATCAAATAATAATGCCTAAGAGGTAACAGTATTTCTCTTGCAACAATAGAAATTCCTAGAAATCTTTAGGGATGTTGCTACTTTTTCAATGCATCTAGAGGAGGATGAGGGAGCAACTATCTTCGTGATGTAGCATCATGTGTAAGAGACAATGGTAGAGGTCATTACTAATAGAATTTTTGAAGCATTAAATGCACATGTAGTAGCTGTACTAAATGTTTCTACACTCATAGATGTGTAGACATTCATAGGAACTCTTAGCGATAGATTAAGTGCAACCCAATACAAGGAGTTGCTAGATCAACTGGTGGGAATCTGACAACTAATTCCAGACATCTTTAACCTTTTGGATACAATCACTACAACCTAGTTGGAGTTGCTAGAAGTGAGGAGCAAATGCATTATATTGGAGGGGCAACTTGAAATAGCCTGATTTGAAAACCAATGCTTGGCTACGAAGGTTGGTAAATTAAGAGCCCACCTTGCTGATCCTACATTTTTCAACCCTACACTAACAAGGGATGAAGCCTTCAAGTAGCTTGAAGACAAGCTCAAAAAGATTAAGAATGAGAAGCAAAAGACCATCTTTGACCAATGCATGGCCAATGCCAAAACGTACACCATTCAGAAGGACTTGGTCCAGACACGTCATTAAAATGCAATTTTGACCATAGAGAATCATCACCTACAGAATGTTAATGTGCAAAAGCAAGATTTTATCCATCAATAGAAAGAGAAGCTAGCCAGAGTAAATAATGAATTGAGGATATTGGTATCTAAAAACAAAAATCTCTCTATGGAGGAAGTTCGAGCCCTTCACCAAAAATCTACAATAGAGATAGTTGCCTAGAAAAACGAGGGTTTCAAAATTAAGAGAGTCAAGAACCATTATAGATATCATGTTCATATACAAAAAAAAAAATCAATGAAAAGCATATCTAGATGGTGAAGGCAAAAATCAATGAGGTCCTCTAGAAGCTTAAGAAAGGATACGATGTTTGGCAATCTATCTTTGATGGGCACAATGACTACGACAAAGTAGAGATACACATGAAAGAGTTGCAAATTAAGGAGATGATGGAGTACATGGAGCTTACAAATCTCTGTTATGCAAATCTAGTGATAATGACTACTAGTAGGCTGTGGTTAGAATTAGAGAAACAAGTGGCCAACTCATACTTGCATACAAGGCAAAGTTCAAGCATCACAAACACACTAAGTAGAAGCTTGAAATTGCTAATGCCAAACTCAAGGTTCTCAAATTAGAGTTCATTAATCAACGATCAACTACTAAGAACCTAGCCAAGTGGATGAATGAATTTCAAGAGCTACGCAATACACTTAGAGTATTTGATATTGAATGTAAAGAGTTCATTGTCTAGTTCATGAATGTTAAGGAGCTATTCCCTAAAATGCCTTGTCCATGGGATGTTCCCATCCCAACCAACATTGGCGAAGTTGCGTGGAGTGTCAATGATCCCCAAAGTAAGGAGGAGAAGATGAAGATGCTATTTGACACCTTTTGTCTTCCACTAAAATTTGTAGTTGTTGCAGGACAACCATAACTACCTCAACCATAATGTGCACCTGAAGCAAGAGAAAGTTCTTCAGAGCCTTAGGAGCCTCCACCGCCTAGGACCATTTGGTTGTCTCAAACATCTTCACGTCATCAGAGGAATTTTATTTGTTAGTTTTATCTTGGTGTTTAATTTTGTTTTCCTAAACACCAAAATTTTGTAATCATTGTAAAACCATACATTTGGGCACCTTTTTTTATGTTGTTTATGTGCTTATTTTGTCAGTCAATAATCCCATACCTTCCCAAATTATTAAGAACTTGAGGATGAGTTTTCATTCAGTCGTAGGGGTATGATGAGTTGCATGGTTTGGCTGCATCAACGAGAGGTTATTGACACAACCTTGTTAATAGGATCTCATCAATGTGATCTCGTCAACAAAGGGTTTGACCCATTAATGTGTACCTATCGATGGGGCATCCTGTTTCACCTATAAATGTGCAACTTCTATCGCATTCATGGTATTATTTTCATAAGTTGTAGTAAAGCTCTAGCAGTTTTTCTTCCCAGAAGTTAGAATATTTTCTAAGTGCTTGTAGTAGGATTCAAAGAGTATACAGATCTTTATTTGAGCACTATTCTACCTGAGCACTTTAGTGTGTGCAACAATAAAGACAAGCTTTCAAATCAAACCTTGTAGCACTTGGATTAGATTAATTATGTCTTTATGCATTTAATATTTTAAGTAATTTTCTTCAATGTTTTAAGTAATTAAGTAATTAATTAACTAAGCTAGATTAAATAGTAATTAATTAAAGCACATAAGTATGACCACTTCAAGCATACATGTAATGGTTGTTAATCCTAGTAAAGCTTAACGTTTGGTAACCTAGTAGTGTTATACGTATTTAGGATGTGTACAGAAAGTAGGAATAGATGCTTATGTTAGAATTAGTTAAGTGTTAGATAGTTAGATTAATTTAGCAGTTAATTACCTTATTCTTTATTCTTAGGCAACTTAGAACATGAAATGATAAAAATCATATGCCTCAGCTATACTTAACCATACCCTTGTACTCACAAGTGTAATTGGGAAGACAACGATTGCAACAACTGATTCACCTCCTAGACCAATGTACATTAAAACCTAGAAGTCCTTGGAATTCAATCAGATCATACGTAACGCCTATGATTTATATGGTTGGGCGTAGGATCTATTTGTTGCTCATCACTTAGATACTAACTCTCCAATGTAGAGCATAGATAAGAAGCAAATATGGACAATGAAGAGTTAAAAATTCTAGAAACATTTGAACTAGAATCCCAAGAACTAAAAATATTTTCGAAACCACTTAAAAATATATGTTCCTAAAAAATGGAAAACTGGTAATTGTAAATGCTAAGCTCACAAAAGAACAACAATAAAAGTTGTTGATGATGATATGAATAAATGACTAACATTCACTTAGTCATATGATAAAATTAAAGAAATTGATCTATGCATATGTTAACATTGAGTCTACACAAATCTTGCCAAGAAGTCTAAAAGACAACCATATCAAAGGTTGAATCCTAAACTTAAGGAAGTAGTCAAGAAACTATGGAAAAGCTTCTTAAGTATAAGTTCATCTCCCCTATTGCAAATAGTAAGTGGGTAAGTTCACTTATCATCATATCAAAAAAAGATAACTAATGAAGGACATGCATAGATTTTTAGCTCTTGAACATGGCGACATTCAAGGATCACTTCTTATTGCCAGGATCACTTCTTGTTGCTATTTATGAATAAGATGTTAGATATCACTAGGGCATAATTATTACAACTTTCTAGATGGGTAAAGTGGCTATAATCAGATCTAAATAACCTTAGAAGACTAGGTTAAAATAGCATTCACAAGTCTGTCAAGGACTTTTACATACAAAAAGATGTCTTTTGGTTTCTATAATGCACCTACGACCTTCCAATGTCTTATTCTTAGCATCTTCCAACAATAGATTGACAATGACATGGAAGTATTCATGGATGACTTCTCCACCTATGACTTGGATTTTGGGCAAGAATTGAATCATTTGAAGCAAGTTCTAAAATGATACATATAAATTAATATGAAGGTCAAATAGTAGAAGAGCCACTTAATGGTCTAAGAAAGCATAGCCTTGGAGCACAGGATATTAGAAAAAGGGATAGAGGTAGATCCTAAGAAAATTAGAGTGATCCAAGGAATTACTCAAAGACCAAAAATTGTCAAAGATGTTAAATCATTTCTTGGACATACAAGCTACTATAGGAGGTTTATAGAGGACTTTTAAAAAATTGCAATAGCACCAGTAGAGCTAACAAAGAAAGATGCACTATTTGAGTGGACCAAGGAATGCAATCATGCATTCAAACTTTTAAAGTAGAAACTTGTAGAAACTCTTATTCAATAAGCACCTAACTAGTTTAAACCATTGTATATCATGACTAATGTATCTACTTTTTCATGGAAGTAGTGTTTACATAATTTGATGATCAGAAACATCCCTACCACATCCATTGCATAAGCACAAGTATTACAAGTACACAGTTGAACTACACCACAATAAAGAAGGAACTAATGACCAAGGTATACATAGTCTTTGTGCATATTGATCATACTAAATTATGCTTTCTCATAAACAAATTAGTATTTAGTCCTTGTATAATACTGATGGGACACGATATCTCATGGGCCGTGATATCACGTACGCAATATCGCATTCGTTGCGATATCGCAGTCCACCGCAATGTCTATAAATAAGAAGTGGCTCTCCCTTGTTAGGAAGGAGGAGTTAGAAGTAGTGAAACTCTAGCAGTTTGATCCCTCCAGAGTTAGATTATTTTTCCAGTGTCTGCCCGCAGTGTGGTGAATGTAATTGTACGACATTCTTTATTCGAGTGTGATGTACTTGGACACGCACATGACCG
>MNCI01021654.1:325893-353617 GCA_015680685.1 Gnetum montanum
GATCTTGGAACAATGGGTTAATGACACATTAATCATGCTTTACACGTAGGATTCGTTGTGCCCTGGGTCAGTTACCTCATGTCCCAATCTCTATGATCCCTTTCTATACTTTGTCTCATCTCACTATTCGTGTAATTGTAGCTTGTGTCCCATGTAACATAGAATTTTCATCTCATTCCGATGATATTTACATGTGTGTGGTTTGTGGAGTTAGTGCGGATTATATTTAACCCTTCTAGTGCCCACAGATACTTTAAGTGCGGTTACACAAGAGCATTATAGGTTGAAACCTGCTTTGGGGAGGACCCACTTGTGTAATTTTGTTGTAATCTTCACTAATTCTCTAGCTCAAACACACCATTTATTACCCTCAGCATATTGTTCATGATATTCTTGCCCTTATTACTATCCCTCCGATTCAACATTCCTATGAATCATCACATAGCCTTTTTCTCTACCATCTGAGGTCCTTATTGGTAAATTCCACACCATCATAATTTTCGTGCCTTTAGAACTAGTTGAATTACCCTGGAACCCTTTAACAATCGTTCAGATGTCCTTAGTTTACATTGTTTAATTTCAAAGAACTATTAAAAATTCGGTACATTCTCTAAGTGCCCTAAATTCGATGAAAATATATAGACATGACCCCCCTATGCTAATCAACATCATTTGCAATTGTTCATGCAAGGGAAGTTTTTCAAATTTCTCTCTACGACTTGCGATTGCGCATCCCTTGCTTTCATATCCATAACTCACTCGTTGGTACTCCGATTTTCATTCCGTTTAAACCTACTTGAACCCGGAGTGTTCAACTCAGTCGTGGGGGAGGGGCACATATGCCGAATAGTGCATAAATTTTTTGAAATTACTCATCACCCAAAGGAAATTATTAAGGGTAATTAGTTATAAAATAAAGAATAAAATGTGTCAAAAACAATTTCATCCCCTTAGCTATACCAGAAAATTAAATTGGGAAACCACGTAAGTAAAGAGGACTCAACATTATAATCTTTCAAGGACATGTTTTTTCAATAATTAACATCACACGGAAATAAAGTAAATCTATTAAGGCAAGCAATAAGGTATAACCTAACTTTGGTAACAACCTTACTAACAATTGGTCCCGTGTGATTGCAGATGGCCCCGAAACGCAGACAACAGGAAGGTCCTGCTCAAGGTGTGATCAAACGATCTCGGAGAGGTGGAAGATAAGATCCTACCGGATAACATTCAGAATAGGAGGAACAATCATTCAGCATTCATCAAGAAGATCCTTCTACCGTATGGTCCAGGCAAGCAGAAGCAGGAGATACCCTCTCTGAAAGTAGTGCCTGGTACTTAGGGGAAACGTACCAATTTTGGCACAACAAAGAAGAAGGCACCATGGTTAACATTTGTGGTGTGACTATTAATTTCTTTGTTCAAGCCATTTCGGAAGTATTAAACCTTCCGAATACAGGGCCAAAGGTTTCTCAGAACCAGCTAGACACTTTCATAACCGAGCAACTTAATAAACTGTTGATAGAGAATAAAAGGGTGGTGGAAGAAAAAGAGAAGGCTGACTAGGATGCCTCTATGGCACAAGCGCAAACTTACATGCACGCCAAGGCACTCAAGGCTTTACAAGAGGAGAAACTCTAGGCCATACTTCAACGCCATCAAATCCCAAGACCTAGAGCATAAAAAAAAGGGAAAGACACCAATGGAGGAGCCACTGCCACCAGGAACTACATGAGTTCCCAATTTTTGTAGTTGTAGTATTTTTTCTATGTTATGTCTTCCCACATTGCGGCATTGTTTTATTTCATTTTTTTTAGTTAATAATCCCATACCTATCCATTGTGTAATCAATGGAGCTTGTTCTCTTTGTAACTTGAGGATGAGTTTTTATTCAGTCGTGGGGGTATGATGGGACATGATATCTCATGGGCCATGATATTGCGTACGCGATATCGCGTTCGTCGCAACATTGCATCCCCCACGATATCGTATCCGTCGCGATATCGCATCCCCCACGATATCGCGTCCGTCGCGATATCACATCCCCCGCGATATCGCGTATGCAATATTGCAGTCCACCACAATGTCTATAAATAAGAAATGGCTCTCCCTTGTTAGGAAGGAGGAGTTAGAAGTAGTGAAACTTTGGCAGTTTGATCCCTCCAGAGTTAGATTATTTTTCCAATGTCTGCCTGTAGTGTGGTGAATGTAATTGTATGGCATTCTTTATTCNGTAGTCATGCACGAGGTCGAAGATGTGTACAGATGATCAAGGAATCGATTGCTCGTTGCACTTAGGCTAGATTATATTTCCTTACCTTTTCCTCCTAGCTTAGCTTAGTTAATCTTACATTCCATTGCCTTCAGGAGTAGCATAGAATTAGGAACACATAATACACCTCATCTGGACTAAACCATTTGTGAAAAATATAAATACTAGTCCAAGTGGGAAGACAGCGAACTGCGACCTAAGGTTAACGATCTAGGTGCCACAGCTAGTCCATCTGCAGAGTTCGACCGGATCGCGCGTGAAAACGCTCATATTTGTATGGTTGAGCTTAGGGGTACCTTGCNAAAACGCTCATATTTGTATGGTTGAGCTTAGGGGTACCTTGCCGCTCAACAAATATGATGGCTAGTAATTTTTTAGGAGTTTGGTATTACAATGATTGATATGAAGAGAATCGAGAATGTGATATTTGATCTATCTTGGTTACAATGGGACAATAAGACTGATAAAAACCCACTCTTCCATCAACTTCCTGATGAATTACTCTTTGCAAAAGTAAAAATGACATTAACTAAGATATCCAAACCATAATACACAAACTTCCTCTCATATCTAATAACAGAGGATATCCCTATTAAGTAGGATAGGAGGAAAAACCAACAATTCCTTCACCAAGTCAAGCACTACATGAAGATAGAGGGAAACCTCTATAAAATTTGTGCAAATAGCTTGATGCAATGGTATGTACATAATGATGATTAACCTAAGATTCTCTAGGACACTCATAAAGGGAATTGTGAAGGACACTATGTAGGAAGAAGAACGATTATTAAAATTTACATGGCAGGATACTTTTGGCTAATAGTTTCTAGGAATGCACATCACTTTGCCAACTCTTTCAAATGATGTTAACAAGATGGTAGAATAATTGCTAGGATGGAGGTTTTATGATAATGAATCTAACTATTGGAATCCTTTGATTTGTAGCGGATGGATTTCATGGATCCCATCACATCCATGCCTAATGAGAAATACAACATTATTGTTATGGTGAACTATTGTATAAAATGGATAGAGGCTGTAATAGTAATAGACTATATAGCAGCAATAATGGCTAACATTTTTCAATAATAGGTGGTAAACAAGTTTGTTGTACCTTGAGCACTTATTTCTAACAATAAAACTCATTTCATAGGTGCTACTTTCAGGAAGCTGATGAGGCACTTAGAGGATGAACATAAACTAACTCCCCATTACCCCTAAGCCAATGGTTAAGCTAAGGTAACAAATAGGGTAATCATGAGGATCCTTACTAGGACCATTATTAAATGTAGGAGATATTGGAGCACAAAACTCAATGATGCCTTATTGGCCTCCTGCTTCACTTGAAAAATTCCTATAGGCTACTCCTCTTATGAGTTAGTATATGGTAAGTTGCTAAAACTTTCGATCCAAATAGAATTATGTACACTCAACATGACTTGTGAGCATGACCTTAACCTTAATCTATCATAAAAAGAATGAATCAAAAGCCTTAACATGCTAGATAAAAATATAAGAAAAGCCCTCATGATGAATAAAGTGCATAATACTTATACAAAATAATGACATGATACTAAGATTCAACAAGTGGAATTTTAACTAAGAGACAAGGTTCTTTACTGGAACTCCATACATGTACCTTAACAGACAAAATTTTAGATACTGTGGGAAGGACCCTATATCATACACTTCACCTTTTAATTAGATGTCATGAAAATATACCATGTTAAGAGCTTACAAAAGCTAATACTCATCAACATGTAATAAGTGAAACCATTTAATGATTCTTGAGTAATCACAAGCTCAACCAATACCTCTACTAATGCTTATGCCTATTCTATTTTTCATATCTTTCAAATTAGTTGTATGGGAGATATTAATTAGGTTTAATATCTTGTGAGAATTAATTTTTACATTTATTTGTTTGACAATGTGCTTTTCATTTTTTCACATTAATTTTTATTTTTTCTTTTCTTTCAGTTACTTCATGTTTTGTGTTTTTTGTACTATGCTTTAAGTTTTGTGTTTCTATGAATAAAGTTGTTGCTTTTTGCAAAGGCCAACTTTGTTATTTGGATTATGTCTTATCTTATCAAGATGATTGAATAGGTATGCATGTAAATTAGTGAGACCACATCATCTATTGCTCTAGTTTCTATGAATAAGAGATCTTCATCATGAAAGTAATATAGATTTGCTCATATAAAAATTAAAATTAACCCATGATCATGATGCCTTAAAGAAAGGGAGAAGGATGAAGAGGAAGTGAAAAAGAGTATGACATCAAGGGAACTTGCTACTTCTTTATACTTCCTATGTGGATCTTACTACTTATTTTGATTATATCATTACTCATGTTTTAATTTTGATGGTTACATGTTCTTGAATAAGTGTTGATTTACTATGTCATGAGAAAGATGTGTTACCCATGCTTGAAGATAGTTCTCTAGTAAGGAAAGAACAATCATTAACTAATTAATTCACAAAAATAGAGCCACAGAAATAAAATAATTTCTAGGGTACCACTAGAAAGAGATGTTACCCATGCTTGAAGGTAGTCTACTTTTAGGAATTTTAAGGTCTCTTAGGTTCATTTTATCATGTGACTAGAAAGACATATTACCCATGCTTGAAGACACATTATTGATGGAAATAGCATTGGCTATGAGCCTAGAAAGACATGTTACCCATGCTTGAAGGCACTCCTATAATCAATGACCAGCTTTCCTCAAACTTAATGTTTAAGTAATTAAATAATCAAATAATAATTTCCTTATTTTCTCTTGTTGAGTGATGGTGTTTTCATATGATTGTGACTAGTCTCATGGTGGTAAGTTTGAGATGACATAATGAAATATCATTCGCAAAGGTATCGACTTGGTCTGAAATCTAGACAAATAGGTATGATGGTCATCTTAATCATAGTTGACACAATGAATTATTATGGACATGGTAATTCATCTTACATTATAATCTCTACAATCTCTTCTTGTTTCATTATTCACCTCACTACTGCATATGGTTACGTACCTAATGGTTTTATTTAGTATACTACAAGATCCTTGATAGCAATAGTTATATAAGGGCATAAAAGGTACAAACCTACTTTGGGGAGGTGTAGAATCCTTGATAGTAATAGTTATGTGCATGTGGCATAAAGACTTGATCAACATTCAATCTTTAGTATGCTTATAGACACTTTGTGAAATGATTATACAAGGGCATAAAGGGTAAGAGAATAATTTGGGGAGGATCCACTCGTCTAACTTTTGAAAATTTAGTCTATATATCACCTCAACATATCCAATTCATCAAAGAACAACTCTAAGATTCAAATGCATTATTATTTTTTATTTATCTTATTATGAAGCTCTCATTTCATTTCATAACCGCAATTCATATTATTTACACTTCATCAACTTCATGATGTCCCAATCATGCCTAACCAAACTATCCTCATGATTAGATCCTTTCTACAACTCTTAATAAACTCTTTGTTTGCTTCAAAATTTGTGAAAAATTAGGCAAAATATAAGAAAATTTCCAACTTCAACTATGTCAATGCAACTATGTCAATGTAGATGGCTATGTCAACATAGTTTAGTTGATGAATCAATGTTAATGCAAAAATCAAGTCCTATATATATCTAGGGGTATTAGGTAAATTTTCATTATTTTTCTCAAACAAAAAATGGAGATTTTACCATTTAGATAGCCCATATCTTTCAAGAGTGATATTTTTGAACTATAGACCCATTCAAGATCCTATGAGCTTTCAAAGTCAGGTTCTATGTCATGAGGATAGTAAATTTGGGATTTTCAACACTTCAAAAACTTGAGATTTTTGAATGTTTAAGATAACAATAAATAATAATTAAAATAATGATAATAATTAAATAGCTACCTTAAGACCTCTAAAATGATAGACTACAATCACATCAAAGTATTAGTACTAAAATTTTTAAAGTTAATCAAGATTCAAGGATGACTAAGGTTAATAATGTTAAAATAAAAATGATTAAAGACTAATGACTGATCATGCATGTGACTGTAGATGGTGCCTAAAAGAGGTCCATAAGTAATAGGACCATCTTAAATAAGGGAGAAGCATCGAAGAGGAGGATGAGGACAAGGACAGAAGCAATCACAACATGATCCTAAGGTCACACACATAACTAGGTCTCTTAGAGAAAGACCCAAGGTGGAATTTGTCTACTAGATTCTCATTATAGAAATCAAATAGTCTAGGCAAGATGAAGTTCCTAGACCTAGGCCAAGTTTGGAGGTCACCCTCATAGAAGCTTACCTTGAGAGGATAAGAACTAAGAAGATTTACAATGTTATCTTATAGGAGCCTAACTTTGGGTCTTTTCTAGAATTTCCTTCATATGAGGTTTAGGAACAATTGTAGTTATTACCACTTTGGCCCACTATTTCCACTAGTGGAGATTGGTACCTTGGTGAAACTTACCTCTTTTAGAACAATTACCAAGGGGATACCATAGTGATAATCAAAGACATTATCATCTCTTGCTTGGTGGAGACCATTACATAGGCCTTAGGATTTCCCAATGTGGAACTAAAGCTTGTAGATTTATCCACATAATTTGATGTTGAAAGCAATAATGAGTGGGATCTAGAGGTGTTATGGAGTAAATTGCAAGAAGTATGATGCACTTGTCAAGGTAGAGATACTATATTTCAAGATTGCAACATACCATCTAAACACCACGGTACGCCTAACTAAAGTCATGTGTTTCTCCACTAGGACTAATGCTACACTCAGTGGGAAGTTTTCTATTAACCTACCATAACCCATTGTCTTGGAGATAGAGAAGTGATTTGGATAGGAAGATATTCAACTTTCCATGCTTGATAAGAATACTTTGCAGAAGAAGAGTAATAACCTGCAACTCCAACGACATCCTTAGAAAGGCCACAATAAAATCGTAGTTAAAAATGATGAAGGAAAATCCATCTCTACTACTTAAAGAAGAAGAAGTATGTTCTCTACTAATGAAGAATACCATTGATGTAGAAAAAAGTTTAAGATAGCTAAGAAAGTAGCAATAAGCACCTATTGATCAACTAATGGACTATCACCCTGCCATAAGCCATTTAAATGAGATTTCTAGAATGGTCAATTGGTAGTAGGATGAGCTATCAAAGTTAATCCCACTATTGAGGAAGTTGTCGTATCTTTACCTTTAAAGCGAATGTTAGAAATTTTAGGCAATGCTATAATTTTCTTAGTAATGTTGAAAGAAGGAAAAGACACAATAGTTTATCATGTCACACAAAGAGCAAGAAATAACCATGGAGGTGGTAGTGGATAAAATCAAAGAATCATTCAAGGTTCCTGTAGCACCCAATCTAGATTTTGCTATCATGGAAGATATCCAGATGTTTGTAGAAACTAGATCTAGGGAAATGAATGTAACACAACATGAGGAAGTGTTGGATAGACTAGTGGGAACTAGGCCAATGATTTCAGTTATTTTTAACATCCTAAAAGATTTTATTACTATCCAATATGCGTTGATCAAGATAAGAGGCAAGCTCTTGATTGTTAAAGCATAACTTTAAGGGGCTACAACTTTGAATTGATAATTGGTGGCCAAGGTTGCATAAATAAGAGCCCACTTATCCAATCTTGTCATCCTTTAGTCTAGCTTAATAAGGGATAAGGCCTTTGAGTAGCTAAGGCCAAACAAAAATAGATTGAAAAAGACAATGAAAGGACCACCTTGGATGCAACCCTATTAGATGCAATGTTATAAAGATTCAAACAAGGTCCTTGCTGAGCTACATAAGGAGAATAAATACTTGACCAAGTAGAATCAAAGATTGTTTAATGTAGAGAAACAAAAAGAACAACTTGAAGAATACCTTAAAAACTCATAGGGGTACCTAACATATGTTAAAGTGGATATGCAAATAGTGGTAGCAAAGAACAGGAATCTCTTAATGAGGAAGGTATGAACAATGAGGCAAAATTAGCCATTGAAATCGTTGCCTATAAAAATGAGGCCCTAAAGTATGTAAAACTTAAGAACCATTACATGGATCAAGATGGTATGCAAAAAGAAATAAATGAGAAGAAGATTTAATTAACAAAAATAAAGATGAATGAAGCCCTTCAATAGCTCCAAGGTGATGTATGATAGCCCATCTTTGATGGATTGACAAAATATATGAAGTTGATCAATCTATTTTGGAAGGTCAAGGTTCAAGTTAGAGAAGTAGGTGACTACCTCATACTTATTGTATGAAAGTAAGTTCAATATTCATAAGAAAGTAAAACATAAACTAGAGATAAAAAATGTAGAGCTTGAGGTACTTATAAAAAATTTGAAGATCAACGTATAGTTACAAAGAACCTAGCCAAATGAATGAATGACTATTAAGAGCTAAAGAACATAGTGAAAGCATTCGATATCAAACATAAATAGTTCATAAATTGATTTGTAAATGCTAAAGAACTGTTTTCTACTTTACCTTATTCATGGAATGTGCTAGCAAGTGCAAATCTAAGCAAACCAGCCTAGATAATCAATGAGCCAAGAAGAAAGGAGGAAAGAGCAAGAGCCCTCATCAATGCATTCCAAGTAAAGGAATAATATATGAATAGCCACAACCTAGACCAAGGCATGAGGAGCCATCCTAGGAGCCACCACTACTTGATACCACTTGAGGCATATGCCTCGGTCCATATTTTGTACATATTAATACAAGTTAATTTTTTTTCTAAAGTGTTTAAATTTTTTCAAGTTGAATTGTAAAACACTCAAACAATTTAAATAACATGACACTTAAATTAGCTAGTTGATCAATTACTTAATATAATACTCTAATAATTTTTGTAAAAAACGTAATCCCAATTTTGTTAACTCTAGAATGAGTTTTTAGTTTATCATGAGGGTATGATGAAAGTTAATTTAGTTAGTTACATTGACATATAACTGTCGATGTAGGTTTGGCTTTGTCAACACATCAATGTTGATGTAAGCATAATGAATGCTTATAAATATGGTTTATCCACTACATTTATTGAAACATTTCATTAGTGTAGTTGAACTCTTGTAGTTGAATTTTGTAGAAGTTAGAGTTTATCATTGAGTAATCACAACATGGATTGAATGGATTGTGTGGTATTTTATTCCAGTGTTGATGTACCTGAACACATTTACATGGCATAAATAAAATCAAAATCTACTTATTTCATTGCAACACTTGTCTAAGTGTTCTAATCTCTTAATTTGCAATTTACTTTACTTGTTTTTTTAATTTCATAAACTTAGTTAATTGATTTACTTTCATTGCACTTAGCTAATTCACATGAGTATGGTCAACTTTGAGCATAATTGCATTAATATTTGGTAATCCCAGTGGTAATCACTTCGTACACTTAGTCTTACTAATGCATGTTCATGATGTGTACGATAAGTTGGGAACAAATACTCAATGCTTAGGATAAATTAGATTTCTTTCTTACACATAGATTAATTAGCTTAATAATTTAATATTTTAATAATAGAAACTTAATCATATTTCTCATTCATACTTAACCATAGGAATCAAAACTACACAACTGTGATTGAGAAGATAACAATCAATGATCCCATGTTTAGTTATTTGAGGTAATTAATTAGTATCAATCCAAGAAATCCATTAAGATTGTGCATGAACACTTATGATTTGTATGGCTAAATGTAGGATCTACTCTACTACTTATTAATGTGGAGGAAGAAAGAAAAGGATTTGATGCCACTATAAATGTAACTTTATGAACCAATTTGGTAAACTTTTTATGTCTTTATTGTAACCCCTCCCTATAAGGCCCCATAATATTGTGTTATATTATTGTGTGTTTGATTAGATGCAACTAGAATCTTGGGGATGTGCCATATATAGACATGATATTTTATTATATTTTAAGATATATTTATTAAGATCTTATAACTATGAGATTATGACCATGTGATTACCATGATTATGCACACTAACTTTCATAGATGAGTTAGGAAAATGATTATGACTAGTTGGAACAAAGTATGGAAGGTGTGAAGAGTAAACACCTAGCACATATGATCTCTATCCATGTGATTACTATGTTAGAATGTCTTATCTGGAATAAAGTTAGCAAGTTATGGACAACTCTT
Organism: Gnetum montanum; assembly: GCA_015680685.1. NCBI lineage: Eukaryota > Viridiplantae > Streptophyta > Gnetopsida > Gnetales > Gnetaceae > Gnetum > Gnetum montanum. The sequence goes on from MNCI01021654.1 coordinate 336,331, forward strand.
TAATATGTATATACATTAGTCGTTTAGTTTGGTTGTGCTTTCTTATCGTTAGTTTCCTTACATGCATGAGATTTTTTTTATGGACTGGATTATGGCTTACAATCCATGGATTACATTACAAGTTGGCTTCATCATTATGTTAGATTAGAGTGTATTCTTGTCTTGGCTTGGGTTGGATGTGTAAGGGTGTTACATTTATGATGAATCATTCCAATTTTGTAATGAGGACACCTCTCAAATTATGTTGTCATATGACACTAGCATTTTGTTATGTAATGTTAGACATGTAAGGGTGTTACATTTATGATGAATCATTTCAATTTTGTAATGAGGACACCTCTCAAATTATGTTGTCATATGACACTAGCAATTTTGTTATGTAATGTTAGTTAGTTAGTTAATGAGTTAGTGTTACCTTAATAATTTTGTAATAAAACTTTGTTTATTTTGTGTAACTTGAAGACGAGTTTTAGATTAGTGATGGAAGCATGATAAATAGTCAAAAATTTTGCTAACATATATGCAATAACATAGATTTATGCATTGGTGCACATCTACATTAATGCATTTATCTATACATGTATGAGCCAAGGTGCATTTATATTATAATTTTAGTTAGTGTAGTAAAGGTATTGCAGTTTTACTTTATAACAATCGTTAGCGAGTTTCCATAGTGTGTGATTGAGTCCATTGTCCAAAGTCTTTATTTGAGTGGTTATACTTAGATGTGATCATGTTTTAACAATGAAAACCAAGATTGATTCACTTTCATTACAACATTTTAACTTAGATTAAATTTACATTTTAAAGCATTTGTTTCATTTTAATGTTTGAGCATTAAATTAGCATAATGGTTTCAAATTCCATAGTTATGGTAGAATGCGTGCTTTAAAACCATGAATGTTAGTTCAAATCACTTCAGATACTTTGATGATGAGCAATGAGAGTTCCTAACACTCAACCATACAAGTCATAAGTGCACATGTGCGATCAGGTCATAATTTGTAAATGGGACAATGTAAGTATACTAGCAAGTTAATGATAAGTTCATGATCAATGTTTTCTCACCAACGTGAGGTTCAAAATGTATGGTTTAACTCCAAGTGAGATATATAATTGAATAATGTTGTATGGCTCTTAGAGTACTAAGGTAAGACATAGTTAAGTGAATATAAATTCTATTAGCTAAGAACAATGTAAACAGAAAGTTATTCTAGCCTAATGATGATACATATATGTTCCCAACTTGTTGGATACTCCTTAGGCTAATATGACCATAACTGTGATCACCAAGTGACTAGCTATTGAGCAGATCAAGCTTAGCCACTACTGGGTTACCAAACAATTATATTTATATGATTGAAATTAGTTGTACTTATTCCACTGAGTATTCTAATAGACATTGAAAAGTAAATGACATAGGAATGCAAATTGCATAAGAAAGTAAATATAATCTAAGTAAGATGTTACAATGATAAAAAATAGTCTAGATCTTTATTTTTGGCCATGGAGTTTGTCCAAGTATAATCCACTCAAATAAAGATGTCGTACAACTATTAATTACCACAATGCATAAGAAAATTGTATTTTAAGTATGAGCAAAATGTCTTTGACAACTATTGTAACATGTTTAACTTTGTTCGAGGAGGAGAATTTTTAGGCATGGAGAGAAGGAGAGTGCTTTTATTTAAACTTTAATCACAATCAAGGTGATGGGCAATTCTAAGTTATATAAAGTTTTAATTAAATTATATACTTTGGGGTGTACCTATGTTTCAGTTATTTTGGGTTTCAATGTGATAATGAGGTGTTAGCTTAGTGGCAAGACTTTTAATTTAAAAACTCCATGTCATAAGTTCAGTTCTAATGGACAATATTAAGTTATAAAATTCTAATTGGACTCTTTTATCTTGAGATATATTACAAGTATTTCAAAATTTCAACAAGTGATGATTCGTAAATCTTAAATGCTGATTAAAGTATCTTACAATGATCTTTAAATGGTAAAAGTGCATCGAAAACGTTAAATGCTAGTAAATGCTTTGCTTTGCTTGACGGGATTTATCAAAAGAGCTGTATGCGCAATCGCTTAATCCAATCGATGTCCACACCGAGCGTCTAGACAATTAGAAATACATCTTATTAAAACTACCTCTTATAAGAGTCGGCAGCGTGACACGTAACAAGAAATATTTAGAAAAGAAAAGAAAATATTTGAAAAAAAAAACGTGTCCAAGGAATGCAAGAATCCATGGGCTCACTGATAATAGTACGGTTGAGTATCCACTATGAAAGAAAGAACAAAATATAAACGCAACGCAAGGCTACATACATTCCCTTTTGGGCAGGTCTCCGACGTTGCATTCCTGAAAACTGATTTCCTGATCCACAACCATAAACTAGAACATACGAGACGAGTCCAGCATCACATGATCCGTGATGAACACATTCTTGCACGCTGCGCACCCACGTCGACGCTGCCAGAATTCGATCCAGAAACCATCAAGACTAACCAAACCTCCCCAAATCTACGCACAACTTATAACTCCAAACTCATCCAAAAACGAGCACACAACAAATCGTCCATCTGTGATCCGTCCATGGAATGGACCCACTGAGGCCAGTCGCGTAAAGCCAATGAACAAACCCAAAACCACTGGCTCTGCGACTGCCACATAAACAGAAAGAGAAAAGGAGAGAGAAAGAAAGAAAGCAAGCCTCAAAAGCAAATACAGACGCACACAAGTGCATCATAGCACCTGGTAACAGATAACCGAAATAACCGTAGAAAGGGTCCCCAGGCAAGAGAACCTCCGCCAACGCAGGCTTTGTTTGCTTTTCGCACCCGCCATTCCCATCCCCATCTCCATCCCAATCCCAATCCCCATCCCCATCCGCGTAATCATTAATCAGTACCCTGTTCTCGTCGCTAGTGTTCCAGTTCGAGTACGAGAACTGTAAACAGGTTGGAATTTGATAACAACCTGAATCAAGTCCATGTTACTCTTACATGACGTTTTGACCCTTTTCCTTATCGTAACTCGGCTGCCCCTGGTAGGATGGTTACAGTGAGTAGAATCAGGAAGGTGGACAAACCGGGTGTCTGGTTTGCTTTGGCATTGCCGGTCCGAACGATATATTGTATAAGGAACACGTCAGTGGCACGGCCCAACACGATATTTTTATGGAGGACGCATATTCTGTGGCATAAAGGAAGCCAAGCTAGGCCATCCGTAATCCATCTATCCATCATCCTCTGATGACGAGTCCCGGCTCGAGGGCGACCAGCCTAGCTATGCATCAATCGAAAACCAACTCAGAATTTCTTCATCCCCACTTAAAGTAACACCAATTATTGATGATCCTTTTCCGAAGGATGGGGATAACATTGAATAGAAAAACGAAGGAAAAACAAGATAGATGAGACGCAGTGGTGGCGTCGGACAGCCGTCTGCCTCGCCACAATAATTGGAAAAACAAAACGGATAATTCTGCCGCTTCACTGTCTTTCTCGCTGATTCGCTCACTTGCCTGTTATGTTATGTTTGCCTAACGTAGCAGTAACAGAAACGCGGACGGACCCCAACAACAGACGTGTGATCTTACCCCTCTTCACCGGAATCGGAAATTGTAAAATGAAAACGGATCGCTGATGCGTCTGAACTAGTGGGTTTTGCGTAGTTCGGCCGACCTGGTCAAGAAATATGGCGCAAAGTTGGTGACCATATTCAGGGAATATGGACCCCGGATCACGTGTGCACTGCACCTTGTGAATGCCCCCATGCTTATGCAAAAATATAGTGCAGAGAGACATGCTAGCCTTTTTTGTGTGTCCTGATTTCAGTTATGTACACACTCCACATGAAGCCCATTTGGGACAAATTTTTTACAGCAACGGAATACGAATATGACGATATATGCCTAAGCAAAGCTGCTATTGCTATGTTGAATGAACAAATAATCGTGAATCAGAATTTAAGATTGCAGATTCACTCCCCCAGCTGCAACAACAGCCCAGCACCCCTTTCCCCAAATAACTAGATAAACAATTCACGGGTCGAGTGTGTCTATCTCAGAATTCTCCTTCGATTCGGCCCACCTTGCAACTTGTCCATCCGTTGAAGCTATGACCTTTAAGTATGTACAGACTATTTATGATTTCGAAAATGATGAATAGCATTTATGACATCAGAAATTCCAGGTGAGACAGTCCGCAAGAGTGTCCTCCTGGTAGGATTGTGAATTCTGCTGCTGTGGATGCTGGTTGAGCTGCTGATTGTGATACTGGCTTGATGCCACGGACGAAATATCCGTGTTGATCTCCGTGGTGAGCCCTGTCTCCTGCGAAATGCTTACCATTGCTGACTGCTGCTGCTGTGCCTGTGACTGCACATTTTTGTAGTTGTTGGCCGTGCCCCATTGAGATGCGGCGGATGTGGTGGGTGGTTCTACCTTGCAAGGCTTGAGCCGCTCATGTTCAAATGACTTGACTATGGAACTTGCAGGAAATGTGCCCGGGTTCAGAAGGCTGGAAAACATGGGTAAGTATGAATTCGGGGAGGGTAGCGGGTATGGCTGAGAGAATTGGGTAGGAGGGAAAATGCTCATGTTGCTATTGGCAGTGGCTGCACTGTTGCTGGTGGTGCTGAGAACCTGGTCGATCATCATGGATTGCAGAAGAGACAGGTCGATGGAATCTGAGGCGGACTGAGACGAAGGAGGAGCTCTGAAGGAGGGTTTTTGGGCGTGGGCGGGGGCGGCGGCACTGTAGGCTTTCATAGGGGCCTGGGCCTGTGCCTCCATAGAATTGGAGAAGCAGGTCACATGCTGTAGGTTGGGGTAGATAACAGAGCCGTCGTTGTTATTTTCCATAGCCGCGGCTTCATTGTTGGAAGGGATATACGGCGATTCTAGCAGAGGCGGCAATGCTGCCGAGTGGACATCGTCGTTAAGGAAGCTACTGGTCCTGGAAAGACCTCCTCCTGCTACTGCTGGAATACCCATCATTATACCTTTCTTTGCCGCCGATAATTTCTGGAATATCCTAGCCACGACCCATTCATCCTGCGCCGCACAGATACAACATCGCGCTCAGTGACAACAACCGCAGAGCCCCGCGCTAATTAAGATACAGGGAATCAAAACTGTCGCATTTTCTTATCTAACTAGAGCCCCACAAACTATCTAAAAATGCAGCAATCAAAGAGAGAGCCATGTGAACAAAGGTTCCTTTAAAGAATCCCTACTACTCCCTTTACGCTCTATCTTGCTTTTTATCTCGATCTCCATGTCTATCTTTTTCTAGACGTGGGCTTTTGGGCTTTTGGGTTCATACCTTGGCCGTCTTTGGGAGATTGTAATATGAGAATTTGCCCTCCAGACGGTACTCGTGCATGACCCAGTTGGTCTTCTCGCCCTTGGGAGCTCGGCCTTTGTAAAACACCAGGGTTTTCTTCATGCCCACCAGATGAGTTGTCTTGCCCTTGTAGATCTCTCTATCTTTGCCGGTTGCCTTCCAGTAGCCTGATTCTGTGGCCCGGTTTGTGCGCAGCCCAGTAGGATACTTGCGGTCTCTAAGGCTGAAAAAATACCACTCCTTCTCCCCCATCTTAGCCTTGGCTGCAACACCATTCAGTTTACAAAATCCAATTTTCATATCCAAACCAAACCATATTGAAAAATAATATACAGGAAACGAAATAACATGAAATTGATAAGAAACAATAATTTTAACCTGGGAAGGAAGGGGAAAAAAATCATACCAGGCAAATCCCAGGGTTCGCACTTGTTCAAATCCACCTCCGCGATGGCACGGCAGGAGAAAGAGCTGTCCCGGACCTTGTTGGTGAGATAGTATGTGACGAGTTCTTCATCCATGGGATGGAACCTGAAACCTGGCGGAAGATGCTCATCGTCGAATTTGTTAACAACCCTATTGTCGCTCCCGCTCTCCATACCTTGCATCTCCTTACGCATACAATATAATATGCTAGCTACAGCCACCAATTAATATCAGCACAATCAATCACAACGCAAATACCACAAGCAAAATTATGTTTGTGTTTTTTGCGACGGCTCTGATACAAATCGTATGACAGTAGCTTACAAGAAGAGCACTACTGAACGCGAATTCAAGTCACAACTTCTCAGCAGCACTGGTTCGTAAACCCTGGACGAATTGCTTCCTGCAGCAGCCAAGCCAGCCAAAGCTGACAACGTATCAGATATATCAGACACAAACAGGCCTCGCAACAAAGACCTACACCTCTCTCTTAACCGCGCTGTATTCTTCTCCCTTAAGCGACCCACCAACAAATACCTGTGCAGAGAACCGACTGCTGCTGCTGCTTCCTCCTGGAAACAACACAGACGAAAAAACAAACCAATAAAAACCAACGCTACCCCTTTCCGTTGTTCCGAATCGTGAGAGAGCTGTTATTAAAGGCCATCAACACAGGAAAACTGTGGCTATATAACAGCAGAGGAGTTGAGAGCAGTACCAAAGAAGCTGTCCCGAATTACGTAAAGGGCAAGGCACTAAAAAACAGGTCTTAATCTACGGCCATCTCATTTGGCCTATCCTCACTCCCCGCTGTTGCTACGACGCTTGCTCGTCTACCTAAAACAACTCAACTCCATTCCTGCCTGCCTGCCTGCCTGCCTGCGCGCACTTGATTCCCCATTGGAAACCAACCTTTCCTAACCTACAAGACCCCACCCCTATACATCCTCACCCTTTCACACATCTTAAACACAAACACACTCACCAAGATTCCAGCGCAGCCGCTCTAGCCAGCTGGGCTTCGTCGCGCACCCCCTTTTCTGTTTTTTCCCAAGCTCTGGCGCCGACTCGAAACCACTACTACTACTTCCCCACATTACCTTCCCGGATTTTCTGCTGCTCTACCTCGTCAGCGCTCCACGCGTCCGCCGCATTTCCAAAGTCAACGTCGCTGAGGCCATCACGTGGTGGGGTCCATCGGCCCCACCTTCATTAAGACACGATTATCGATTCCTAATTCCACCGCAAACCCTTTGACGCGCTCCTCCCTCCCTCCTCTCCGCGGTCGCGGCCTCGAACGCGCGGTCGCGCCTGGTCTGTTGGATATTTCAGAATACCAGCGTAGGGCCGGAGCGGCCCCCACTGCCAGTGTTGCCCCATGATCCAACGGCTGGGGCAATCCTCCAGGTTTAAAGGAGCGCATGCCATCCGTGCGATGCATCTGACAGTAAAAAAAACCAAAAAGCCTTCCCCAATTGCTTTTTCCCTGCCCTCCTCGTGGGCAGTGACACCAAGCTGGCGTCACCGACGAGACAACACGGCGCAGAGCGATTTATTATGATCACCTTGTAATTCGATCCTGTGCGCATGCCGTAGCATCGAAATTTTCAAAACATAAAACTATCCCGTTATTCCAACATTTCACATGCCTGTGTAGACCAGGCCAATAAGTAACATCACTAACAAGAAGCCGGACTTAGCGTCTCCGTCTTTATCGTTTTTGTGGGATATGGAACCGCCCATTTGTGGTGACAGCATGAGCCAGCCTCACCGGCGCCGCAAAGTTCATGGTTGTGGGTATGGTTTCTAGAAAATTAAGAAATGACATTACGTTCAGTGCGATGAAGTTGAGCGGTGCTTTTCGGTAGGAGATTAGCTGTACTCGACGAGGCTTCCTCATCGTCCTCCTACGACCTTTTCCGCTGGCATTTATTAATTGGCGTATTTCCAGATTTGTTTGGTGGACGTATGTGGCGCGTTGCAGCTCCGGCTCCATTGAAAAAGGAAGCCATGCAATAAAATAATAAGAGGCCGCTGACATTAGTATATGAATACTAGGCGGCATGGCATGGCATCCATCCATGCCATGGAGAAATGGACATATTTTAAGGACGGACGCAATTTTGTTTTTGTCAAGGCCGGATTTCAATTGGATGTTGAAATTTGTCTTGTGGTGGGTGCATTCAGCTGAGGTGTGCATCGGGCGGTTGCCAAAGATAGAATGTTTGGCGGGCTGCTATTTATTATTGACCCATTTTTCCAAGTACAAAAATCCGGCCCCCATATATTAAAATGGTAACGAGGATTATAAAATGCCGATTGGCTGATGCAGTCCTGGATTCCAACGTTGCTTCGCCATGTGTTCAAACGGAAAACGTTAGAGCTGGGCCTAGCCCCAACCCTGTTCCCACTCGAACGGGTCTGGGTCCCCGTCTAACAAATGTGAGTAAGCCCCTTAACAACACTGCTAATCATGTTTAATAACCGTCTGCGCGTTGTTTCTGGATAAACGTGTATGACTCACTCGTTGGAAAGCATCACGAGCACCAAAGGGTCGTTTTCCTTGGTCGTTATAGTACTTAATTATTTGCTGCTGTGGAGGTAGGAACCTAATGCTGAATTTTATTGTAGTATTATGGCGTTAGCATTATGGAAAGTAATAAATAAAATGGGGAAGTTGCATCGCTTCTGCAATGAGGGGGGTGTGAGGCCTACCAAACGAGAAGCAAGTAGGTTGCCTAATTGAAAAGCGACGGTACCAGGCTTGGCATTTTAAAAGGGCGTATATTTACAGTAAAATAAAAGCAGCCTCATTACAATATGGTTTGGAAGGCAATCTAAATAGGGAGCAGCTTACGACTGTTTCTTGTCTTCTTCCTGCAATACCAAAGTCAATGATGAGCAGCTGCAAACAATATTCTCTGAAGAATATCCATTTCATCACTTTTTCAAGGGAAAGGAGTCATCGAGCCTCCAAAGTGTGTGTTTCAATGTCTCATGGGGCTGCTTTCCCGATTCTAGACCAGGAATCTGTGCTTCCTCGGGGCTGTTGCCTGTATGAAGAAGAAATAAGATACCAGGAAAATTTTTAAACCGCGAAATTTGGGGGCCGTGGCTTTACTAGGAACGGTGCCCATTTTTATTTGGTTTCTTATGTTATTTTAAAATTTAATAATTAAAAATTAGGGATTATCACTTAGAGTTACGGTAAGGTGCTCATTTCTTAAGTTGTGCAACCATAGGAAGAACCATTCAAAAAAAGGTTAAGCTTTTACTCATCCACTGCCCTTCCAACCTTTAGGTGATAATCATTTTTTTATTGTTAAAAATTGTCATTTCTTGATTAGAAGATGGTGAGTTCAATTCTTGCTTTTGCTTATGGATTTGGTAGTAATGAAGTAGTCTTGTAGTATAACACTTTTGTTTAGTGGGTAACATTTACCTTGCTATGTAAGTAGGGATTATGCTAAAGAAAATGTCATTTGAAAATATAGTTCCACTTATAAACTTGTTGCTTTTTATATGTGTAATAGGTTGTGGCTAAAATGGTGTTTGAGAAACTATTATGTTATCCTTAGAAGGAATACATGAAATGTAAATATGAACAATGTTAAAATAATTTGCCATCATGACCTATGTTTCAAATGAATGAATTTTACTTGAAATAATGAACTATCTTGTATGGTGATAAATGTTGGTATAACAAAAGTGACATGGTAACAATGGCAAAAATATTGAAAGAATATTAAACATTGCCAAATGAGAAGAAGGTGGTGGGGTAGGGGGTGTGTAGAATTGGAATGAGATAACTATATGTATGTATAAAACAATGAGGTGTTAGCTTAGTGGTGAGACTCTTGATTTGAAAGCCTCAAGTCATGGGTTTAACTTTGGTAGGTAATGTTTAGTTATAAAGTTCTATTTGCACTATATATCTTGGAGTGTACTTATATTACAATTATTTTAGGATTCCTAACATACCACAATAACAAACAAGCCATATCTATCTATAAATATATAGCTAATGCAAAACTTCTATAGTGAAATGTAATGATTGAATGCATAAGTTAGGTTGAAAGGTCATACATCAAAGAGTGCATCAAAATAATAAGATTGATAAAATTTTTTAAAAACTTTTATTTTGAAATAACTCTTTGGTAAAAGTGATTCATTCAAACCTATCCAACCAACTCCTAATTTTGATCTTGCATAAGATTTGTAATGGAATGATATAACATCTTAGTAAGAAAAATCTCTATTATCCCAAACCACCTATGGAGCCATTGCATGTTAAGATTCTTAGCTTTAGTCAATTTAGTTAATTGTATCATTAAGCTTATTCATTTGATGAGTGGGAAGTGTCCCCTACACCCAACCATATGAATCACAAGCATTCATGTGTGATCCAATCAATTTCCATTGATGGAACTAGTGTGGTATTTAAATTATTAAGTGTTGATTGCAAGTCACTCTCTTCTCACTTGGACTAGTGGTAGCTTTATCACATATGGTTTAGTTCAAAGTGAGACTAATGATTATTGATGTTGTCTGGTTATGACTAAGCTATATATAAACACAAAAATTAATTATTTAACCAATCTAGCTAATAACAAAAAGATAAATCCTAGACTATCCTAAGGGCAATAAGTGTTTGTTCCTAGTTTGAGGTACACATTTTGAACTGACATATCCACTATTGGGATTACCAAGTATTATGCTATTGGGCAAACTAAGCGATAACACTATTGAGATTACCAAGAAAATATGCTTGAAATTGGTTGCATTTATTTCACCAATTGATTAAGGTGCATAAAAATATAAATATTAACTAAGTACATAGAAAGTAAATTGCATTGAAAATAAATCTATTATAAGTCAAAGTGCTACAATGAATATGAATCAATCTTGATCTTATTATTATTCATGGACTATATCTAGTACAATGCCAATCAAATAAGACACCATACAATTGACTCAAATCCATGTTGTGGGCATTCATTGATTGTTTGCTAAGATTACAAAAGAAAATTGTGAGTTTGAATACACTACTTACCAAATGATGTCAAATACATGATGAATGCTTGCATATTTATAGACAAACAAAGATAGTATGTTGACATTATACGTTAATGCATTTGGCTACATCGATGGGGATGGATCAATGTAGCTAAGCTATAGCAGATAAGATGTAGCATCTATGATATAGCAAATACAACATAGTATCTATGATGTAGTAGCTAACTAAGATGCATCCGTGTTGGTTACTACATTGTAGCATTCGACATCGATGTATCTCAGTTGGCTGCTACATTGTAGATGCTACGTCAATGCATGTCAATTGATTACTACATTATAAATGCTATGTCACATTTGCTATATCATAAATCCTACATAGCATCTGCTATAACTTAGCTACATCAACACAACCTCATTAATGTAACAACATGCATTAATGCATATGTGTCAACACGGTGTCTTTATTTGCTTATAAATATGTGAGCATCCATTATGTATTTGGCACCATTTAGTTAGTAGTGTAGTCAAATTCTTGTAGTTTTCTTCTGTAATCTTAGCAAATAGTTAGTGAGTGCTCGCTATGTGGATTTAAGTCAATTGTATGATGTCTTATTTGAGTGGCATTATACTTGGACACATCCCATGAATAGTAATAAGATCAAGATTGATCCATATTCATTGCAACACTTTGACTTAGAATAGATTTATTTTCTATGTACTTAGTTAATATTTACATTTTCACGCACATTGATTAAATAATTAATTTTCATGTTTTTATATAACTTAGCCATAACCGCACAACATCAATAATTATATGCCTCACATTGGACTAAACCATACATGATAGAGCTACCACTAGTCCAAGTGAGAAGATAGTGACTTGCAAATAATACTTAATGATCTAGATACCACACTAGCTCCATCCACAGAATTTGATTAAATTACATGTGAATGTTTGTGATTTGTATGGCTGGGTATGGAGGATACTTTCCTCTTATGAGTTTACAATTGGTATTGCTCTAAGATTAGGTTATGACCAACTCTATTGAATTAATCTAAATTGTATTAATGCACATCTTACTATTGCTTTGAAGTCCATTGAACTGGTGAACAAGTTACTTTATTCAATATCATAGTACATTTATTCTTAATTATAGTGCTGGTACATGATTCAAATATTCATAATATATAATATAAGATTTGAAAACTCTACTTAAAAAAATTATTTGATAAGGATTTAGGCATTTTGTTAAATAGTTATCTCAAAATTATCACTAGTACAAGTCATATAAAATGCATTGAGAAAATCATTTTACTAACACTTTTTACATAATGTTTTTTCAATTTGAGTACTTGCATAAACTAGGGTGAGAACACTAATATATGGTTGTAAATAGTATGAGAAGAATCTTAAATTTAATAAAAATTTAGGAGAATTTGCAATGAAAAGATTAGATAAATGAAACTACACATGTAGTACAAATGAAAACTAAATATATATTAAAAAATGATAAATTCTAATATGTGCAGGTGTAATAATGTAGAGAAATAAAGTAAAGAAAATGAATATCAAAATTTTATTATGCTAAAGATATGCAAAGCAAAAAAAAAAAAAATTAATGATGAGCGGTGAGTATACCTGATGCCCAACCATACAAATTACAAGTGTTCACACGCAATTCGATTGAATTCCAAAAACTTGAAGTTCCTAAGTATGTTAGTTCTAGAAAATGAATTCGAATCATGATGATCGTTGTCTTTCCAACCACACTTGTCAAGCTTAATTGTATGGTTAACTGCAATTGGGCACATGACTTTTTATTATTTTATGTTTTATTTACCTATGATTGATAACAAGTTGAAACTCAATTTATTAACCAATTTAACTAATCTAATTGCTAATTAATAACTAACTATCCTAACATAAGCATCTGTTCTCACTTTCCGTACACATCTTGAACGCATACAACACTGTTGGGATTACCAAGCACTGTATGTTATGCTGAAAGCAGTTGTACTTATGTATTTAATCTATTTAGATTAATTAGTTAGTTAATTAAAGTCTTATCTTAATTAATCCCATAATTAATGAAAATAGTAAATGCAGAAATAAATCATTAATCTACTCGAAGTGCTGTAAGGTTTGATCAAAAGGCTCGTCTTTATTGCTGTTCACACTTGTGTGCTTAGGTACATTAGTGTTCGAATAAAGATTTGTACACTTTCTAACTCTTACTGTAAGCACTCAAAAAAATATTCTAGGGACTCAAAAAAATTCTAACTTTAAAATGATAAGATTGCAAGAGCTCTACTACAATTTTGATAAGACATTCCATAAGCATGGTCGATGAGTTGGTATTTATAAACTTTATTATGGAGCTATGTCGACCCCCAAACGCTACGTCGATGTGGCTCCGTCTATGGGGGCCCATTGACATGACACTTTAACACTTCATCATACCCCCACAACTAAATAAAAATTCATCCTCAAGTTCCCTTACAAAATTGGGAAGATATGGGATTATTAATTGATACTTAACACAACAAAACTAAGTGCCTGAGTGTATGGATCAACATCATTACAAAATTTGTTGTGTTCACAACATAGAATTTAACACCATGACATGATTACTTAAACTGGATAGCACATCCTTTAATGACATGAAGATAGTTGAGAAGATCAGATTGTCCTAGGTGGTGGAGGTTCTTGAGATTCCAAAGGACCTTTGCCAGCTTGGGCACACATGGTGGCTAAGGAGGCTATGGCTATCCTTCTATGGTTGCTACCTCCAGTGGAAGGTGAAAGGAATTTAGTAATGCCTTCATCTTCTCCTCCTTACTCTGGGGATCATTCACAGTCCATGTAGCATCACTAATGTGGACTGGAATGGGGGTATCCCATAGACAGGATATTACTGGGAACATCTCCTTGACGTTGACAAACCAGGTAGTGAATTTTTTGCATTCAACATCAAATGCCCTAACTATGTTTTGTAGATCCTGGTAGTCATTCATTCTTTTGGCCAAGATTTTAGCAATGGATATTTGATTAGTATATTTGCCCTTGAGAACCTCAAGTTCAGCATTTGCCTCTAGAAGCTTTTGCTTGGTGTCATTGTGGTGCTTGAACTTGACCTCATACAACAAGTATAAGCTGGCCACCTACTTTTCCAATTCTAACTATGGCCATCTGGTAGTTAACATAGCTAGGTTTTTGTATCAAAGATTGACAAGCTCCATATATTCAATCATCTTCTCTATTTGCAACTCCTTTAGGAAAATTTTTGCTTTATTGTATTGATCAATCCAATCAATGATGGGTTGCCATAATTTACATCCTTGTTGAAGTTTTTGGATGGTCTCATTCACCTTTTCCTTCACAACTTGAATATGTATCTCATTTATTTCCTTCTATAGGCCAACCTGATCTTTGTAGTGATCTTTGACTCTCTTAAATTTGAAAGCCTCTGATTTCCAGGTGGCTACTTCTATTATAGTCTTTTGGCAAAGGGCATAGACCTCCTTCATGGAGAGGTTTTTATTCTTGGCTACCAGTCTCTTTAACTTTATGTTTGCTTTGACTAGTTTCTCCTATTATTGATGGATAAAATTAGTAAACTATTGTTTATGCGCATTAACATTTTGTAGGTGATGATTTTCTATGGTCAACTACACATTCTTCTAGTGGGTTAGATCCAAGGCCTTCTAAATTTTATGTTGGGTGACCTCTGCCAAGGATTGATAGAAGCTGTTCAAGAGCTTCATCTCCTTTCAACTTAGTGTGAAGCTATTCAAGAGCTTCATCTCTTGTTAGTGCTAGGTTGAGAAATGCAGGATCTGTAATATGCTCTCTCAATTCAATAACCTTCGTAGCCAAGCATTTATTTAGATTCTTGGTTGTTTCAAGTTGCCCTTCCAAAATAATATTCTTGCCCCTTGCCTCTAGCAGCTTTGATTGGGTTGTAGTTATATTATCTAGAAGGTCAGAGACATTTGGAAGTGGTTGCTTGATTCCTACCAGTCGATCTAGCAGTTGTTCATGTTGTGCTATGCTTAATCTACTGCTTATGGTCCTTGTGGATGTTTGCACATCTTTAAGTGCATTAACATCTAGTATAGGTGCCACAAGTACATTGAATGTTTTGATGATTCTATCGGTAACCACATCTACTATTGTTTCTTATCCTTGGTGTTGCATCACCAATACTTGTTGTCCCCTCACCCTCCTCTAAGCACACCAAAAAGATCACAACATTCCTAGAAATCTTTGGGAGTTACTGTTGTTTTGAGAGAGCTACCGTTTACCTCTTTGATGCTAGGATTGGACCTCGTGGATAACTACATTCGTTGGGGAGAGAAAATGGGTCCATCTTCCCCTATCAAGTTGATTGTTCGGGCTACCTCATTCAGGTGACTCATTGCGAGATGATACATAGATAGGTCTCCACCACTCATGCCTACCTGTTGCTCTTGCTCACTCATGAGCCATTCTTAGTACTCGTGCAACCATTAAGATGTTGTAGCAATATTTGACACTATTTTTTGAGTGGTAGGTGGAGGTGGTGATTGTTGCTCCTCTTATTGGATTGTTGTAGTAGGATTTTTATCCTTCATCATCTCTGCCCAATTAGCGATTGGAGCACGTTAGATAGCATCATTAGTGTAGCGGGCTATTCCTCCCCTTCAACATAGTTTTTTGATAAGGCATTGAAAGAGGAGTGCCTTCCTTACACATTCATTTTCCTTGAATCACTATTCTATCTCCAAATAGATTAGTTGTGGAAGGTTGACGAGAATCTTTCACTCAAAGCAACACACACACGGGTAGAAAAGGTAGCAATCTTGCTAGGCCTCATCGTGGGATTTAGGTGAAAGGCTGCAATCCTGTAATGGATTCTTTCTGCTAGTGTAAGCACACCGTACTTCTTGCAGTCAATACTATAGCACCACTGAAACCATTCCTTTTTGATGTTGGGGTTGGCCTACATTGAAATCTTGATGAGATTCATCCTAGTTTTAGGCAACCCAAGTGCCTTTGTAATGGCTTGCACCAAGTAGGACACTAAAATGTGCTTGATCTTGATCATTGAGTTGGCCTATCTATTGTTTCAAAATAGGAATGTCTCTCCCATATATCATTCCTCGCTAAAAATGATAATTGGCCACATGGAAGAGGTCTTTAGTTGGTCTTATACTTCTTTAGGTGCTTTCTCCAAAAAAGAGCCAAAGTTAAACTCTTGGAGCATTATTTTCTAAACCTTCCTTGATCTAATTTGGTTTAGGAAGGCTTTTGTCAAGGTCATCTCAAGATTTTCTTGTTGCATCATCTCGATGGGAATGTTCTATTGTTGCCACCTATTCTAGAATTTGACAAATAGACTCCACTTTGGCCTCTTCCCTAAGAGGTCCTATGGCATGGGTTGCGATTGGTTCTTCTTAGGTTGGTTCTTTGCCCCTTCCCATTCTTAGTTGTTTTTGCGTTGGTTGAGACAATTCTCTTTCCTATGTGTGTTGGCCTTTTGGTGCCATCTGTGATCACAACACATTCATGGATTAGTAGATATAATGTGTAAGTTAAAATTTTTGGATACCTTATCTCATTAATTAGTTACACTTGGCTACGGTTGGACCATGGAAAATTGATTATTTTATCAATTAGTTTTTTAGTGTAAGTGTTATTGGAGCTCGTTGGAAAGGTTTAATTCTCATAATTTGGTGTTTTAATGATGATTCCTTAGTTAAACCTTTGTGGGAGTTAGAAAAATGTCAAAATTTTTTTTGTCAAAAATGGCACGTTTGTGGCCCCCATGACTAAGAGCTTACTTGGGGAGCTATAGAGTTAAAGAACATAGTGATTCAGATAAATGGTTAGGAAGTTATGGGCTCTGGAAGGTTTTAGGCTTTAAAAATTGCAAAAACTCCNTCATGGAGTTATAGAAAAGCCAAGAATATGATGAAATCATTAAAGAGGATCTTCGGAAGCTAAAAAATTCAAAAATTTGATGGAGATTGTGTGAATTGAAGAAAATCATTAAAGAAGCACATGGTCAGATGTAAAAGATGGGTGCACGAAAGATTCTAATTGCAATAATGCCTAAGGATAAGGTTCTTAATGAATCCAACCAAGAGATATGCAAGTGGGTCCTCCCCATAGCAAGCACATGCCTTATTTGCCTTTGCATAACCTCAAGCTAAAGAGTCCATGGGCCCCATAGGTGATTAATGGTTTATGACAGTTAAGGACCAAAACCTAGGAGATTCTAGACCAAAACTTGGAATATTCTACCAAATAATTTAAGTACATCAGACAAAGACACCGAATAAGAACATGGACATTAATAATAGTGATGTGAGTTATGTGTAGCATAGATGAATGATGAAGAATGAGGAATGGAGTTCCAAATTGAGGTCATAAGAAGTTCTTTGTGGAAGTGTGTTTAAATGACCTGAGAAGATCCATCCTTAGTCCATACCAAAAATAACCACTTT
>MNCI01021654.1:353927-375074 GCA_015680685.1 Gnetum montanum
GAAACCACCAAGGTTACAAATTTATTAAAAGTTTATTTAATGAAAGGAACCTCATATTTCCAAAACAAGGAAAACCATAGAGTTTGTGGATGGGTGGATGACATGGACTCATTGCTTGTTTCATGCAAAAGAAACCATGTTGATGAGTGGCAAGGTATCCCTACACCCAACCATACGAATCACAAGCATTCATGCACGATCTGATTGAATTCTATAGATTTTAAGTTCCCAAGGACACTAGTTCTAAGATGTGAAATCTAATCATGATAATCGTTGTCTTTTCAACTACATTTATGGAGCTTAATTGTATGGTTAAGTGTAATTGAGGCACATGATTTTTATTATTTTATATTTTATTTATCTACAATAAATAATAAGTTGAAACTTAATTTATGAACCAATTTAACTAATCTAGTTGCTAATTAATAACTTACTATCCTTACATAAGTATCTAGTCCCACTTTCTGTGCACATCTTGAACACGTATAGCGTTGTTGGGTTACCAAACATTAAGCATTGTTGGGATTACCAAGAGTCATATGCATGCACGAAGTGGTTGTACTTATGTGCTTAATTAATTCTATTTAATCAAACTAGCTTACTTTGCTTAATTACTTGGTGGTATTAAATGAATTATATAAAACATTAATTGCATGAATAAAATATTTAAGCTAGCCAAGTTTTTGCAAGGTTTAATTAGAAAACTCATCTTTATTGCTACACACATTGTTGTGCTCAGGTACAACAATGCTCAAATAAAGATTCATACACTTAATGACTCCTACTACAAGCACTTTGGAAAATATTCTAACTTTGAAGAAAAGAAACCGCAAGAGCTCTACTATGCTATGACAAAAAACTATATCCAAATAGTGTACCCAAGCACTATATTTATAGGCTAACACATACCCCATGGTATCATATATTTGACATCGCATCTTAAGATCCAATATCACATACCTGATATCAGAGCTTAGATATCAAATATGTGATATTGAAGCTAGGTAAAATACAATTCATCATACTCCCATGACTGAATGAAAACTTATCCTCTAGTGAATAAGAGGAGGAACAAGTTCCTTAAAAATTATTGGAAAGGTATGAGATTATTGACTAACATGGAAATTAACTTAGATGGAACAGACAAACTCTAAGTGCCCAAGTGTACAGATTTACAATCTTTTACAAAATTGGGTGTTCATGACAATAGAATTGAACACCCTAGACAAAACTAACATCCAACTCCTTTGGAAATTGAAGAGCGAGAAAGAAGATCCAACGATCATGAATGGTCCTTGTCGCATGGTGTTGCTGCTTATCCTTTGATGGAGATAGTCCTGTTTCTAGTCTACACTTCCCACTGCAATCACAACAAAATCACAAATTAGTGTGTAATGTATAACGTATAGATTTTAGGTACCTTGTCTTGTTAGTGGTTATACTCGTCTAGGTTGTGATTATGGTGGATTGATTCCATTAATAGTATTACTAAGAAGACTAAAATAATTTCTGAAAAGTCCAAATGCGATGAAATGCTTGAAGAGGGTTAACAAATTCACAACAATAAAAAGAGGATTTGATGGAAAAACGTTGTGATGATGTGCAAAATTGGATGTCATTGATGGGGTACATGAAAGGATTTGATTCTGAGAATGTTTAAGGATAAAGAACTTAACTAATCCAACTAAAAGGTATACAAGTGGGTCCTCCCCAAAGCAGGCACATGTCCTTTATTGCCCTTGCATAACTTCAAACTGAGTCTGTGTGCCCCATGGATGATTAATGGTTACCAAAAGTTAAGTACAAAAAACCTGGAATAAACTACCTAATAATTTTGACACGTCAAACTAAGACATTGAATAGGAACATGAAACTACTAGTGAGGTGAGAGATGGAAAGCACCAATGGATGAGAGAGAGTGTGTGGAATGGAGTTCTCAATTAAGGTCACATGAAATCCCTTGTGAATTTTGTGGTTAAATGACTTGATAAAATCCATCCTTACTTTAGACCAAAACCAACCACATTTAGTGATGCTGCATTGCCACTCTAAGACTAGTCCACCCCCATAAGATACAAGAGTGTCCCCACAAAACAACCACCATTCCTTATTAAAGAAGAGAAGAGAAGTAAGAAGTGAGAAAGGACCTTTGTTAGAGGGGACCTTTAGGCATGGGCAACATGTCTTTCTAGTCCCATAACTAGTGTTTATAGCCCATTTATTTTGTCTAAGGGGTGTGCTTTGAATTCCCATCATTTTTTTTGAATGGGAACCACACCATGCAAAGACTTATTCAACTTCCTATTATTGGTCAACACGGAATAATAAGAAATCCATGAAAACACACATGCACCCAAGTAAGCAGAAAGGCACAAAGAGTACTGAGTCCCCTTGAAGTCACATCTTGTTCAAACCTTTGAATCCTTTCCAAATGTGAAAACTACCAAAATCACAAGTTTGTTAAAATTTTATTAATAAAAAAGGAACCTCACACTTCTAGAACAAGGAAAACCATAGAGTTTGTAGATGGTTGGATGTGGTGGACTCACTGCTTATTTCATGAAAAAGATACCATGTTTTAGTTATTAGTAACAAAATTCAAAGTTAGAATCCAGACACCAATAATCAAGTAATTAAATAGCACATGCCCACATCAAACAAATCACATTGTACCTAGTTGGTAATAAGGTATGTTTTTATTATTAAAACACAATAAGAAAATCACATCCAAATAAAGGAAAATATACAATAAATGGTAAAATAATTAAGAAAAATAAAATGTATTAATGATGTTGCAAAACAAAAATTTTGAAAAATTAATAACATAAAAGCAAAAAGGTGTAAGGCAAAGAATGTATAAAACAAAAAGTTATGAAAATAGCAAGGTGTAAACCAAAAATGTGTAAAAAAAAGACGAGAAACTAAGGAGCCAGTTATATAATTAGCATGGATGACCATCTCCCCCACGACTAAGTTGAAAGGAGGAGATACGAAAGATTGAGCATGGTTGTCCATTCAATGAGGCATTTGTTGTACTAGCTTGCTTAGGCTCGTGGAAAGGTTTGACTTGTTGTATGTTGACTAGCTATTTCTTCTCTGGGTTCTCAGGTTTGTAGATTTTCATGGCCCTAAAAGAAAAATTTTTGTAAATGATGTAAGGTCATTCCTACAACACCAAGAACTAAGTTTGTTTAGGTATGTGTGTGGGGTTCTAGTAGAGGACCTTATCTCATGGTTGAAATTTAACTTTTCAAATTCTACGGTCATGGCATTTTTTGTTGAATGCCTTGGGTAACTCATTAGATGACAAGGCCTCCAATTGATTTACATCTATCAAGTTAAGATTCATTAAGCTTTCTTTTATGCTAAACTTAAGTCAAGGTCAAGGTCATAGGTTATTGAAAGTGTATGAAGCTTAGATTGAATAGGAAGTGTTGGCAATTTTCCATACGCTAGCTCATAGGGAGAATAGCCTATAGGGAGTTTTCATGTTGAGTGGTAGGTGTAGAGGACATCGTTGAGTTTTGTGCTCTAGTCCCTCCTATATTTGCTAATACTTCTCATTAGAATCTTTGTAATTTTCCTATTTGTAACCTCAGCTTTACCATTGGCTTGGGCGTGGTAGGATGTTGTTAGTTTATGTTCAACCCCTAAGTGTTGCATAAGCTTCTCAAAGTTAGTGCTTGTAAAGTGGGTTCCATTATTAGAAATTAATACATGTGGCACACAAAACCTATTTACAACATTCTATTGTGCAAATTGAGCAACAATAGAAGATGTATAGTTGGTGATGGCTTCTGGTTCTGCCCATTTCATATAATAGTTAACAGTGACTATGATGTATGTCTTTCCATTTGACATGAACGTAATGGAACCCATGAAATCAATTCCCTATATGTTGAAGGATTCTAGTGGTTGAATCCACTATTGAGGTCCTTCCATTTGAGCAATAATTCCACCATCTCATTGGTAGCATTCACAAGAGTGGACAAATTGGTAAGCATCCCTAAAAAGTGTCGGCCAATAATACCCTGTGATTAGGATTTTAATGGTCGTGTATCTCTTAGCATAGTGGCCCCCAAAAGGACCCTCATGAGCATCCTAGAGAACATGTAGTTGATCAACATTAGGGACACACCAACGTACTAGGCCATCAACATACACCTTATAGAGGTATCCATTGATCTCTATGAAATGTTTTACTTGGTGAAGAAACTATTGTTTCTTTGGTGGTCCAACCCTTGTGGCATCTCTTGAGTGAGAAGATAGGTGAGAATGCATCGTACCATTTAGGCTTAGTGGGAAATTGTTTAGTTATAGCCATGACAAAAAGGAGTTCATCAAGAAATAGATTACATAGTTGGCTTTCCTCCTTTTTTTTGTTCCATTGCAATCGAGATAAGTGGTTAGCGACCACATTCTTGGTTCCTTTTTGATCTCCCATCATAAGATCAAATTCTTGCAAGATCACTAGCCACCATATGACACAGGGGCTCACTGTTGGCTTGTTCATGAGGAAGTGAATGACACTATGGTTTCTATGCACAAACACTTTATATCCAAGCACATAATGCTTGAACTTTTCTAGAGCAAACACCACTACCATCAATTATTTTTCTATGGTGGTGTAGTTCAATTACGCACCCACAATGCTTCGGCTTGTACACTGGATGTAATATGGATGTTTCTTATCATCCCACTATGTAAGAACAAATCCAAAGCCATAATTTGATGCACCATCATAACGTGAAATGGTCTTAACTAGTAAACTGCTTGTAGAATTAGAGTTTCTCCTGTAGTTGTTGGAATGCTTTTTCACATTCCTTAGTATAAATAAATGGAGCATCTTTCTATGTTAGTTTAACCAAAAATTTTGCAATCTTAGAGAAATTCTCTATGAATCATTGGTAGTAGCTAGTGTGTCCAAGGAATGACTAGACATCTTTTGCAATTTTTGGTTGACAGGTAATTCCTTGGATGACCCTTATCTTTTCAGGGTCGACCTCAATTCCTATTTGTGAAATTCTATGCCCCAATACAATGCCTTCTTACATCATGATATTTCTTTTTTTTTCCAATTGAGTCACAGGTTTATTTCCATACATCTTTTTAGTACTTGCTCAAAGTAGTCCAAGGCTTGCTTGAATGTAGTGCCATAAATGGAGAAGTCATCCATAAAGACTTCCACTTTACTAGTGATTTTCTCTTGAAAGATGCTTAAAACCAGGCGTTGGAATGTGGTAGGAGCATTGCATAGACCAAAAGGCATGTTGTGATATGTAAAGGTCCCCTAGGGACTCATGAATGTTATTTTGGCCTAGTCCTCTAGCGTGATTTGGATTTGGTTATAGCCACTATAACCATCCAAAAAACTATAATAGCAATGCCCAAATATGGTGTCCAACACCGGATCAATGAATGACAATGGAAAATGGTCCTTGAATGTTGCCATATTCAATAGCTGAAAATCGATGCAGACCTACCACGTGCCACTTTTCTTTGGTACAATCACAAGTGGACTAACCCACTCATTATTCTTAAGGAGATAGATAAACCTTGCCTTAAGGAGTTGTTTGATTTCCTCTTTGATGATCTGCTTCAATTTGGGATTCAATCGCCTCTATGGCTACCTCTTTGGCTTCATGGCCAGGTCAGTGTAGATACGATGTTGGCATATCCTAGGATTAATCCCTGTAAGTTTAGGATATAACTAAGTAAAGGCTGTCAACCATTTTCAACCACATTTAATAGCATATGTTTTTATTCTAGAGCAAGATTTGCATTACTTATTAGCAACTTCTCATTTTTTAAGAATGCATATTCCATGTTGGCAAGTAGAGTTTTTAACTCAAGGGGCTCCTGTTTAAAATTTTTAGGAATTTCTGACTCTCCCTAATAGGTATCATCATTTGCATTATCAGAGAGTTGGTGATGAACTTGCTTTAGTTCATCTATGCCTGCGACATAAATGCATGTTAGTTTTTTAGTAGGTTCCATGCAAAGTGTGCTACTTTGAAAATTAGTAGTTAACCACTGGGTGCCCTCTTGTTTTGTGGCTACTGAGTACAGACACCTTTGAATATTTGCTTCAAGTGCACACTATTTGCATGCAGAAATGGATGCTCATTTAATGGACTAGATCTTCTACATGCAATTGCACCCTATATCATTGTACACGATGCATGAAACTCACTTCTTCTCAATCTTTGCAAATGCACCTTCCTTATATGTCTCCAGGGAAAGATCTTTGATGTCCATTCTTGCATCAATAATGCTTAGCCATGCCCTTCCCATGATTATTGGGAAATTTTCTTTACAATTCTCAACCTTGATTACTAGGAAATTAGTAGGGTAAGACCACCGACAAACAGTGGTCACAATGTCTTTCACTAGTCCCAATGGAATAGTAATGGACTAGTCTACCAATTCTAATTGGATATTACTCTTCTTGAGGGGCGGCAAGTTCTAGGTAGTATACATCTCATAAGAAATCAAGTTTACACCAGAACCTGAAACAAGAAGAGCTTTACATGGTTCATTCTTAGTAATCTGTAAATAGATAAGAGGACTCCTAGGATTAGCTAATTTCTTGGAAAGGTTCCTAGCACATATTCAATCAGATACGACATGAGTGAGCATAACTATATGGATCTTGGGCAATATTTGGTTTGAAGGGGACTTGAAGGAATTAGATATAGAGAGAGATGGAGAAGCAAGGTTGCCAACTACATGTGTATGTGAGGGCTTAGGTGGACTATGGAATTGAAAAAAGGTCTTTTCTGTGATCTATTGTCCAAACCACTCAATTGATGAACTGGTTGTAGATTAATGGCCTTGGTAGCATTATGTTGCTACGGTTGGGTTGGAAGTTCATCCTGCATAGATGGAGCAGGCAGTAGCTATGTTAAGGATGGAGAAACAGGTGCAGGAATAGGAGGAGGATAAGGATAAAAGTGGTATTCCTCCTTGGATGTGGAGATTGAGTTTGAAAGTATTCGAGAGGGTAGTAGTGATGTTGAAAAGTAGAAACATGACTAGAAAAGTCACGTGGAGATAGGGGTTGCTAAACGTAATACCCATATGGATTAGGTTGTCTATAAGGAAATTGTTGCCTTGGTGGTGGTAACACCCATGACTATGGTTGTTGCCACTGTTGATATTTATCATATGGTTGTAGTGGAGTTCCACTTGGATAATATTGTTGTTGCTTATGGAACTACTTGGGATTACCTTGAGGATAAGATAATCTTCGGGGTGTTTTCCTTCTTGCTAGTTGTGGATTTAGAGCATACACCTCAGACTCTTGCAAGTGTGAAATAATGGGGCAACATTCCTTAGGATGTTCATTTTGGTAGATGTCACACCCACCATCATCATCTGATTCGATTTTTGCAACTTCCTCTACTGCAACAATCTTACCCTTAACTCTTTGATTTGCAAGTTCAACTTCCTTTCACCTTCTACGATCATGATCACTGCCTTGTTCTTTGGACTCTTAAGTAATTTTTAGAATAACTTGAAATCTTATATTCATAGAGTCCCATAACTGATCTACCTTAGTTGAAATTTTAGAGGTGCATTTTTGAATTGGTAAGGTCTTTCGATTAACCACCTTATCAAATGACGATTCCTCCTCACTGTCACAAAATTTAACCTCCCTCTTATGAATGGAAGGATCGCGATTTTTTTCTTCTGCACTTTCACGTTTCCTCAACTCTCCTTCTTCTTTTGCTACCTACTCGATCAACCATTGAATTTGATGGTCTCTTAATTTTTACAATTGCCCTTGGGCATAGACACCAAGAGTTCTCCTAGCTTCTGATCAGGGCCCATCTATAATGTGACAAAGTTGTTCCAATTGAGAATAATAATGGCCAGGATATTTGTGTAATAAGGAATAGTATCAGCCCATGGTGGCATCCAAGGGTTTATGTGTCCCTTATTTCCATCCTTGGATTTGCCTCCTCAAGTTTGAGACTTAGAAGTACGTTTAATACTTGTCGTTGAATAGTTCTAGCATTGTACTCCATCGTCTCATGGATTCTAGTTCTAATGACTAGTACAAGCTTTTTGCTTCTTCAATGAGTGTCATAGGAAACAACTTAATCTTTTGCCAATTTTTTTTATATTTTGTAAGGCATAGGCATCATAAAAAGCTTAAAGATGGTTATGTTGATTTGAGTTGTATCCCTCTTCAAACATAGGGATATTGTTCATATCTAGCCTCT
Organism: Gnetum montanum; assembly: GCA_015680685.1. Lineage (NCBI taxonomy): Eukaryota > Viridiplantae > Streptophyta > Gnetopsida > Gnetales > Gnetaceae > Gnetum > Gnetum montanum. The sequence continues at coordinate 362,156 of MNCI01021654.1, forward strand.
TGATTTGATTATCCCTAATGTGCCTTGTAGGAATTCTCATTGCATCTGCAATGTTTAGCATGCTTTGGGTAGCAAGAAAAGGCTCATTGAGGTCATGATTCTGGTGCCTACAATGCCCTCAACTACCCCTTTATTCATAGTGATGGATCTCTCTTAAAGGCTTATGCCCTAGGTCTTGACTTGCTCAATGGTCCCTACGATCATCTTAGTCCCATTGGTCACCTCCATCATTATTTTGCCCACTACAGTTGTGATTAGAGCCAAAAGAGGAAGATGATGATGATGAAGGTGAAGAGGAAGGAGGACTAGCACCATCATGGTTCTTGCCACCTCCTCGTCAGTGATCGTGATCATGATCATGATCATGTTCCTTATTCGTATCCTTACCATGACTCTCCTCCTTAGATCCATCTTTGTCATTGGATCCATTCTTGCCATAACCTAGATTATGGATCATGGATTATAGGTTCTAGTTTTGACCTGCTTCACTGAAGTTAAAGAGAGAAGTTTTGTTGAATGAAAAATCCCCAAAGAAGGATTCTCCACCATCTTTTTGGTACATTAGTTATGGAGAATCATTGAACCACTTTGCCTTCAAAGATTCGTAGTGCTACTCTAGCTGTCGATGCCTTAGACGTTGTGCCTCAGTGGGATGATAATCCCTGACATTACTATCCTACACAACATACTTAGTATGAAGTCCCTAGAGGCCCAATTGCATAAGAGTTTGTTAGAGCATTGTAGGAATGGATTGATCGGGTGGCAACACAATGTTACCCTTCATGTCACACCACTGCAACTATTCATCTTGGTGTAGGATGAAGGTGAAATTGGATACATACTCATCAGGATGAGCATATACTTTGTATTGTTAGGATACCTATTGATTTACTATATCAGACTTGGATGGAGAATCACTCTTGTGAGAAGAAGACATCTTTTGTTAGAAAATAAAAAATGTAGTGTGCTTCTTAAAATGGTTTGGTTATTTTAATGTATGATATGACTTTAGGATTCGTTCCAATGATCTTGAATAATTTCTCATTAAGTTCTAGATAGTGCATGTAACAACTAAAGATCCCTAGTAATGACACCAATGATGATCAGCAAGGTACCCCTACATCCAACCGTACGAATCACAAGCATTCACGTGTGATCTGGTCAAATTCCATAGACCTTAAGTTCCTAAGTAGACTAGTTCTAGGATGTGAAATCTAATCGTGATAATCATTGTCTTCTCAACTACACTTGTGGAGCTTAATTGTATGGTTAAGTGTAATTGAGGTCCATGATTTTTATTATTTTATATTTTATTTATCTATGATTAACAACAAGATGAAACTTAATTTATGAACCAGTTTAACTAATCTAATTGCTAATTAATAACTCATTATCTTAACATAAGTATTCAGTACCACTTTCCATGCACATTCTAAACATGTATAATGCTGCTGGATTACCAAATGTTAAGTGTTGCTTGGATTACCATGAGTCATACGCATGTTCGAAGAAGTCATACTTATGTGCTTAATTAATTCTATTTAATCAAACTAGCTTACTTTAGCTTAATCACTTGGCAGTATTAAATGAAATTACATAAAACATTAATTACATGAATAAAATATTTAAGCTAGCCAAGGTGCTACAATGTTTGATCAAAAGGCTTATCTTTATTGCTGTACATACTACCATGCTTAGGTATAATAGTGCTTGAATAAAGATTCGTCCACTCAATGACTTCTATTACGGGCACTTTGGAAAAATTCGAATTCTGAAGAAAAGAAATTGCAAGGGCTCTACTATGCTATGAGAAAAAACTATATCCAAACTGTGTGTCCAAGTGCTATATTTCTAGGTTGGCACATACCCTACGATATCAAATATTCAACATCGCATCTTAGGACTTGATATTGCGTACCTAATATTAGGGCTCCGATATTAAATATCCTAGGAAATAACTTAAGCTTTTGCTAGTCATTTTCTATGTTTTGTAGGGCATAGGCATTATGAAAAGTTTGAAGATGGTTTTGTGGATCAGAGTTATATCCCCACTCGAACTTGGGGATGTTGTTCATATCTAATTGCTTGATCTTATTATCTTTCATGTGCCTTATTAGAATTTTCATTACCTCTATGATGTTTAGCATGCTTCGAGTGGTGAGCAAAGGTTCAGCATAGCCATAACCTTGATGCCTACAATGCCCTCTACTACCCCTTCATTCATGGTGATGGGCCTCCCTTGAATGCCCATGCCCTAGATCTTGACTTGCCCAATGGTTCGTATGATCATCTTGGTCCTGTCGGTCACCTCCATCATGATCGCATCCCCTATAGTTGTGTTTAGAGCTATAAGAAAAGAAGATGATAACAAAGGTGAAGAGGAAGGAGGACTAGCACCATCACAGTGCCTACCATCCCCATTTTGGTGGTTGTGACCATGATCATGATCATGTAGCTTGTCTGCATCCCTACCATGACTTTCCTCGGATTCCCATTTGTCATGGGATTTGTTCTTGCCAGAACCAACATTATGTATTGTGGACTACAAGTTCTTATTTTAACCTCCTTCTTTGAAGTCAAAGAGAGGAGTCTCTCTGTATGGAAAACCCCCAACGAAGGATTCTCCATCATCTTTTTAGTACATTAGGAATGAGGAATCATTGGACTACTTCCCCTTCGCAGATTTGTAATGCTTCTCTAGCTATTGATCCCTCAGATGTTGTGCATTGGTGGGATGATAATCTCTAGCATCACTATCTTGCATAACATATTTAGCATAAATCCTTTGAATACCCAACCATATAATAGTTTGATGGAGCATCATAGAAATGGATCGATCAAGTGGTAAAACAATGTTGCCCTCCATCTTTCACAACCACAGTTGTTCATCCTGGTGTAGGAAAAAGGTGAAATTGGGTACATACTCATCAGGATGAGCATATACCACTTTGTATTATTGGGGCACCTACTGATTTGCTCTATTATACTTGGGGTGGAGAATCACTCCTGTGAGAAGAAGACATCATGTGCTAGAAAATAAAAAATGGAGTGTGCTTTTTAAAATGATTGTACTTATTTTAATGTATGATATGACTTTAAGGTTCATTCCAATGATGTTAAATAATTTTTCACTAAATCCTAGATAGTACACATAACAAAGTAAAGGTCCCCAGCAATGGTGCTAATGATGAGTGGTGAGTATACCCTATGCCTAGCCATACGTATTACAAGCATTCACACGTAATCAGGTTGAATTTCACATACCTTAACTTCCTAAGTATGTTGGTTCTAGGAAGTGAAATCTAATCATGATGATCATTGTCTTTCCAACTACACTTGTGAAGCTTAATTATATGGTTAAGTGTAATTGGGGCACATGATTTTTTATTATTTTATGTTTTATTTGCCTACAATTGATAATAAGTTGAAACTCAATTTATTGATTGATTTAATTAATCTAATTGCTAATTAATAACTATCCTAACATAAGCATCTGATTCCACTTTTCGTACACATCCTGAATGCATACAATATTGCTGGGTTACCAAGCATTAAGCATTACTGGGATTACCAAGCGTTGTATGTTATGTTTGAAGTGGTTGTACTTATGTGTTTAATCTATTTAGCTTAATTAATTAATTAGTTAAAGTCTCACTTATCTTAATTAATCATGTAATTAACAAAAATAGTAAATGCAAAAATAAATCATTAATCTATTCCAAGTGTTGCAAGGTTTGACCAAAAGGCTCATCTTTATTGTCGTTCACATTGGTGTGCTTAGGTACATCGGTGCTCGAATAAAAATCTGTACACTTTCTAACTCCTACTGCGAGCACTTAGAAAAATATTCTAACTTTTAAATGACAAAATTGCAAGAGCTCTAGTACAATTTTGACAAGACATGCCATAAACATGGTGGGGGAGCATGTATTTATAAACTTATTGGGGAGGTGCATCAACGAGGCCTCAGAAATGTAGTAAACATTACATCGATGCGGCCCCAGCGATGGGGCAACACCATGTCAATGGGGATCCATTGACTAGGGTTCATCGATGTGACACTTTGATGCTTCATTAATTAAAGAAAGAGGGAGGGAAAAGGAAGAAAGGAATAGAGGGAAGAAAGAAACGAAGAGAGAGAAAATCTGCTTAAACTAGAGAATATGAGGAAAGAAAGAGGAGTAACACTTTAATGAAATGAGTTGTAAATGAAAGGAAGTGGATTTTGTACAGAGGATATGGTGAGGTATAAATTGAGGTTATAAATTGTGTTAGGAAATGAATCAAGTGAAAAAAACAAGAATAGGAAAAACAAGTACACATAGAACACAACATTTTTATGGTTTAGTAAGATCGCCACTCAATTCATGGTTGCACTAGATTTTGATTATATATTTTGCAGATTATAGTTACAAGAGAGTTTTAGAACATTACATAAATATGCAACAAGGAATCGTCCATAACTAACCCTTCAACTTCTATAATGGTTGACCCTTCAACTTTTGGTACAATGTAATGGCAAAAAACTAGAAATAGAATTTGGATCAGTTGCCACATGACTCCAACAATCTCCCACTTGGAGACTAATCTAAGAAAGGAAAAACTCTTGCAACCTTACTTCTTTCACATACACTATCAACTCCTAGTGTGGTGCCTCTTCATCACTAACCATGGAGGCCTGCTAAGGTTATGGAGAGCCTCAGCTTAGTAGTGGTGACTACCTTGGTCAACATGTCTATAGGGTTATTTGACCTAGGAATCTTTCTCAAGAGAAATGTCCCATCATCTATCAAACCATGGATATGATGATATCTCAATTGAATATGTTTAGATTTGGAATGAAAAACTAGATCTCTACCCAGATGTATGACACTCTGACTATTATTAAAATGCTCACTATTTTTTTGTGTCTTACCCAACTCTCTTAGAAGATCCTTCAACCAAATCATCTTCTTTTCAGCTTTTGATATAGTCATTTATTCTACTTTTGTGGTTGAGAGAGTAATGCTCTTCTAAGGTTGAGACATCCAACTCATAGCTGTACTACCCATAGTGAAAATACAACTAGTGGTGCTCTTCTTGTTGCCAAAATTACCTCTGAAATCTACATTAGAAAAACCCTATAAAGTAATGCTACTCCTTTTAAAAAAAAGTGTCATACTTGAAGTTCCTTTCAGGTATCTCAGGAGCCACTTTATAGCTTCCTAATGCTCCCTTCCTAGATTGGACATGAACCTACTAACAACTCCCACTGCATGTGCTATGTCGGGTCTGATACAAATCATAGCATACATCATACTTCTAACTATTGAAGCATATGGTATTCTGGACATCTATTCACATTTTTCTTCTATCCTTAGTGATTGATTCTTACTGAGAATGAAGTGACTTCTCAATGGAGTGCATCTAGTCTTTGCATCTTGAATGTTGAACTTGCTAAGTACTTTCTCTATATATTTTTCCTTAGATAACTTGAGAATCGCTTGAGATCTAGTCCTACTAATTCTCATCCCAAGTATCTACTTGGTTGGTCCCAAGTCTTTCATCTCAAATTCATTTTCTAGTTGTTGCTTTAGTTCATCTAACTCTTGTAAATTGGACCTTGCAACAAGCATGCCATCAACATACAAGAGCAAAATAATGTAGTAGTCATCAAACCTCCTTATGTAGCAACAATGATCCATATCAAATATTGTGAAACCAACATTAAACATGAATCGATAAAATTTCTTGTACCACTACCTAGGAGCCTGTTTTAATCTATACAAGCTCTTCTTCAACTTACACATAAGCTTTTTTCTACCAGCAACTTGAAAACCTTCTAGTTGAACCATGTAAATGTCCTCATCAAGATCACCATGCAAGAAAGTAGTTTTGACATCTAACGCCTCTAGATGCAAATCATCAATAATCACAATACTCAACACTAAACTAATGGTAGTCAACTTAACTACAGGAGATAAAATCTCAGTGTAGTCAATGCCTCTTTTCTGTTGGAAACCCTTAACTACTAAGCTTGCCTTGTATCTTTTGCTATCATCATGTTCTTTCTTGATCCTGTACATCCACTTATTTTGCAATGCCCTCTTTCCTTCTATCAACTTAGTCAATATCCATGTTGTATTCTTTTGGAGTGATCTCATCTCATCTCTCATAGCCAACTCCCACTTAACACAATCTATTACTTGCATTACTTCATCAAAACATTCTAGTTCCCTAGCATTAGTCAAAAGTAAATAATGTAACGAGGGAGAGTACCTATCTTTGGGCTTGGGTGTTCTATCAGACCTTCTCAACTGAGGCTCTAGTGTAACTATTTTTGATTCAACTTTAGCTTCATCTTCAACTATCTTATTTCCAGGATTTTCTTTAATCTTTCCAGCTACATCCCTCTTAGATATCTCTTCCAATTCAACCTTCTTACTTTCCTTTTTTTTACTTCCTTACATTGTTAGATTTTGATCCAAACTTATCCTTGTATACCACATGTTCCTTTAAAGTGACATTCCTATGCCTTATAATATTTCTATTTTGATCATCCCAAAAATGATAACCAAAATCATTAGAACAATAGCCAATAAAATAACATTTCTTGGCTTTAGGGTTAGGTTTATCTCGGACATTAGAACCTACGTGCATATATGATACACAACCAAAAAATTTTAAATGTGAGAAGTTTACTACCTTTCCTGACCATTCCTCCTTAGGTATCTTAAAGTTTAGTAGAATTGAAGGTCCTTGATTTATGAGATAGGTTGCTATGCTGACTGCATCTGGCCAAAACATCTTTGGTAGTCCATAAGATATCCTCATGCTTCTAGCTCTCTCATTCAAGGTCCTATTCATTCTTTTAGCAACACCATTATGCTTTGGTATTTTAAGAACCATATTAATCATTCAAATTCCATTTTTAGAATAGAAAGCCTTGAACTCTAGACTATCATACTCCCCTCCATTATTGAACATCAAACACTTGACTTTTAAACCAATTTGGTTCTCCACTTCTGCCTTTCACCTTTTAAATGTAGAAAGCACATGAAATTTATTTTTTAAAAAATAAACCCATACATTTCTAGTGGAATTGTTAATTAATGTGACATAATAGCATGAGCCACCAAGGAAACTCACTAGGGTTGGTCCCCATACATTTGTATGTACCAATTCCAACTTCTCGGTCTTTGATGTTCTTTTAGCTTTTCAAAAACTAACTCTTTTTTGCTTCCCATAAACACACACATAAACCAACATCAAAAAACTTCAAGTCTGGTAATCTCCCCTATGAGGCCAGCAACTTCATTTCCTTTTCACTCATGTGACCCAACCTTTGATGCCACAATGTTGACATTGATTCTGAATCAACCACTGACACTATGTCTTTTATTTTTGAAGTGGTGTATAATGTTTCCACCTTATTTCCTCAAGCAACGATCATATTTCCTTTAATTATTTTCTAGAATCTACCTGCAAATACTATACTATACACTTTAGCATCTATCTAATCCATAAAAATAAGGTTTGTCTTTAAACCTAGAACATGTCTAACATCCTGTAACTTCAGTTGCTTCCCATGGGCAGTTTTTATATAAACATCACCCTTTCCACAATGTTCAATGGCTCATCATATGCAAGATAAACCTTTCCAAAATTTCCAACAACATAGTTATTAAATAGTTCTTTAGAAGGAGCAGAGTGAAACGAAGCACCTAAATCAAGAATCCAAGATTGAATACCACTGTCCACACAACAAACTAGGGCATTAGCAATTTCTTCAGCAGCTGCATTTACTAAATCATCATGCTAATTTTTCTTTTCTTTCTTTGGTGCCATGCACTATTTTCTAAGGTGAGGTTTTTGATCGCAATTCCAATAGGTGACATTCTTGCCACCCTTGGATCGACTTCTTCCCTTGGCCTTTGGTTTTCCATGGTCCTAATTCTATCCCTACTGAAGACTTCTACCTCTACCTTCATTACTCAAGGCAGAAACCTAGGATTCACTGATTCCCTTCTATGTATATCCTCACTGAGAATCAGACCTCAAGCTCCAAACAACTTCAATTTTTGATTTGTTGATGAACTACTAACTGCAGTCACCATTGTAGACCAGCTATCAGGTAGTGATGATAATAAGATCAACACTTTAATCTCATCATCAAAGTCAATTTCCACAAAACTCAATTAACTTGTGATCATATAGAACTCAATGATGTGATCTATAACTGATGCACCTTTAGACATCCTTAGATTGAATAATCAGCACATCAAATATACCTTGTTCAAGGTAGATGACTTCTTGTACATATCTAACATGTCCTTCATCAAACCCTGAGTAGTCTTTTCATTGATGATATTGAATGCAACGTCTTGTGATAATGTGAAACGAATCATCCCAATAACTTGGCTATCTAATAGTTCCCAATCATTTTTTCTCATATGATCTCACATCTTCCCCAATAGTGGTTCATGCAACTCCTTCTAGTATAGATAATCTTCAATCTACATCTTCCAAAACTTGAAGTCTGTCCCATCAAACTTGTTGATCCTAACTTTCCTGTCATTAGATGCCATGGCTTTCATTGATCCTTTGCAAACCTTACTTTGATACTAGTTTTTTAGGAAATGAATCAAGTGAAAAAAATAAGAATAGGGAAAATAAGCACACATAGAACATAGACTTTTCATGGTTCGGTAAGATCGCCACTTAATTCATGGTCACACTAGAGTTTGATTATATATTTTGCAGAGTATAGTTACAAGAGAGTTCCAGAACGTTACATAAATATGCATCAAGAAATTGTTCGTAACTAAAATGGCTGACCCTTCAACTTCTGTAACGATCGACCCTTCAACTTCTGTAACAATCAACCCTTCAACTTTTATAATGGTTGACCCTCCAACTTCTATAATAGCTAACCCTTCAACTTCTATAATGATTGACCCTTCAACTTTTAGTATAATGTAATGGCAGAAAACCAAAAAAAGAATTCAGATCAGTCACCACATGAATTAACAACTTGTACGTAAATGAACATTATATAACTTTTTAAAGGAATTCAATGTTGGTTTTCAAAGATGGAAACTAATGGTAGTCCAAAATTGATGTAGAGGAATTAATGTTTACATTGAGAGACTAAAGATGAAGATTAAGGTTAAAATTAAATATTGGAAATCAATGTATAATGAATGTCAATTTTGAGTCTTTAAGTTAGAGATATATAATGTAGTAAAGCATAAGAGATTTAATGTTGATGAATGATGTTCAAAATGTTGCTAAGTATTCAAATTGATATTTTGAAGTTACAAGTTAAAGGCTTTGGTGTATTAGTTTAGGGTTCTTAATTTGAAAAATGAAGTTTGAAATTTTTCTTTATAGTTAAGTGTCATGTTGATTAGGATTAGCAATAATCTTCATTTATTTTTCAATGTTATGTCAATAATTGATGCTAAAACTAACTTTGTACATTGGTTTTAGCATTGGTTTAATAAAACATTAGTTTGACTTAGAATTGACAACAGGTCAAGATTTTCATTGATTCTTGACTATAAATAAGGGTGTTATGTCCTCATTTCACATCTCACCATTTGTATAATACCTTGCAACTCACTATTTGTAGAAAGTTATTTTAAGACAAATCTTAAACATTTTGTCATAACCTAGAAATTTTCATAAATTTAACTATTTAATTTAATGCATATGATTAATTCTTTAATATTGTTAGATGCATTATTATTGTTGTTATTCATTTCCTACATAAGTGAATGTAATTTACTTGTTAGGGTATTTTGTTAAAATTTTCTATCATTTGTTTCACTATTATTTAAGCTTAGTCATAGATCTTTTGAATATTATATGATTAACTGTTGAAATCCAATTACCTCAAAAAGTTTTTCTTTTGTCAAGTATCATGCCTTTAGAAGTATTTGATTATACATATTTTATTCTTTATGCACATTTAATTATGCATCTTTTATTTTTATATGATTATATAATACTTTGTTCATGGAGAAATTTTAAACCCTCACCCTACCTAAATCATATCCCTTGCTACTTTTGTCATTAAACTAGGATTTGGAGTTCATTTTTAATTATAATTAAATATTGCATAAATCGGCTTTATCAAGGAAGTGTTGACATTTTGATATGTCAAAAACTTGAAAAATGGAGAATTTGTTAGCATGTTTGTGAGATCTTGTAGGTCTAAGAAAAGTAAATATATCATATTAAGAAGATCAAGATGAGAGCAAGAATTGACAAATTGGAATGCTAAATTCCAATGAGAAGATGCAAATGTTTGAAGGAAATTACAAGAATATGAGACATTCCAAATTCCAAAGAAGAAATCTTGGAGACAAATAAGATGTCTTACACTATTGCAAGACATCTCTATTAAGAAACTCTAATCTCATGCAGGACATCTCCTTAAAATAGGAGACGTATCAAGGGAAGACAAGACATCTTATGTAAGATGTCTTGCTCATGTTAAGACGTCTCACATAAGATGTCCTAGGTCTAGATAAGACATCTCACTTGCAAGTAGACAAATACAGTAAGACATCTTAGGCTCATAGAAGACATCTCAATGAGCCATTGTATGAATTCTAATGAGAAGATAAAGAAGAGAAGGATTATAAAAGTAATATTTCCTTATTGGGAAATGTGCAAAACTATTAATAAAATCAAGTAATCATTGTATACATCTTTGAGGAATTTTGTACTTCTTTTCTTTAGGATTTGTTGTGTTGTTGAGCCAAAAAAGCAAGGAATCAAAAGCTTAGTTCATTTTCTTCCTTAATGTTTCTATTTCTTATTATAAGCTATAAGGGGCTTAATGTGCTTCCTAAGGAAACACATCCTTTGAGCTTTTTGAGACCTTGGGGCTGGGTATTTTTTTGAGAGAAAACACCCTTAGTGGAGCTTAAGATTTTGTAAAGGTTATGGTGTTCTTAAAACCACGTTTTGAAAGAATAGATTCTAGAGGTGTGCAAGGATTCTACCCTTCAAGTGTGAATGTACCCAAGTTAGAAAACCATGTACATATTGCTATGCAAGAATTGGGTCCCATTGGCTGGAACTTATTAACCCCCCTTTTAAGTTCTCAATCCTTAGAGCTTAAAGAAGGAGGTCACCCACATGATCTTCAAACGAATATTCTAAGAATGTGGACAAGGACTAGATACTATACAAGCAAAGTTCTCATCGTCAAAGCATGTAGAAGATCAAGGCTATGGACAAGGAACGATGCATTCAAAAGATAAAGAAAATGGAGGAAAAACGTCTCTGGAAAATAGCAGACATCTTGGTAGAATTGAAGTGAACTCAGATGAAGATGTATTAAAAAATAACAGGACATCTCTCTCAGACAAAGATGTCTTTCATGAAGCAAAGATGTCTTTATAGAATGAAGGTTAGTACCAAAAAGACGTCTTCTACAAGATAAAGATGTCTTCCAAAATGGAGACTTTAGAAAGACATCTTGCAAGAAACAAATACATCTTCCCAGAATTGAAAGCAAATTCAAAGAGACATCTCAAGCATGAGAAAGACATCTCCCACAATCGTTCTTAATCGTTAGCTAGTCATTACACAAGTTCTGAGATGGATTTAGAAACATGGTAGCTATAAGAAGACTTGATGTGCATTGGGAAATGTGGAAGCTTTGTTGTATTCATTATACAATCATTTGTAATCATTGAATTATCTATTTCTCCTCATTGTATTATCATTTTGGCTTTGTAAAATATGTTGTACCTAACTATACAAGGATCAACAAACCAAGTTGCAGTTCTCCCTTGTATTTCTTGTTCTTATTGCCCTGTAGGATTGATGTCCTTCAGCTTGTTAGAATCCTGAGGGATTGAATCGCTGATGTTGCAGTACAAGACTTCAATGTAGGGCTCAAAATTGTAAAGGTTGTAGAATCCTTAAAACCACATTTCCAAGCTTGATGGGACCTTGTGGGGTTGAGTGATTGGTGTTGCAGTACAACACTTTGGAGAGGGGCTTGAAGATTATATAGGGTGTGGACCCTTCAACCACATATTGAGAGCAATAAAGTCTAGAGGTGTGCTTGTGATCTACCCTCTGAGTGTGAAGTACCCAAGTTGGGGAGCCATGTAAATTCTTATTCATTCCCCCTCTCTAAGTTCAACAATTCACAGAACTTTTCACCAACACTTAGCAAAATTCTTGTAGTTTATTTGCATGAGTTAGAGTTAAAGTGAACGCCCATAGTGTGGTGAATTACAATTATATAGAATCTTTATTCGAATGGATTATTCCTAGATACAATTCATGAATAGCAATCAAGATCAAGATTTTTTTTTCATCATTGTAACAACTCACTTTTCATAACTTTCCTTTTCCATGTTGTTTACATTCACTAAGTCATTTACTTTTACTAAGTCTGTTTCTAATGTCTATTAGTAAGGTGGAATAAGTATAACTACTTTCAAGTGGAAAGTGTAACTATTTTGTAACTAAGTAGTGTCTTTGCTTGATTTGCTTAGTATTGAAATTACTTAATAATCTTGGTAATAGTTGCATTAGCATAGGACATGTATGAAAAACCAAGAACAAAGTTTTATCGCTAATAGGATAGAATAGCTTTATATTTTTATGACACTTAGACTTAGAATTTATAATCATTTTTACCATGTTGGCACTTAGCATATTTTAAGCCAAACAATATTAGTACATCATATACCTCACTAAGAGTTAAAGCATATGATTTACATCTCACTAACTCTAAGGGGGAAGACAACAATCAGGAACTTAACATCAAATATCAGTATACTTACATTGTGCATCTATGGATTACGATTTGGTCTTACATGAACACTTATGACTTGTATGGCTGAGTGTTGGAATACCCAACCATTCATCAGTAATCGTGATCATGATAATAGTGGGTGGGTGGGGG
>MNCI01021654.1:375100-388192 GCA_015680685.1 Gnetum montanum
TATATATATTAAAAATAAAGATATAGAGTAAAAAAGTAGAGGAGTACTACAAATAGGAGAAAATCCAAGTCAATAAAAAGAAAATTCTTAATTGTTTTGGGGATGAATTTTTAGATTTTCATTCTTACAATCAATCCTAAAAAAACTTCCTTTTAGGGTAGGAAACTAGATATTCCATGAAAAAATTAACATTGGATGGAGGGGAAGGAAGCCTACACCCTATCAATAGAATCAACATGATTAAAAGATATTATCTCCATATCTTGACCAATAATTGTAAACAAATTATTAGCAATTAAAATATCTTGAACATGTTGTTTATTCGAAAGATTTGACATGTAATCACTAAAAGATAGATCTCTTTGATGTTTTTTGTTATGAATAACCCACTATCAACAATAGGATTCTGTAAAATGTGAGAAACATATATTTGTTTCTCCTTAGTCATTGAAGAATTTTTGAAACTAATTTCATTGGAATATTTTGTGAAGATACATTTTGTTGAAAAATAGTAAAAGAAAGGGGTGGGCTAACTATGAAAACATTAGTAGAAGAAATCATCCCAAGATTTGTAGAATTTATAGAAAAATCCTTAGTAGGAACTATAAGATTTGTAGAAGAAACCTTACCAATATTTATAGTAGCTTGTTGCTGACATGCTAATATTATCTTTTTTCGTAGCATAAAAGGACATGAATCAAACATGGGATCCTCTCAATGATAATAGTTACATGACTTTGGAAGATTGTAATAAATAACCTGTTACACATAATCAATTCTACTAGCACACAAAAGAATTTCTCACTTAAGCAAATTAAGATTCACTTCAATCATATATCGAATTCTACAAAAACTACTAGCTATAGTGAGTATTTCAAAATGCTTGATTAGCCTAATATGAGAGACAATATTCATTTCAACTTTTTCAACAATTAATAGAAGATTTGGTAACTCAAAAAAATAAGAAACCTTTTGAAATTCAAGAGATGTTGGATTAAAAAAGAGAGTCCACTTTGGAATAATTAATAAAGCATGATGATGATTGAAAACACTAATATCAAGGGTCTTTAAACCATCATCGAATCAACAAATTCTATCAAGAAAATTGAATTTGAAAAATAAGGAGCATGGATAGTATTGAAACCTTGATCTTTTTAAAATAATTTAAATGATTCAAAAAACTTGAAGAACAATGTAAATAAACAAGAATTTATATGAAAATATACCTTCTAACAAATTCCCAAGTAATAGATCCATATAAATCATGAAGTAGTTCATAGAAAGGTAAATAAATAGTGCTTTCACTTGAAGGATCACCTAATAAATCTAGCAACATTTCACATAATATTAATGCTAGACCCCTTGCTGCCTTCAAATATGATCACAACAGAGATAGAAATCATCAAAAGATATATAGAAGAGGGCACATACATGTAACATAGAAGGGATCATGGTTAGAAGAAAGACCATGATGAAGGTGATGATTATGATGAATCCTTACTTGCTACTAGAAACATAATCTATATGGAGGAGGTTATTTATATTCCAACTAGGAATCAATGAAATAACCACATCAAGAAAATTAATATGAATAATATCCGTAAGTTTGAGGAAGGATACAATGCTAATTCATAACATCATTTGCAAGCCTTTTTTGATGTCTATGTCTTGCAAAGCATTAAGAATGATTCACAAGAGCTCAAACTATTTCTAAGACACTCTTAAAGAAAGTAGAGAGTTGGTATTAATCTTTGTAAACCAAAATCTATTAGAAGATGGAGAATGACATTGAAGTTATGTAACGATAAGTATCAAATGTACTCTAGAGTGTTTAGCTTAAGGAAATAGATTGAAGAATGGAAATAGAGTAGTGATGAATCCATTTATATAGTTTTTTGTAAGTATTATTCCTTGTTGCACAAATATCTAGATAGTAAATCTTCCAAATAGGGCATGTACAAGAGTAAGATAATGACTAAGGATAGTTAAAAATTCCAAAAGATCTTATTCCCAAACCAACTAAGTTAATGACATTAATGAAATTCCTAAAATATGTGTTTCTTAAGAATAGAAAATCAATTATCATCAATGTTGAGCTAATAAAGGAGCAAAAAAAGAAGTTTCTAAAAGTTGTAAAAAAATGATCAATAGTCTTTGCCTAGTCATATGATGAGATAACAAGGATAGATCTATGCATATGCAAGTATAGAATTTACATAGATTGAATCATAAAGCTATAATATTAACCACAACATAGGTTGAATTCCAAGTTAAAGTAAGTTGTCAAAAGAGAATATGAAAAGCTCCCAAAAGTTAAATTCATTTGTCTTGTAAATAGTGAGAGGAAAAATGGTAGTTCTATGTCGATTTTAGTTTGTTGAACATGGCAGTCTTCAAAGACCATTTTTCTATGACATTTGTTAATCAAGTGTTGGAAATCACTATAGGACATAAATATTACAACTTGCTAGATGGTTATGGTAGTTATAACCAAATCCAAATTGCACCTAAGAATCAAATCAAAATAATCTTCATAAGTTCCTATGGTAGTTTAGCCTTTAAAAAGATGTCATTTGGCCTATGCAATGCTTTTTCTACTTTTCATGGCCTAGTCTTAGATATCTTCCAAAAGTAGATCAATAATGGTGTTAAAGTCTTCATGAATGACTTCTGCACCTAATGATTAGACTTTGAATAAGAATTGCATTTTCTAAAACATGTACTAAAGAGATGCATGAAGATAAATTTAAGACTTAACTAGCAAAAAGGTCATCTCATGGTCTAGGAAAACATTATTTTTTAGCATAGGATATCAAAGAAAGATATTAATGTTAATCCTAAAAAGATCATAGTAATGCAAAGAATCACTTTGAGATCTTAAATAGTGAAGGATGTGAGGTTATTCACTAGACACATGATATTATAGATTCTTCATAGAGAATGCTTTAAAGATTGAAAAATCATTAGGAAAGCATATAAAGAAGGATGCATCCTTTATTGTTTAGATGATTGTGAGAAGATAGTTGAGCTTCTTAAGTAAACACTTGGAGAAATCATAATTCTATAGTCATCTAATTAGTCATAATCATTTTACATCATGATAGATGTATCCAATTATGGATTGGAATTCATGCTTATAGAATTGGATGATTAGAAACATCTATACTACATCCACTATATAAGCATAAGCATTGATGATGCAGATATTAACTACATGATGAGTGGCAAGGCACCCCTACGCTTAACCATACAAATACGAGCGTTTCACGCATGATCTGGTCAAATTCCAAGGACTAACTGCTTATGCGCCCTTGTGGAACAAGGACAGGTTGGTTGATCGTTGTCTTCCTAAGCTTACCTGTATGTCACGATTGTATGGTTAAGTAAACTTGAGGCATATGATTTTTATAGCTTTTATGTTTTTATGTCCTACGCTAGTAGGGAAGGAGAAAGGTAAATAAGTGACTAATTTAACTTAACTACTCATTAACTAATCCTAATACCAGCATCCGTTCCCACTTGCTGTAAACATCCGGAACTAGTGCAACACTGCTAGGATTACCAAACGCTAATCATTACTGGGTTACCAAGCATTACACACATGCTCGAAGTGGTCGTACTTGTGTAATTTAACGATTTGCTTAATTGATGAAAATGAATTGCTGTGTGATGAGTGGCGAGGTACCCCTACACTCCACCATACGAAACGAGCGTACACGCGCGATCCGGTCGAACTCCGCAGACTAAATGCCTTAACGCCACAAGAAACACTTGGGGTTAATCGTTCGTTGTCTTCCCAGGCTTGCTTGTAAGTGTCATAAAATGTAAAGTGCATAAAATAAAATAAAATAAAATAAATGCATAAGAAAATAAAATAAAAGAAATGCGTAAGAAAACAAATCTCAAGTGCTGCAAGGATGAATCAAAAAGCTCATCTTTATTGCCGTACACAAGGTGTGCTTAGGTACAAAATGCTCAAATAAAGATTCGTCCACACTTAAAACTCATGCTGCGGGCACTTGGAAAATATTCTAACTTTCAAACAGATTGCAAGAGTTTCATTACTTGACTACTAAAAGACTTCCTTCCAATTGTGCGCCTAGGCATTGTATTTATAGACTCGGGAGCAACTACTCTAATAATTAGAGTAACTGCTCTAATAATTAGAATAACTACGAAAGCAACCGCTAAAGCAACCACTAATAATTAGAATAACTATTAGAATAACTACTAAAGCAACCGTTAGAGTAACCACTCTAATAATTAGAATAACTACTAGAGTAACCAATAGAGTAACCGCTAGAGTAACCACTCTAATAATTAGAGAGTTGATGGTAGTGGTGTATGTAATTAAGAAGTTTAAGCACTATGTGTTTAGATATCTAATTTTTAACACTGCTATTAATAATCTAAAAATTAACGTATAAATACTTGATAGAGGTGCTACGAAATCTAAAGGATCTTTATTCAACATTGATTTACTAATTCAAAAGGAAGAAGTAAAATAAATAAAAATTATTAATTGGAAGCATAAATATAATAGAGTAATACAACAAAGAAAAATTTCATAAAACTTGTATAAATAATTTTATAAAATTTATTTAATAAAAAGGAGAGTTATGTGCAGTTATAAAAGGTAGATGTCTAAAAATTCCACTAGTTGCATCATAAAATAGTGTGTAAAACAACGATCCCAACAACACTAGTTTTGTTTTTATTGGACACCAAAAAATTAAGTTATTTAAGTTAAAATTTTACCAATTAATTAATAAAATTAAAAATAATAATTAAATAAAATATTAATATATAATAAACAATATTAATTTTTTTCAAACATACAGTGCATGTCGAAATAAGAAATATTTCTTGTAATCTCACAATCCCAAAAGCATATATGGAGAATTCATATTTGTCATACTTTATTATCTATTCACAAAAATAGGTACATGGTTCAAGTAGCCTAAAACTATACAAGCTTTCTATTTTATAAAAATAAAAAATATACAAAAATTATTTTTCAAGTTAAGAGGGTCCATCATATATAGAATTGGTCCAACTTTCATCCTATGTCCCTCTTCCAACGTTTCCTTGTCTTTTTTGGGCTCTCTACATCGAAATGTAGGAGGAGTCAAAACTCCTCAAATAAGAAACGTTATTTTATTTTCCTCTTCATGGAGCATGAGGGTTATGGGCCAAAAGTCTTAGGATTTAGGCTTGATAAAGGTTTCCAATAAAATATGCAAAATGTTATAAGGTCTAAAAATGCCACAAATTTTCTTGAAATCTAAATAAAATCTAAGGATCCAAAGTAAACATATATTTTAATTATTTAATCCTTAGTATTAAAAGGTACCACAAATTTATCCATCAAAATCCAAGGGGTGTATATTTTAACCAGGCATCTTCGAAGGCTAGGTTCTAGTTATTCTCATTGCCAAAGGGACTCATCAACAGCTCTTAAAATAACCTCACTACTATCATAGGTTTAGCCTTGTGATCCTAAACAAGTTGCTCATGGTTGGGTCTTGGCGATGACCTCACTACTAACATCCTTAACAAATAAGACACATGTATCATTGGAAGGATAGTTCTTGACTATGCCTCACCGTACACCACTAGGCTCAACTGCTTAGTTCCATGATCTTAGCTAAATCCATAGACAAGGCTATCATGTGCCCCTGTCATCAGTAACATTTATAGCTTGTAGGACTTTCAAATTTTAGACAAGCTAAAAAGTACAATCTTTGATCTCCTGTTCATTACGCGGCTACGATGGCTGCATGCTGTCTAGAGGGCCTCGTTGACCGTGGTTGGGTGGTCCCTATGGACCGTTGTTGCCTGGATCGCGCTGACTGCTACTGCGCCATCCTCCAAAATAGGATCCGCATCGCCCAAAACCACCGGGCCCTGGGAAATCACTATGCCTTGGTACACACCCTGCAAGAGGGCCCAGACCTACAAAACCGTCATGGCCTGCATAACCGCGACTACCTGTAGAACTGTGACCACTGGAAGATCTGCAGCCACGACTCAAGGAAGCTACAGATCTGCACCCACAACCGCATCCATGACCCGAGAAACCCTACGAATGATCAAAATCCCCCATGCCGTGGTGATCTTGCCTGTGATCAAAACCAAACAGAACACCGCCTTGATCTTGAACGTGATTCGTAAAAATAGACCTATGATATGCAAAAACCCCATGATCTAAAATAACAAATCTGGGATCTGTAGGACTAGGGTCAGACCTGTTCCAAGCTCAGGATCCAGAGAATCAATTTGGGGCTGTGGTTGGGTGTTGTTGTGTTGCCGCTCTGAAGAGGTGTTGCTATGTTTCCGCTGTGAAGAGGCTAGGTTTGTTTCGTGGGTAGGCGTGTCATAATGGCGGATTCATCAGGTTCTGCTCTTCTTCAGGGAAGTTCTTCTACCTCACCTCCAATTGATTTCCTTTTACCTGATGATATTTTTGAAGCATCTTTTAAAGATTTTGCATCTCGCTTTTTTTTTCAAATTGTGGGGTTCTTACCAAAGTCCCTAAGCATAAACACTCAAGTTCAAAACCTCCTTCAGTCCCAAGGCATTCAGGTTTCTCATGCTCGATACTACGCTTGAAATTTTATTTTGGTAGAACTATTCGATGCCTCTCAGGTCAAGAAAGCTCTCTCTTTAAAAATTTTTCCAACACGGAATGCAACTTTAATAGCACGTGCCTAGAGATTTGACTTTAATGTCAATGACCTGACTTTTAATATAATTCCATGTTACTTGGAATTGCCCAATCTTCCACTTATTTTCTCATCTGTGGAGAGGGACGTTGTGAGCACCCTAGGTCCTATTATTTTCAAGCATTATACGGTGATTAATGGAACTCAAATTCACCTTTATTGTATTGAATTGGACATCGCTCTTCGGAAGGCCTCATTAACCCTTGCTGCTGGTGGAAAACTCTTCACCCAAAAAGTGGACAATTTTTACTTTCCAAACTTGTGTAGCTATTGTCATAGGGTCGAGCATCATATATCGAAGTGCCCCATCCTAGCCAGGAAGAAAAACCTGTAGCATCTCAAAAAATCCCCAGTCACACCTTACACCCACCCTCAGTATCCTTGAAATTCAACTCTCCTTCCCCAACAACTCCACAATCCTCATCCCAGTCTAGCCCCTCCAAGCCACAAAAACAACAATTAGGTACTCACACCTCCACCCATGTCATCCCCTCTAAGGCAGTCAGACTCAATCACGGTGGATGAGTTCATGGTGAGCGGTGGAAGGAAATGAGTTAAAGCTTCCTTTAGTTCTACTCCTCCCTCAAGCTCCTCTCCACTGAACACTTCCATGGCCCTTGTCTCCACCAACAACTCCTTTTCTCTCCTATCAGGAACAGTGGAAGTTGATACTTTAACTTTTGAACCTTTCTTTGACCTGTCACCCAAACTACCCCTTATTTCTCCATGAACCCCTTTTCATGGAACGTTCGAGGCCTTATTGGTAGGCTTCAATGAAAGTGAGTAGGCAACTTTATTTCTAGTCTTAATATAGCCTTTGATTTTTTTCTCCTTCAAGAAAGTAAGGTTTCAGCTAACCTTTTATCCTTTTCCGCCCATTGGTTTCTTCGTCACTCTTTAATCCTAGCAACGCGTGACCATTCTCCTTTCACCATACTGGAAAACTAAAATTCTTCAAAGTGGTTCTGATTCTGGGCATAGAGTTTCCTGGGCCACCTTCTCTTCCTCGCATGGCCCATTTGGTATTTTCTTGATTTATGCCCCAAATGACTCTACAGAACAAGCTCTCCTTTAGCAAGAACTTGCAAATTCTCCTCCCCTAGTGCCATGGATCTTCGAAGGAGATTTTAATATGGTTGAATTCCCTCTAGATGAGCTCAAAGGGGTGTTTTTTCAATTGTCCAATCTTGAGTATCAAACTTGGTCTGCCTTCAAGAAAAGGTTTTACCTTTCTGATGGGGCGGACACCTCCATGGGCATTCCCCTCCACAGACTTACTTGGAGCAATCTCCATCTTGGGTAGGCTCGCATCTGCAGTAGGTTAGATAGGTCCTATTTCTCCACCATTTCCTTCTGGCAAGCCTTCTCCACTACTATGGTTCATCACCATGCCACCTTGTCAAACCATCTTCCTATCTCCATATCCATCAAGATTCATGGCAGCCCTCACCGACAAAAATTCCATCTTCTTTGACTACATAACAATTTTTTTTATTCTCCTGTAGCCCAACTTCTTCTATCCAACCTTTGGAATACTGAACCTAGGCCCCTAAATCAGGTGGGTTGGATTAACTGGTGGCATCGGGCTTCATGTCGAGTGCAGAACTTTGCATGTTTATATGGTAAGGCAGTGGCTACTCGGGCCAAACAAGAATACAAAAAAATTCACCTCACTATTGAACATCTCACAAATAGAATAGCTCAAGATCCCTTCAACACTCTAGTTCATGAGGAGCTAGCTAGAGCAAGATTAGCCTTTCAACATTGGGATGTGTATCGAGCACAAAGTGCCCTAACTAAAAGTCGGCTCACTTGGTTAAATATTCAAGATGAACATTGTAAGGAATTTTTTAAGTATCTCAATTTTGCTTCTCTTTTGCATTCTATAGACAAAANTTCTTGACGTTGATATCACTCTGGTGGAGCTACAGGTGGCCTGTTCNACAAAGTCTTGACGTTGATATCACTCTGGTGGAGTTACAGGTGGCCTGTTCTAAGTTAAGTCGGGGAAAGGCTCCTGGTTATGANAAAAGGCTCCTGGTTATGACGGTTTCCCCATAGAATTTTTTCAAAATCATTGGGATTTGGTGGGAAATGATCTTCTGCAAGTTATTAATGAGGCTATCTTAACTGGTTCCCTTGGGCCCAATCTAAATCAAGGGTTATTCGTCTCCTCCCCAAGTTTGGGGATCTTGTTGATATCTCCAATTGGCGTCCCATAGCTCTCCTCAATGTAGTGTATAAAATTTGGGCTAAGTGCCTAGCCTTACAACTAAAAAAAATTCTTGTCCAAATCATATCTCCCCAACAAACAGGATTTGATCTTGGTAGATATATTTTAGACAATGTGGTTGTGGCATGGGAAGGTCTCAAGTGGGCCGAGGATGATGGACAAGATATTCTCCTAGTGAAACTTGATTATGCCAAGGCTTATGACAATATAAAGTGGGATTTTATCTTGTAGACCATGACCAAACTTGGTTTTGGACCTAAGTTCCTGCATATGGTGAAATGCTTATTCTCAGATGCTACCGCAAGAATAGCCACTACCTTTGACATTACCTCTCCCTTTCCAATACATAGGTCAGTGCAACAAGGCTTTCCTCTTGCCCCCTATCTCTTTATCATTGCTGCAGACTTTCTTTGTCATTAGATTAACATGGACATTCAAACGAAAGTTCTCACTAGGGTTTTCCTATCTCACTAGGGTTTTCCTATCTTCCTCTCAACAATAGCTCCTCAATATGCACTTCGCCGACGACTCTTTCTTTCTAGTTTAAAACACAACCACCAATTTGCACTACCTCTTATTAAGGGTGGAGCAATATTGTACACTCTCAGGTTCCACTATAAATTGGAATAAATCCTATGTTTATAGATTTTTGGGCAATTACAACCATGTGACCAACTATAACTAGAAGCAGCTCTAGGATCAAGACATTGTTAAGATTCTGGGGATCCCTTTCCATTTTAGAGGTTCAACGTCTACTCTCTAGGAGCAGGTTATTTTTTAGATTCAAAAGAAACTTGATAAATGAAAGACTAAATCCCTCACACTTGCGGGTAAATACCTTGTTTGTAAGTCCATATGTGCGTCAACCCATGTGTATTACTCTTCATGTTGGGCCCCCTCCCAAGTTGCCTACCAGAAGATTGAATGGTTATTTCGTGACTTTATGTGGTCCTCCAAAGATTCTCAGAAAGGATTTGATTGAGTCGCTTGGAATATTGTTACTCTCCCCAAGAATAAAGGTGGGTTAGGTCTTTTGAATTCCTATAAGTAGGGAATTACCCTAGTTGCCAAGTGGTTGGTTCAGCATTTAGATGCCTCAGACATCATTGGGACCCTCGGCCAATTAAGGCTTCATCAAGCATTTCCTAAAAACAAGCCCTTCTGGAAAGGCATCCATTTTATGAATTGGATCTTTTCCCCCCTCACTATCATTCTTCCAGGATCTCATGTCTTCAAAAGCATCTGGAGGGCCTAGCAAATTCTACATAGTTACATAGATTGGACTAACATCAAGATCAACACTATTATCCTCTCTAGATTGTGTCCATGGTGGTTACCTCTGTCGCTCACTCCCCTTGCCATCACTAAGGCTAAGGTGGCTA
Source organism: Gnetum montanum (assembly GCA_015680685.1). Taxonomy (NCBI): domain Eukaryota; kingdom Viridiplantae; phylum Streptophyta; class Gnetopsida; order Gnetales; family Gnetaceae; genus Gnetum; species Gnetum montanum. Next base: position 385,441 of record MNCI01021654.1, read on the forward strand.
CCTCGTGGTTTCAGAAAGGTGTCATCTCCTTGAATTGTCTTAGGTTGGCTAGTCGTTGGATTTTGGGGGTCGAGTTTAGCAATTTGTATGGGGAGTTGGCTACAATGAACCATTGCCTAGTCCAGATCTACTCCTTTCTCCACGGTCATAGGCACATTGATGTTACAGTGCAAAGCCCTTTTCAAGGCCTTTGATGGCTTAATGGGATTAAACTCTTACCCTATCGACCATCTATCCCCTTTCATCTTATGCACGACCCATCCGAGGTCATTCAACACTGCAATAAGCATTGGCACAAACACGAGTTAGTATCATTTTGGATCCTCTCTTCCAAAATATTTGGAACCTTCCGACCCTCCCCAAAATTAAATAGTTCCTCTGGTGTCTCCTCCACCATGGTCTACCTATTGGCAAACGGTTAGAATATCTAGGAATTCCCAATCCCAATTGCCCTCTCTGTGGTGGATAAGATGACTTTGTCCATGTGTTTTGGCATTGTGCCTTTGCTTAGCATGTATGGGAGTGGACTTCCATAGTTTTTCCTTCATACAAGCTATCTCAAGAGGATGCCATATTCGGCTTTTTAAACATTACTTCTGCTAATCTCAAGTTTCTATGGAAAGTTATTAGGCCTACTATTTTATATTATATTTGGAAGCAAAGATGCAATGTTATATTTCAAAGGATAGATTATTCTAATAAATGTTTTCTCACCAGGTTGGAGAAGTTGCAGATCTTTCGCCTCATTCATTTCCAACTCACATCTCAAGCATCCAAGTTCAATCTGGATAGACATCAGTTGGTTCATCTCTTGTAGCTGTGGAAAAGACTTGTGCATTCCAGTTTCACTCATCATCAATAATCTCTGCAAGGAAGCTTTCCCTTTCTGTTATGAGGAGTCACTCTTGGAACTCTCTCTATCCTTAATTGAGAGTTTTTTTCCTTATCTAATTCTATGTCATTCTATCTTGTAACGAGTCAGCATGGGTGGATGTTTGGTGGTGCCCCAATTCGGTTTTCTCCTTTAATACTCGTTTATTTATAAGGCTGTTCCTGAGTTTCATGCATAGTGCTCTTAGCTTCCCCTTCCCCTTAACCCTATGACTTGTTCAAGTTACTGTAACTAATACACTGTTAATATCAATAGAACTTCTTTTTGGGGACCGACACCCCCCCCTTTAGCTAAATCCATAGCCTCACATGAATTTATGAATTAAAATCCATGGTAGGATATCCATTTAATAGCACTTGTTCCAAGGGGGTGGGTTCCACTAATGAACAAATCATTATCGCATGCAAATGGGGGCATTTAAAACGATTTGTAGCTCTATTATTTTATTTCAATAGTCCAAAAGGTGCCCAAAATGGTCTAAAATTTGAAAAACTTAGATTCCATAAAATTCTTGCTAAATTAAGTTTATGTCATGAGCAAATCCCAAATATTTATAAAACATCCAAGGACAAGTTGGGCATCATTTCTACAAAATTAAATACTAACAAAAAGACCAAAAAAAAGTATGAACATGATTAAAATATTGTTTTTCAAAAAAATCCCAACATTACAAAAATTCAATAGCATCTTGGCATATTAATTAAAATTGTATAAGAATAGAAGAGAAGAAGGAAGTAGAGAGGAGAGATATAAAATTCATAGTAATATGGGGCAACCATGTGAAAGAAAACTAAAATAAACTTCCTTACTTGTATTGGCAAGGCTTCCAAAATTTTCTTATGTCTTCCTTTTTTTGTCTAATCCTCTTAATTGGTTTTGTCTTAATTTTTTTGTCAGACCCAAAACCCTTTATTAAACCACAATGAGATATATCTAGGGCCATTACCTATTTATAGGGGGAAAATGGAAGAAACTGAGCTCAAATTGGCTTCAAAATGAAGAAAAATGGGCAAACCTGTATTTACAGAAAAACATGATAGTACATGGTTTTTGAATAATAATGGTTGTGTAGAAAACAGTGGCTAAAAAAAGTGGTAGATGAGGTGGTGGAAAAAAGAGGCAAAGTAGAAAAAAATGCATATGCTTTACACCTTTAAACTTTACATAAGCTTTCAAGCTTATATGTCTTTTTGATGAGTCACATTTTGGTCCACCACGATATCGCAACCTATCTCCTCATCTATAAATAAGAGGTAGACAGCTTGAATAGACATCAGTTAGTTTTTCAGTTCTTAGTTTAAGTGTTTAATTTCTAATAGTTCTTTAACTCAAACCTTTTCCTCCCAGTGTATGCTCACAGTGTGGTGCTTTTAATTGTATGACATCCTTATTCGAGTGTGATGTACTTGGACACGCACATGATCGAAAATAAAGATCAAGATTACTTCATCATTGCAGCATTCACTTAGATTAATTAATTAATTAATTGTTATTTAGTACTTTCCTAGTTAATATCTCTCACCCTTAAACTCTTGTTAAACGCGGAATGAGTACGACTTGATTACGAGCATTTAAGTGTGACTACTTGGTAACCCAGTAGCGTACCTGGGATCTGTGCTTGGTAATCCTAGTGGTAGTCGTGCATGAAGTCCAAGATGTGTACGGATAATCAAGGAACAAATGCTCATTGCACTTAGGCTAGCTTAAATTTTCTCTCACCATTTCTCTCTTAGGTTAGTCAATATTACTTTCCATTGTCCTTAGGAGTAGCATTAGCATAGAAACACATCATACACCTCACTCTGGACTAAACCATACGTGACAAAGCTAATACTAGTCTAGGTGGGAAGATAGTGAACT
>MNCI01021654.1:407472-424810 GCA_015680685.1 Gnetum montanum
GTATGGTTGAGTGTAGGGGTACCTCGCCACTCATCAATAATGAATAAACCAACTGTGAACTTCCAAATCATTTGGTGGTTGTTGGTCATACAGTAATTCAATATCAAAATGATTGACAAGATGGAGATAGAAAACATTGTAGTAAATTAGTTTTTAAATAATGAGATGGGATAATAAGATTTATAAAGAACCTTTATTAGATTAGTTTCTTGATGAGTCTTTATGTGTAAAGGATACTACAATATCCTCATTAACAACCACTCCTTGATTTGTTGACTACCTAACATTCCTAAAGAAGAAGTATTCTTATAGAAATGTTATTTAAACCTCTATAGGACACCTCCATGAACTAAGCCTTAGAATTCTTAGCATGCAGTCATAAATGGTGTTCAAATCAATGTAACCCCCAATATATCTATGATTATGAAACAAAGAAACATGAATCCTCCAATTAGATATGGAATTTGCCTATAGTACATGAAGTAGGTATAGTAGAAAAATAATGAGAAAGTAAAGTTTTAATATTAAAAATGACTAAGTATAAATCGATGAAACATTAACTAAGTAGAAAATGCAATGTAGGAGATAGAGTAAATTCTAATTATAAAGCATGAGCAAACGAATGTAAAATAATGAAAATGAGATGGTTTGAAATGGGGGAAGGATCTTGGATTCCTTCCCAAATAATATAATGCTTTATTGATGAGTTTCAAATTGTTCACATCCTATGAAGGGCTAAGTTAAAAGTGATAGGTTAAAAACATAAGTATGGTAAAATCAATAGGAGAACCTTAAATATTAAGTAAAATATATATTCAAAGGGTGGATAAAACCTCTAAAGGGTTAGGATATAGATGGAGGAGTTGTAAGCATGATTCAAAATCAAGTTTGGGCCAAAATAGGGTTATTTTGACTAAGGATCTTATCATTAACATTGGAGTTAAAAAAAATTTTAACTCTTAAAAGTGTTATAGAATCTTGAAAATTCTATCTTTAGAAGTGATGCTGAAGGTGAAAAAGGTGGCCAAGGAGCATGTGGGTGTTGCAATGATGGTAGGTGCTCATGCTCTTGATATTCCAAAATATGACAAGTACTCTCAAATCTTGAGAAATTAGCTAGAGATTTGTTTTTTTGAACTTATATTTAGAGGAACATGGTTGCTAATTTTAACTTATGATTGTTAAAATTGAACTTGGAGTTAAGTGTAACTTATTCAAAGTTAACACTAAGCTTAAACATAACAAAGTTACCAAAACTTATTCAAATTTTTCCAAATTTTTAAAAATGTTGAAAATGAATTTTTAGGGCTTTTTTTTGACCTCCTAATTGATGTCAAACAATATCAAGATGATGTTGAGGAAGCTAAGATGTGAGAAAAAAGTGCTAGATGCTAAGCTTGATCATGGTGCTTAGACATCATTAGTGTTGAAAGTAGTGATGTTGGCATCAACATTAGCATTAGTGAGACACCTAAACTACTGCCAAAATAAGTTGGAACTATGTTATGGCAATGTTGAGGGATGCAAAAAGTCTAGGAATGATTTGAAATTCCAATCATGGAGGTAAATGTTATCGTTTCATAATATTTCAATATGACAATACTCATACTTGGTGAAATTTTGAACTACTTCACCTAAGTTAAATTTTTGAGTTCTTAAAGAGCCTATTTGTGCTCTGGATTAACATCAAAGGCTATTGAGGTAAATGTGAGAAATTCCTCAGAGCTTTTTGATATAGTTTGATGCAATTAACAGGGGTTTCTTTGGCAGGGACACTGATGCTAACATCAACATCAATCTTAAAGTTAATTTTTTTTAATACTTTTTTCTATGATAGTGCAATAAATGAACAAGTGCTCATTAAACCAAAATGGTATAATAGCATCCTCTCTTATCTTCTAACTTAGGAGATGCCACAAGAATTTGACCATCGAAAGAAATAATAGTTTCTTTATTAGCCCAAACACTTCATAGAAATTAACAGAAAACTTTATAGGGTGTGTTTCGATGGTCTAGTGCATTGGTATATCCTTGATGCCAATTAACTACACATTTCTAAGATGCTCATAAGGATCCTTGTGGGGATCACTATGCAAGGAGATGCATGGCCATTAAGATCCTGATGGCAGGGTATTACTGGCCAACAATCTTCAAGGACACTATCAAATTTGTCTACTCTTGTGAACACTATCAACATGATAGTGGGATGACCACTTGAATGGAGGGGCCTCATTAATGGTTCTAACTATTGAAACCCTTTGATATCAGGGACATTAATTTCATGGGTTCCATCATGCCCATGTCAAATGAAAAGGCATGCATAATAGTTGTTGTTGACTATTATATCAAATGGGTAGAAGCAACAACCATCACTAACTATACATCTTCCACTACTACATAGTTTGTACAACAAAGTGTTCTAAATAGCTTTGAAGTGCCACTAGCATAAAAAGAAAGATTTATTAACCTTAACATGCTAGATGAGAATAGACTGGTAGCCTTGTCATTGAATGAACTGCACAAGGCATTCAACAAATAATGCCATGACCTTAGAATAAGGAAAGTTAAATTTAAACCTGGAGATAAGGTTTTTTATTGGAACCCCACACATGTTCCACAACAAACCAAGTTCCAAACTTTGTGGGAAGGGCATTATATCATTTATGAAACCTTTCTTTCTAAGGCCATGTTGATCTACAAACCTGAGAGCTTGAACAAAAAGCAACTGGTCAACATAAAACAACTTAAACCTTTCCATAAGCCTAAGCAAGCCAGTTCAAGCAACACCTCCACGAATAGACCTCACTCAATTTTTCAGATCTCTGCCTTTCAACTTAGTCATGGGAGAGATGACCATTCATGTTAATCATACCAGTGCCTCCTTAGTTTTTTTACTTTTTTGTTTTACACTTTTTATTTTACATTGTCTTTGTTTTTATACCTTTTTGTTTTACACTTTGTTATTTTTCCAATTTTTGTTTTATAACATCGTTAGTATGTTTTAGCTTTCTTAGATAGTTTATAATTTCTTTTATATTCTACTTTATTTTGGTGTGAATTTTTTTCTTATTTTTTAATAAAGTGCCTTGTTGCCAACAAGACACAGTGATGCTATAGTTGTTTGCTAATGGTGGTTTGTACTTAATGTTTTTGATTGCTAACGTCTAGTTTCTATTTTTGAATTTTGATGACTGATTACTAAGACAAAGTTTCTTTTCCAAGGAATAGGTAGTGAATCCACATCATCCACCCATCCACCAACGCTATCATCTTCCTTGTTTTGGGAATATGAGGTCCCTTTTTCATTAATGAAACATTAATGAACTTGTGACTTTGATAGTTTCTAAACTTGGAAAAGATTCAAATGGTTCAAAAAGGGTGTGTCTTTAAGGGGATTCAACACTCTTTATGCCTTTCTACTCACTTGAGTGTATGAGTGTTTTTCATGAATTTCTTACTGTTCTATGTCGATCAATAATAGAAAGTTAATAAGACTTTGCATGGTGTGGTTTCCATCCAAAAATCCATGAAAACATAAAATTTAAAAAAAATGATGAAAATTGAAAGTGCATCCCTTAGATAAAATAACATGTTATTAGCACTAGTTATGGGACTAGAAAGACATGTTACCCATGCCTAAAGGTCCCCTCTAACTAAGGTCCTCTCTCACTTTCTACTTCTCATTTCTTCTTAAATAAGGAACGATGTGTAATCTATGGGAACATTCTTGTGTTTTGAGGGAGTGGACTGGTCTTAGAGTGGCGATGTGAAGCCATTAAATGTGGTTGGTTTTGATCTAGACTAAAAATGAACTTTATCAGGTCATTTAAACACGAAATCCACAATGGAATTCATATGACCATGATTAGGAATTCCATTCCATTCTCTCCTTCATCCATCAATGTTTTCCATTCTTCACCTCACTGTCAGTTACCATGTCTTGTTCAATGTCTTAGTTTGATGTGTTGAAATTCTTAGGTAGATTCTTCTAGATTAGGTCCTTAACTTTTCATGATCATTAATCAACTATGGGACCCACATGCTCCTTAGTTGAGGTTATGCAAGGGCAAAAAGGGCATGTGCCTACTATGGAGAGGACCCACTCACATATCCTCTTTTGCTAGGATAGTTAATCTCCTTATCCTTAGGTATTTTTGCAATCAAATCTTTTGTACACCCCATCGATACATCCAATTTTGTGCTCCTTTAAGGCATTTCTCCATCATTATTCCAATAGAAAACCTTTATTTTTGTGAACTATCAAGCCCTCTTCATGAATTTCATCGTGTTCTTGGCTTCGTGGGCTTCCAAAAGACTCTAATTTCATGTAAAAGTTCCTTGTATTTCTTGAATGTTTACAAAGCCAATGGTGGTCCACATATGCATCAAAGGGGCCCCATAGACACAATTACTTACATCGACATGGCCAAGTTGATGCAGCCCTATCGATACATGGTAAAATACTATAAATAGAGTGCAACACTTAGCAATTTTTTGCCATTTTATTTCAAAAAAGAGGGGAGTTTTTGTGATTTTTCAGAGCCCAAAACCTTTCAAAGCCCATATCTTTCGCATGACTTGTTTGATTTTAGTCATTTTTCAATTCTCTAGCTATCAGAGGTACGCTCTATGTCATGGGGGCCACAAACCCTAGGGTTTTGACAAAAAAAATTTCTAACTCCCCCATGGGTTTAATGAATAAAATAATATTAAATCATCAACCTATGGAAGTGAAACCCTTCCAACAAACTTTGGTAACCAAAAATTAAATAAATAATATTAAAAGATCAATATGCCATGGCCACACCTTAGCCAAGTGTAACTATCCATAAAGAGATAAGGTACTTAATGTTATAAGTTACACATTATATGCTAATCCTTGATCATGTTGCGATCATAAATGGCACCAAGACCAAATCATGGACTAGAGGAAGAACCATACCGACCTAGGGGTAAGTAGTCTAGAACTTGAAGGGGCCAACAAGAATATTCCAAAAGTAAGGAGGAGAAGATGAAGGCACTGTTGAATGCCTTCTGTCTTCCACCAAAGGTTGTAGCTACCTTAGGCCAACCACAACTGCCCCAACCACTACGTGTGCCCAAAGTAGGAGAAGGTCCTTTGGAGCTTGAGGAGCCTCCACCACATGGGACCATTTGAACTTCTTCCTCATCTTTGTGCCATCAGAGGAGTTGTGTTTGATAGTTTTTTCCTAGTGTTTAATTTGTTGTCTTGAACACCAAAACTTTGTAATGATTGTAATTCCATATACTTAGGCACTTAATGTTTGTTTGCATGTGTGTGTGTCAATAGTTAGTCAATAATCCCATACCTTCCCAAAAATTTGTAAGAAGCTTGTTCCTCCTTTTGTTCACTCGAGGATGAGTTTTCATTCAGTCATGGGGGTATGATGAGTCATGCCAAGGGTTACCTTGACTTAGTTGTGTTGACACATGATTTGATGCGTTGATGTGACCTCATCAATGTAGTGTTTGTTTTCACCTATAAATACGTGCTCACCAGTTGCATTTATGGCAACAAGTCTCATAGTTGTAGCAAAGCTAAAGCAATTTTTCCACTTGAAAGTTAGAATATTTTCTAAGTGCCCATACTAGGTGTTAAAGAGTGTATGGATCTTTATTCGAACACTATTGTACTTAAGCACAATCATGTGTGTGGCAATAAAGATGAGCTTTCTAATAAACCTTGTAGCACTTTGAAATAGATTAATTATTTCCTTTATGCATTTAATATTTTACATAATTTCCTTTAATGTTTTAAGTAATTAATTAAGCTATACTAAGGTAAATTAAATAGCAATTAATTAAGAACATAAGTATGACAACTTCAAGCATACACTTAATGCTTGGTAATTCCAATAACACTTAACGTTTGGTAACCTAGTAGCGTTAAACATATTTAGGATCTGTAAAGCAAGTGGGAATGGAAGCTTATGTTAGGATTAGTTAAATGTTAGTTAGTTAGAGTAAATTAGCAACTAAATATATAATTCTTTATTCTTTAGTTTTAGGCAACTCAAATCATAAAACATAAAAATGATAAAAATCATATGCCTTAGTTTCTCTTAACCATACCTTTGCATTGCACAAGTGTAATTGGAATGACAATGATTGCAATGGTTAGTTTCACCTCCTAGAGACTAGTGTACTTAGAAGGCTATAAGTCCATGGAATTCAAAGGGATCACACGTGAACACTTAGTGATTCTTATGGTTGGTCGTAGGGTCTACTCACCGCTCATCACTTGGAAATATGGTGACTATGTTGGCCATGTGAAGATGTTGAAAATCTAAGAAGACTATGCTAGCTATGTTGTAACTAATGAATATTGTGATCACTAAGTTGGCCATTGCTAGAAAAATTTAAAAAACCAATAACTGCAATGTTGAATGTGTGAAACTCTAGCGTAGTCAAGGTCATAACCATAATAAAACCCATGAAATACCAAATTTTGAAATCCCCAAGGAATTTTTAGCCTTAACAAGCCCAAAGATAGACATGACATTACTTTTCCCACTTGGGAAGTGAGGCAGTAGCAACTTATGAGGCATTTTTAATTCCAAAAAGTTAAAGTATGTAAGATTGCAGCTCATGGATCACAAATCTTACATTTACAATAAAATCTTGCCTCAAGTTGGCTGGTAAAGGTTTACATGTTACAACAAGAATTTTCTTAGTGGTGTCTCACTGAGTTTCTTAGTGTGGGCTTAGGAAATTTTCCTCTTATTTCTCCTACCTTACCATAAATTTTTTGTTAATTTTTCCCTCTTTTCAAACTTAGAAAATGTTTTCATGCTTTTCTTCATGCCTTAGGAAAATTTGTTATACCTCTCTTCTTCATGTCTTACAAAAGTTTTAACTTCTCCCTAACCCAAGACTTAGAAATTTTTTTCCATTATTTTCCCTGTAAAATTTCAAAATATTTTTCTAGCTTTTTCTTATTTTCCTTGCCTATATAAGTAACTTGTACCATTTTCTAACTTTTCTGATTTCAATCTCATCTCATGTAATTATTTTTTTATCTCATGCTTGGCAAGCCATGAATTCTGCCTTAGTCCATCATCTATGTGATCCACTCATCTTAAAGGGGTCCCATAACCAAATATTACGCCCTCTCAATAAGGGTTTAATCAATTTTTCTCCACTCAATCCCAAGATTCCAATGTCTCAACACTTAGAATTATCGAGAAAGACTTAATATATCAAACTAACATGCCCTTCTTGAATTGCAAATGCATTCTAACCAATGATCCCTTACTAGAGATTACTATAAAAATCACTAAAATGAAGAAAAGACCATACAACTATAGGTAAACTTACCGAATGATATTAAGGAATCTATCATAAAAACACCTAGAAAAAATTATATCATCTTCTCATGGGGATACGATGACATGCTTAGCTTAGATCCTAATCTTGTCCAACATAATATCATTTCCAAGCCTATCAAAAAAATCCCCAAAAATCAAGCCATATCTAGCCTTATCCATCAAAATGAGATCACCAAACTCTACAATGCAAAATTTATATGTCCTGTAGAGTACCCTGATTGGGTATCCAACATGGTCATCATGCCTAAAAAATGTAGCCATTAGGATATGTATCAATTTTCATGATCTCAATAAAATGACATTAAATATGACTTTCCACTACCTAACATTGACAAACTCATAGAACTAATGGTAGGTCATGCATTACTTAGCTTTATGGATGGCTTTTTGGGCTATAACCAAATTCAAATCAATTCCAAACATCAACACTTCATGACATCATGGGAAATATTTTGTTGCACAAAACATACCTTTCAAACTTCAAAATGTTAGAGCAACATACTAATGAACCATAACCTTCATCTTTAGTGATATGATACTTAAAACCATGAATGATTACATGGATGATCTAACTATTAAGTCTATTATTGCAACTGATCATCCCGTTAATGTAGATGTGGTCTTAACACAATGCAACAAAATACAAGCTCTACTTGAACTTTGAAAAGTATATCTTTGGTGTAGAAACATACAAAATGCTAGGACTTTTTGTTTTAGCTAATGGTACGATGGTAGATCCTAACAAAGGCAAAGTGATCATGAACTTTCCACCACCCAAATACCTTAAATACATGTGCCTCTTGCAATGAAGTCTTTAATCCATTCACTTATAAATCAATTTCACAACCATCTCTCTCTCCACCCCCCTTCTTCTCATCTTCGAAAAAAATCTACAACCTTCAATTAGGACTTAAAGTGTCAATAGGCTTTCAAAGTAATTAAGCATGCCCTTACCAATCTTCTTATCCTTCATCTTCTTTAATTTTATCTTTCTTTTTATCTCTATCTTTCTAAGTCTAATCACTCTATCATAGTCATACTTTACCAACAACATTAAGATGATGTCAACCTCCCTATCTACTACATCTCTCACCCCTTCTCTAATTACAAAATGCATTATATGGATATAGAAAAATCTTACTTAGAAATTATCTTTTCCCTTAAGAAATTGAGATATTATCTACTAGGATGAAAGCTTCATGTCATTTTTGAAGATAATGTTTTACGATTTATCACTACCAATCCTTATGACAACAACTGCATGAAAAAATGGAAGACAATGCTAACTAAGTTTGACTTATCTTATCTCATCCAACGCTTTATTAAGAGACAAGTCATATTGAACCTTCTTACATCAGATTACTGTCTAAACCTTCCACAATCATCATTCAACCTCCCCATGAAAAACCAAGTAAAGAAGAGGCAAATCCTCATCTAACCATGGCATTAACACATGAGGATTTCAATTTACATTTATTCTTAATGGTGTTCATATACTCAAGGTTCTAATATGGCTTGTGTACCTCATCATCAAGGTATGAATCTATTGTCACAATCTATCATTGTCATGGATCAATAAGCATTAGAAGTATTAAACTTATTTTGAAGGCCTGTAAATAAAAATATTAATTAATTCATATAGTATGGTTAAGGTGAATCACTTATTTGTGTGGATATAAAGTATTCTTAACAAGCTCGAAAGAAAATATTGTGGACGTACATTAGATTTCAACTCATAAGGTATATTTCCCTAAATGCTAATGCACAACAAAAAAAAGTCCTAGATGAAGAACGAATCTTTTGAAAGTAAATTGTTTGTAGAGATGCCCAAAAGAAGTCTTCTTATTTTAGCTAGGTTTTTCCGAAAATGATTCTTGATGATGGAAATTTTAAGTATTTTAAATGCCTCAAAATTTGTTTAGTAGTTAAAAATGTAAGCTTGTTAGTCAAGCTTTAGGGAAGCAACATTAAGAGCTAGGCTTTGGATCAAATTTGATTCTATAAGATATCCTAATACATCATTAATTACTTAATCATATCTTAATCAACTTTAAGAAAAGAGCTCATGAGGGTAAAATCTGATCTAAAAGATAATTTCTTCTTAGCTTATTAGCTTAGTTTTGGATCAACAAAGATTGATTCATATAGCTAAAATATTAGCATTAATACAAACACTTAATTGCATGCACTGACATAGAACTTTATACTTGAAAGTTTATAGAACTGAATATTTTGAGAAGTGAGATTATCTTTACAAAAGAAATCTCATATTATTTAGTCACATTAGCTCACAAATTTGTAGTTCATAGAACTAAAAATTGGCTTTACAAAGAGCTTTTAAATTAGCTCTACAAACCACATCATCTTTATTAGATTTATGGAGTACAAGGAGATTCTATAACCAAAGGCTCAGTTAGCTCTAGCCATGTGAGCTTATAGAATTAGACCAATTTCATAGAACCAAAACGTTGTTCTATGAGTTAGTTCTACAAGCAAGCCCTTGATTCATATAAGCTCTTAGTTGAATAGTTTGTAGAATTGGGGAAAAGTCTATATAACCAAATATTAGTTCTACAAAGAGATTCTACATTGGTTCTATCATGTTAGCTAGCTGAAGGTTAAAGATTGGCTTTATATTATTATAGGATTTGATCCTATAAGAGAACATCAAGTTTGGCTTTATGGGTAAAACCCATGTGCCACATGAACTAAGTAAGAAAATTTTGTTTTAAAAAGCTGATATCTTAAGAGGTTAAAGAATTGATTCATCAAAACTTTTGTTATCAGTCATATAAGCTTTAAGAATGTCATCTTTGTAGAACCAAAATTGAGTTCTATGAATGAGCTTCTTAATGATTCTACAAGACACATCAACTCTTGGTCTAAGATAGGTTCATAGAACCAAAATGTAGTTCTACTAAATTAGTTCTACAAGTTACATCATAGCTCTTAAAAGGCATAACATGCTTGTTTTTGGTTGTGCCATATCAACTCTGGAAGAAAGAATCGTGGTTTGTAGAACCAAAAATCCATTCTATAAGGAAGCCAAAAATGATTCTACCATGTTAGATTTTGAAAGTAGAGCACATTCTGTGAAGAAAATAGAAGAATTATAAGGAGCATGGCTTATAGAACCAAAAATTGGTTCTATAAGTAAGCTCATTTTTTGCGTACCATATTAGCTTTGAATAAGTCAATGAGCTTGTAAAATTAAAAATTAGCTCTACAAAAATCCTCTAGAGTGATTTTGCTACATTAGCATCAACCGAGAATAGGTTCATAACTACAAACAAGAGCTAAAATGATTTTATTATCCACATCAAAACTAAAAAGAGCTTGATATTAGGCCCACAAGTAGTTATGAATTTAATTTGTGCACATGATTATTATGCTTTTTAATCCAACTCAGCATATTAAAGATTAGGCAATGAAGATTAAAAAGCTAAGAAATATAACACAACTTGTAGAACCAAAAATTAGTTCTATATAGGCACTTGAGAATGGTTCTTCCACATCAGCTAATGGGGAAGTGAACTCATTTATTTCTACGAGTGAGTCTCAAAGCAATTTTACAAACCATGTCAAATCTTGTATAATGTAGGTTTGTAGAACCAAAATTCTATTTTACAAAGGAGCTTCGAAATGGTTATACAAGTCACGTAAACACCAAAAGTATAAAGCTTAAACATTGGGCCCACTAGAGATTATTCCACATATGGCTAATGATAGTTTTAATCTAGCTTAGCTCAAGTCACTATAAGAAATATTTTCAAAGATTTAAAGTGAACCCAAAAGCTACTTAAGTTGAAAATATAAAAGGAAGAGTTCGTAGAACTAAAAATTGGTTCTGTGAATTGGTGCTATGAGCTAGTTCCAAAACCATTATCCCATGTCAAATAAAGTAAAAGAAAGAAATTTATAGAACCAAAAAGTGATTCTGCAAAGTGATTCTAGAAGCTATATTGAGACATGAAGTAGGTATAATTCAGGGATTCAAATGTAAAACCTGTTATGAAGTAATGAATAGGATTTATGCTCATGCTTTAGCTTAACAAGCCATAAGTCAAAAAAGAGAAAAAATCAAGAGACATTTAAGCTCAATCAAGATCCACGTAAGTAGAAGTCTTGTAGAACCAAATATTGATTCTATAAAGTACTAATGAATTCTACTACTATGAATATTGAAAGAGCCTATTAGACTAAACTAGAGCCAAAATGGTTCTATGAAGCAATTCTACCTATATGTCATGTCAACTTAATCACTCTTAATTATTTTAAGATAAAATTAAAGATAAACTAAGCATTAAGACCAAACTACTGGTATTGAGACTATGGTTATTTAATAGTGATGATAGAGTAGCTCAATGAAATTAAGATTTACAACATGCATTGAAAGATAATTCAAACAACCTATCCTTGAGAAAATACATTCAAAAAGAAACTTCAAGTATTAATTGAGAAGATTATGCCAGATTTTTAATCATAAACCTAGTAGCAAACAAAGTCAAACATTAAATTAGAGCAAGAGTCATACCTCAAATGCAAAGAAAAGATTTCTTGAAGTTCTTTGAATTTCAGCTCAAGATGTCTCACAAATAAAAGGAAGTAGCACCATAGAATTCCTAGGTCATTAATACTTTCATTTTTTTTATTATATTCAATATTTCAAGCTCAATATATACTAGCTCCATAAGATCAGTTTTAAACCTAGGGCTAGCATTATAAGAGATTTCATTATTTTCTTGATAGTTTTGAATTGTGTATGAGAAGGATAACTCTGCTTCAAAGGAAACATGAAATGCTTCATTAACATCAATGTTTGAAAGGCCTATGAACTCTATGATCTCATAGAACCTGATATTACAAAGGTGGAATTTTGTTAGTACAATGAGGAAGTGATCAATGGTAGATTTTTAAATCATCTAGAAATAGGGAAGGTCTTCAAGCTCTTACCAACATACCTTTCAAATGCCTAAAGATATCAAAACATCATTCCTAAATCTACAAAGCTCAGACTTCCTCATAGAAGTTTTGTAGAAACTTTGAATTTTTGCTCAGGAGATAAAATTAACCATCTTATTGATTACCATGTTTGGGCTTAGGTAGCTTTAGAGAATAATAAAAATATCCTCCATGTACAATATATGAATGATATATTACAAAATAACTTAGTAGAGATTCATGAATTAGAGGCTAGTTAAAGTAAACTTTTTAATCGATTGTTTATTAAGTGAGATTAAAGAACTTGAAAGAATAGTTTTAATTCTTACTAGGTATGCATCATAGTGTAGAGCTCACCCTGAAGATCTTTGCTACGATTTTTTCCTAGTCATATACCAAAAGAGTTATTTTGATGTTTAAGCCTCCAAATTTTTGATGAATTTTATGTATCCACATCTATTTAAGTTCATTTTAGGAGCCTTCCCATCATGGATGAATCAACAAATCATTAATGAAATAAAGAACAAATGTCAGTCAGTTGTTTATCTTCATGTTTGTTATACTCAAATTTTAATAACAGGGTATGAGGGATAAGTATTTAAGTAGCCAATATTTGTAGCTTCATATTTGGAAACTTTAATAGGAAGGAAAATGTGGAAAAGTTTCCTAAGACATCTATAAGCATAAAAAAAAATTTTCCTTGAAATTTGGCTTTTGGGAATTTAACAATGCAGTGCATCTAAAAGACATGAAATAGTGGTATAAGAAATAATGTGATCTTCCTATACCTTCAGAGAGAATATATTCAACCACCAAAACTTGCAAAGTTCATTAACCTAATGAGACAAATGTGCTTTATCAAAGAGCTTGAGATAAAGAGGTCAATTAAGTCAAGGATAAAGCACCAAAATAATTAAAAAGAAGTTTGTCAATGAAGCTTCCTACTTATGCATGTGATCAACCAATCATTGAGGTCTATAGGTGGATAGAAAGTAGAGACTACCCTATAGCAAGAGATTTTCCTGATGAGTATTTAGCTTTAATGGAAGAAAATTACTTCTCTTGGAAGCTTCAAGATCTAGAAGAGGCCATGCCTAATAAAAGATTCTCACTAAATGGAGATAAATATGCAAGGCTAAAGACAACCAAAAAAATGAGGATTGAAAGAATGAAAGTTCATAAAGAAAAATAATAACAAGAGCTTCTCAAGTAGCAATAGCAGCAATAAGAGCTACTCAAGTGACAAGAGCTACAATAGCAGCAACAAAAGTTAGGAAAAGGCTCATCATTAGCTTTGACAACTTTGGACTTCCCCTCAAGCTATTTAATGAAAGGAGCAACTTAGTCTTTCAAAGTTAGACAAAAGAAGCAAGGATCATTCTTAGCAAGAGGCTTCATATAAAACTAGAGACTAAAATGAGTTTTATCTTCCCTTATAAAGAAGATGATCCTTAAATTAAAGGTCAAAAGTTGGTAATATTCCATCAAGATATGTGAGATGCCATAATTACTTTACTAAGGGGTATGGGATGGGTAGGTGATAGCAAGATTACCATCATGAAGCCAAGATAAGATTTGAAGGACTCAAAATACACAAATGAGCATCTCAAAGCTACCATTATTATTAAAATTTCATTACTTAAGAATAAAGAGCAAGCTATGGCATAGTTAGAAGAAAGGCTAACTATTGTAAGTTCTGAATGACAACATGCTAAGAAGACTGAGGTTTCAGATCACTTCTATTTGCTGCATTCTAATTTTCAAGAGCTATTTGTTGAGTTTAATTATCAAAAAGAATGGATACAAAAAACCTAAGAAATAGAGGAAGCCAAGAAAAACAATGCTACATTCACCCAAGTAAACTAAAGGGCAGAAGAATTAACTATGATAAATACTAAAAAGAAGGAAGTGGTGCCATCATTCAAAAAGAATTTTTTAGATCATATGATGATGGAAATTGTAGGAATAATGAAAAAGGTTAATTGAAAGAAGTTAGAGCTGGAAGAGATTTGTACAAACATAGGAGCTACACTAAATGAGTTAACTCAATCATTAGATAAATTAGGTGCAACTAAAGTAGAAGTAGAAGAAATTATCAGGAAGCTCAACAATACTGATACAACTACATTAAATCAGGCCATAAAAATTTTACTCAATCATGGGAGGACAACTTAACAATTAGCAATACAAGGACTCCACATCCAAAACTTTAGAAAGCTTATCAAGAGCTTGAACAACTTTTTAACAGTTTGCAGCTCCATGAGGAGAATGTGAGATTAATTTAACCATGATCTTATAACTATTGTAACTATTAAAAGCTACTATATAAGGCTTTGAGTAGGTTTATAAAAAGGGGGAGACAATACAAAAAAAGGATGGAAGAAAAAAAATACTTCTAGAAAAGTTTGTAAAGACTATTTTTCTCAATGGCATTCTAAATAGGTTCAACTTATCTCTTTTAGTTTTTTCTTAACTTACATTACAAATAACTAGTTTTCTTAATTTATTTACCATAAAGTATGCATAACTTTGTTTAAGTTAATGATAAGATTTAGAATAGGTTATTTTCTCAAAGCACTTAGGTTTAGCTTATTCATGTTATTCTGATTGAATAGGTTACCTTCTATAAGTGTCAATTCTAAATTAATCTAGTGTAGAATTAATGTCATCTTTAGTGAAAATTTGAGCTTCATGACTAATTTTTCTATCTTAAATTCCTTATTTGTTTAGTACAAATTTTGAAAAATTTAGCTTTGGGAAGTTTGATAATAGATATTTCAAAATGAAAAGTGACATTTTTTATAAAATGTTTTTCATTTACTATCTTAGCTATGTAGAAGTTAGAGTTAAATGAGTAGAAAGTTATTAATTTTTAATCTTATGTTGAGGAATAGCTAAAAGAGGAGGCTGATAGTTATAAACAAGAAAACACTTTATTTGAATTATTTTACCACTAATATAGATTTATCCATAATTAGCTCATTTAAACTAGCGCAAGTTATTTGGGAGTGTCTATGCCTTAGTGGAACTAGAGACTAGTAGCGACCTAAAATAAGTTATCTAAACTATCCTGGAGCAAGGTCTTAATCCTATACTAACAAGATCCTATTTATCAAACTTACAAGTATAATTTACCATACACTAATAACATAGTAGAATATGAAGGTCTTAATTGAGGTTTGTTCTTAGGACTCCAACTTGAAATTAAGAGTCTTTCAATTCGTGCTGATTCTCAATTGGTCGTATGCTAGATAAATCATAAATACACTTACAAAGCTAAAAACCTTCAACCTTATCTAAACTTAGCAAAAAATTGTTTTTTTAATTTGATGAATATTTACTCATGCATATCCATCACTCAAAAAACATGCCTAATGATGTGCTAACTACCTCTTCCCTTTTGTTGGATCCTACTCTTCTCAAAGATTGTTTATCTCTTCAACTCAAGATATACCTATCACTCTCATAGACATGCAATGAATTGACTTAGTCAACTTAGAATAAGATGAAAAATACCACAATATTATATAGTACTCACAAACTGAAGAAACTCCTAAAAATCTATCTTATTCACAAAAGGATGCCTTTTGTTAATGCTCTGAACATTTTTATATTGTTGATCCTAGTGTTTTATGTCTTATTTCCACATCAAGTGTTCTTCTACATTATCGAAGTTATAACAAAGCATAAAAATGTTTAGAAGTTCATTCTAGTGTATGTGATGGTCAACCAAGCTCATGGTCTCTCATAGCTCATATCATTTTGTTAGGTAACTAGTGACCTATGATGTCTAGGGACATATATATGGTAACAAAGATTTGTGATATATGTCAACGTCATGCTCCACTTATTTATGTACCATTTCAAGAGTTTAGAACCTCAAAATTATGTGATCCTTCCAAAAGTAGGGGCTCGATCTCATAGGTTTTATCAATCCCCCAACTTTCTTCAATCACCAGTTTATTCTAACAGTTACTAAACATTTTACTAAATGCATTAAAGCTATTCCTTTAAAAAATACAACTTCTAAGTATTTTGTTATTTTATTTTAGATCATATAATCACTCATTTTGGTGTTCCCCTTCATAATGTAACTAATAACGGATATCAATTCAAGAGTAAAGAACTTGACAAATTCTATGATTAATACAAAATTACCTAGTCATTCTCATTGCCATCCTACCCACAATCCAATGAACAAGACAAATCAGCCAATAAATTCCTCATCTATTTTCTTAGAACCATCATTGACAAGTCCCAACATAACTAGCATATCCAATTATCTCATGTTCTTTGGATCTACAGTACTATCTTTTGCAATATAATTGATCATACTCCATTCATGATTATCTACATATCAAAATATATATTGTTGATGAAGTTGGACATATCTTCCCTTTATGTGACCCTAAATAATTGGATGAAAAATGAGGAGAATAATAGTATGCATTTTGTTGACCTATATACACTTGAGGAAAATTGCAAGAAAGTAATAATTAACCTCCAAAATCATCAAGAAACCATGCTATATCATTATGATAAGCATGTCAAACTTACAGAAATTAAAGAAGGTGATCTTATCCTTAGGCACTTTCCTAATGCCAAAATAATTAAGTTCTTGTCAAACTAGCAATGCCCCTTTGTCATCTTCAAGAGTCTTGATAATGAAGCATACTACCTGATGAGACGCGACTTGCACTAGGCCGCGATATCGCGTACGCGATATCACGACCGCCGCGATATCGCATCCCGCCGCCATTTCTATAAATAAGAGGCGGCACTCCCTTCATTTCCCAATCCTGGCTAGTGTAGCGAAGCTCTGGCAGATTGATCACTCCAGAGTTAGAATTTTTCCCCATGTGCTCACAGTAGGAGTCCTAGAGTGAACGGCTCTTTATTCGAGCAGCTTGTAACCTGAACCCAAGTTGTGTATGGCAATAAAGACGAACTTGTTTGGATAAACCTTGCAGCACGTGGTTTCATTTATTGCTTTCCTTTACTGCTTTCCTAGTGCGTTCAAGTACGACTTGATTACGAGCGTCTACGGA
>MNCI01021654.1:430960-441467 GCA_015680685.1 Gnetum montanum
GTATGGTGGAGTGTAGGGGTACCTCGCCACTCATCACTACCTAGCAGATTCAAATGGGAATCAATACCCACACCTAGTGAATAGGACATAACTTAAAAAATACTACATTTAAGGTGAAAAAAATCAAGCCACTTTAGTTTTTCTCTAATTATTTTCATATCTTATTTTACTTTTTAGTGCATTATTTTTTATCCCATTCCTATCTTACTTTTACTCTTTCTCTCTATCTTTTTCTATTTTTCTACTATTTTTCATCTATCTCTCTTATTGAGTTTCATCTATCTACAATCAATCTCTTCTTATCTGATTCTACTAATTTTCCTCTACAACACACTATGATGAGGATGTCTATGAGTAATTTGCCTCATGCAATGAGTAATGAGAATTCTACTATTCTAACTTAATATGAGGGTATGCTGAGTTTGAGTGGCATAGGAAGGGAATTAATTTATCAAGTATTAGCAATTATTAAAATGTGGAAATTAATCATGCTCCCCTTTTATGGCATAGCACCTTATCTTAATGCATAGGCAATGTCCCTCATTTCTTTCCCTCATGTTATTGTTTTCTTAATTTTTCAAGTTTATTTTTTATCTCTTCTTTCTTATTTCTCAATTTTTCCTCTAAGTCCATTTCCACTCATTATCACATTCAATGAGAATTGAATGACTTATTCTATTCTAGTAAGGATGTGTGAAGAGACTAAGTGAGACAAGATGTGATCATGAATGACATCCTTTCAATCATATTACATGCAGGATTTAGCCATGTCCCCTTTATGTGGTATAGCACCATCCTCATGACTAGTGTATCAACAATGTTCTAGTTTTTTTTCCCTTCTTCCATTTCTTTCCTCCTATTTCTTCTTTGTAGGTACGTTACTTATCCACCATGTTCTCTTCTTGATGAGCCTTCCTATGACACCTCAAGAACATCCATCAAGAGGGGACAATGTTGTATCCACTTTTTTTGGTTTTGTTTCATGAGGATTTAGGCACCAAACTCCCCAAATAGAGCATCACAAGAGACATACTCAATTCCCAAAGGTCTTGAAGGATCATTTGGATTCATAATCCAAGTTATGAACTCACTTTTTGACAATCCCCAAAAAGCTCCAGAATCAAAATTTTTCCTTCAATGCTACAATACAAAAACCCTTAACAAAACCTTATATGAAAAACTTCTAGCCTTCAAATGCCTTTGGGAACCATTTAGGATCATATCCCAACTTTTTGGCATTAATTCTACTGACTTTGAAAAAATTCCAAAAAAAAACATTTGAAAAGTTTTCTTAGTGTTGTTGATGTTGATATTAACATTAGTGTCAAGGATAAAATCATCATTGTCAAGGCCCCTAAATCTTATTAAAATTGCATTCTAGCATGTGTAATGGATTCCTATGACCATGACAATTCATCAACAATAGTTTTAGTACTCCATGCTTCTAAAATTGACACTTTTTGCAAGTTTTTTGGGACAAAAAATTGACATTTTTTACTATCTCTAAAATATTTTCAAGATTAGAGCTTATTTTGGAGACTCTAAATTGTCTCATACATCAAGTTCATAGCATTCCACATGCTTACAATCCTATCAGCACTCCAAAATTACCATTTTAACTCATTCTCAGGTTAGTTTTGGCTTTTCCAGAGTTAGAATTTTTAGCATAGAAAAAAGTAAAAAAAAAAAATAGCTCTAAGATTGATGTTGATGTTAATAGCATCAAACTATATCAACAAGCTTTGAGGAATTTTTCACATTTACCTCAACAGCTTTGATGTTAATCCAGAGCACAAATAGGCTCTTTAAGAACTCAAAAATTTAACTTAGGTGAAGTAGTTCAAAATTTCACCAAGTATGAGTATTGTCATATTTGAATATTATGAAATGATAAAATTTACCTCCATGATTGGAATTTCAAATCATTCCTAGACTTTTTGTATCCCTCAACATTGCCATAACATAGTTCAAACTTATTTTGGTAGTAGTTTAGGTGTCTCACTAATGCTAATGTTGATGCCAACATCACTACTTTCAACACTAATGATGTCTAAGCACCATGATCAAGCTTAGCATCTAGCACCTTTTTCTCACATCTTAGCTTCCTCAACATCATCTCGATATTGTTTGACATCAATTAGGAGGTCAAAAAAAAACCCTAAAAATTCATTTTCAACATTTTTGAAAATTTGGAAAAATTTGAATAAGTTTTGGTAACTTTGTTATGTTTAAGCTTAGTGTTAACTTTGAATAAGTTACACTTAACTCCAAGTTCAATTTTAAAAATCAAAAGTTAAAATTAGCAACCATGTTCCTCTAAATATAAGTTCAAAAAAAAAAACAAATCTCTAGCTAATTTCTCAAGATTTGAGAGTACTTGTCATATTTTGGAATATCAAGAGCATGAGCACCTACCATCATTGCAACACCCACATGCTCCTTGGCCACCTTTTTCACCTTCAGCATCACTTCTAAAGATAGAATTTTCAAGATTCTATAACACTTTTAAGAGTTAAATTGTTTTTTAACTCCAATGTTAATGATAAGATCCTTAGTCAAAATAACCCTATTTTGGCCCAAATTTGATTTTGAATCATGCTTACAACTCCTCCATCTATATCCTAACCCTTTATAGGTTTTATCCACCCTTTGAATATATATTTTACTTAATATTTAAGCTTCTCCTATTGATTTTACCATACTTATGTTTTTAAGCTCTCACTTTTAACTTAGCCCTTCATAGGATGTGAACAATTTGAAACTCATCAATAAAGCATTATATTATTTGGGAAGGAATCCAAGATCCTTCCCCCATTTCAAACCATCTCATTTTCATTATTTTACATTTGTTTGCTCATGCTTTATACTTAGAATTTACTCTATCTCCTACATTGCATTTTCTACTTAGTTAATGTTTCATCGATTTATACTTAGTCATTTTTAATATTAAAACTTTAATTTCTCATTATTTCCCAACTATACCTACTTCATGTACTATAGGCAAAGTCCATATTTAATTGGAGGATTCATGTTTCTTTGTTTCATAATCATAGATATATTGGGGGTTACATTGATTTGAACACCATTTATGAATGCATGCTAATAATTCTAAGGCTTAGTTCATGGAGGTGTCCTATAGAGGTTTAAATAACATTTCTATAAGAATACTTCTTCTTTAGGAATGTTAGGTAGTCAACAAATCAAGGAGTGGTTGTTAATGAGGATATTGTAGTATCCTTTACACATAAAGACTCATCAAGAAACTAATCTAATAAAGGTTCTTTATAAATCTTATTATCCCATCTCATTATTTAAAAACTAATTTACTACAATGTTTTCTATCTCCATCTTGTCAATAATTTTGATATTGAATTACTGTAAGACCAACAACCACCAAATGATTTGGAAGTTCACAGTTGGTTTATTCATTATTGATGAGAGGCGAGGTACCCCTACACTCAACCATACGAAATGAGCNGTTGGTTTATTCATTATTGATGAGAGACGAGGTACCCCTACACTCAACCATACGAAATGAGCGTAGCACGCGCGATCCGGTCGAACACTGCAGACGGACTAGTTGCGACACCTAGATAGTTATCCTTAGGTCGCAGTTCGCTGTCTTCCCACCTGGACTAGTATTATATTTGTCACGTATGGTTTATCTAGAGTGAGGTGTATGATATGTTCCTAATTGTAACGCTACTCTTGAAGGTAGTGGAAAATAATATTAACTAAGCTAAGCTAGGAGGAAAAGGGTAAGAAAATCTAATCTAGCCTAAGTGCGACGAGCAACCGATTCCTTGATCAACCGTACACATCTTGGACCTCGTGCACGACTACCATTGGGATTACCAAGCGTAGATCCTAGGTATGCCACTGGGATTACCAAGCGCAGATCCCCAATATGCCACTGGGTTACCAAGCATAGATCCTAAATACGCCACTGGGTTACCAAGTAGTCACACTTAAATGCTTGTAATCAAGTCGTACTTGTTCCACGTTCTAGGAGTTTAAGGGTGAGAGAGAAAATAGTAAATAACATTAAAATCAATAAATAAATAAATAACAAAGTGACTGCTGCAATGATGAAGTAATCTTGATCTTTATTGCCGGTCATGTGCGTGTCCAAGGACGTCACACTCGAATAAAGACACCATACAATTACATTCACCACACTGCGGGCAGACATGGAAAAATAATCTAACTCTGGAGGGATCAAACTGCCAGAGCTTTGCTACTTCTAACTCCTAATACCTAAAACTGGGAAAGTTGCCTCTTATTTATAGAAATTGCGGCGCACTGCGATATCGCAGGGAAGACGCGATATCGTGTACATGATATTGCATATTGGATATCGTGGCTACGATATCACGGCTGCTGCGATATCTTAGCTACTAATACAATAGGGCTGATATATCACTACGTGATATCATGGCTGCGATATCAAGGCCACTGCGATATCTCAGCTACTGATATGACAGGGTTGATATATCATGGCTGCAATATCACAGCCAGCAAATTCATGACTCATCATACCCCCATGACTGAATGAAAACTCATCCTCGAGTTATAGAGAGAACAAGCTCCATTGATTACACAGTGGATAGGTATGGGATTATTGACTGACTAGAATGGATTCATGCCGTAGTGTGGAGTGATACACAACACAAAAGAAAATATTATGATTACAAAATGGTGGAACTCATGTAGTTCCTGGTGGCGGTGGCTCCTCCATAGGTGTCTTTCCCTTTTCTTGCACTCCAAGATTTGGGATTTGATGGTGTCGAAGTATTGCCTGGAGTTTCTCCTCTTGTAAGGCCCTGAGTGCCTTGGCGTGCATGTAAGTTTGCACTTGTGCCATAGAGGCAACCCAGTTAGCCTTCTCTTTTTCTTCCGCCACCCTTTTATTCTCTGTCAACAGTTTATTAAGTTGCTTAGTTCTGAAAGTGTCTAGCTGGTTCTGAGCAACCTTTGGCCCTGTATTTAGAAGGTTTAATACTTCCAAAATGGCTTGAATAGAGAAGTCAATAGTCACACCACAATTGTCAACCATGGTGCCTTCTTCTTTATTGTACCAAAATTGGTACATTTCCCCTAAGTACCAGGCACCGCTTTCAGAGAGGGTATCTCTTGCTTCTGCCTACCTGGACCGTATGGTAGGAGGATCTTCTTGATGAACATTGAATGATTGTTCCTCTTGTTCTGCATGTTGTCTGGTAGGATCTTGTCTTCCACCTCTCTAAGATCGTTTGATTGCACCTTCAGCAGGACCTTCTTGTTGTCCACGTTTTGGGGCCATCTGCAATCACACAGGACCAATCATTAGTAAGGTTGTTACCAAAGTTAGGTTATACCTTATTGTATGCCTTAATAGATTTACTTTATTTTCGTGTGTTGTTAATTATTGGAAGAACATGTCCCTGAAAGATTATAATGTTGAGTCCTCTTTGCTTAGGTGGTTTCCAAATTTAATTTTTTGGTACAGCTAAGGGTATGAAATTTTTTTGACACATTTTATTCTTAATTTTAGAACTAATTACCCTTAAAGATGTCCTTCGGGCGATGATGAATTTCAAAAAAAAATTATGCACTATTCAGCATGTGCCCCTCCCCCACGACTAAGATGAACACTCCGGGGTCAAGTAGGTTCAAACGGAATGAAAATCAGAGTACCAGCGAGCGAGTCATGGATATGAAAGTAAGGGATGCGCAATCGCAAGTCGTAGAGAGAAATTTGAAAAAATTTCCCTGCATGAACAGTTGCAAATAATGTTGATCAGCACAAGGGGGTCATGTATATATATATTTTTATTGAAGTTAGGGCACTTAGAGAATGTACCGAATTTTTAATATTTCTTTGAAATTAAACGATGTAAACTAAGGACATATGGACTAAAGGGTTCCAGGGTAATAATTCAACTAGTTTTGAGGGCAAGAAAATTATGATGGTGTGTTTATCAATAAAGACCTCAGATGGGAGAAAAAGGCTATTTGATGGTTCATAGGAACGTTGATTCGGAGGGATAGTAATAAGGGAAAGAATATCATGAACAATACGCTGAGGGTAATAAATGGTGTGTGTGAGCTATGTCATAAGTGAAAAATACAAAAAATTACACAAGTGGGTCCTCCCCACAGTAGGTTTCAACCTATAATGCCCTTGTGTAACCACACTTAAAGTGTTTATGGGCACTAGAAGGGTTCAATGTAATCCGTACTAACTCCACAAAACACACACATGTAAATATCACCAGAATGAGATGAAAATTCTATGCTACACGGAACACGAGCAACAATTACACGAACAGTGAGATGAAATGAACTATAGAAGGGATCGTAGAGATTGGGACATGAGGTAACCGACCCAGGGCACAGTGAATTCTGCATGTAAAGCATGATTAATGTGTCATTAACCCATCGTTCCAAGATCAGGACCAAGTCCATTCCTCTAATCAGTGACATCGCATTGTTTCATGCCATGATGAACAACTATGAGAGTACCATAACAACAAGGCGTACGATCACTTGGCGTTTTATGCAAGGGAGGAGTGACTTTTGTTTTGTGGCACTTTTCTTTTCTTTTTTTTCTCTCTTTTTTTTCTTCTTCTTTCTTTTGAACTTTACTGAATCCAAAGAAGCTACCAACCTTCAGGCATCGGTGCATGTCTTTCCAGTGGGACCCCCTAGAACAGTGTTTGATTTTTGAGTGCCCTTTTGATTACTCTTACTCCCATTTTTCATTAGATCTACAAGGATCTTAGTACAACCATATTGCATGATAACTCCCATAGACATCACCAAAGAGAATCCACAAGTCCCCTTGATGTCACACCCTAATCATTCCCCCTTGGACCATCCTTCTTCATTCTAGGTACAATAAACACAAAATTAATTTTAAGTTTAGAAATTTCAAGAATATCACTGTACCCCTGAACAAAACCTCTTTATTTGTAAAATGGATGAGTGGGTGTAATGGGCTCACTGTTCCGGATAATTGCTCACTCATGACTTAATAACATAAAACACACCTCAACCAACGATCCACATGAGTGTTTTATTCGTAGATGAGATTACTTACAAAAAACACATGAAAAGATAAAAAGATAAAACAAAAAGTTAAAAAATCAAAGAAAATGAAAAATATTTATTAATCCTGCTTGTTATTGAAATGGGTGGTATCCCCCATAACTAATCAGTTGAGTATGGCAAGGATTAATAAATGAAAAATAAGGATCCTTGCATGTTGGAAGTATTGGGGCTGGTCCATACTTATCCCCTCAGGGTTCACACACTTGATTGTAATAAGCATAGTGGGGCACTTCATATGATGTAGTTCCCGGATAACGAGTTGACCCAGTATGATGTTGGTGACTGTTAGATGGTATGCAAGGATTAGGATGATGGCTCCCATGGTTGTGTTCATTGGGCTGTATGGTTGTTGGACTGTTAGTTAGTGGCCCTGATAAAGTTACATGAGGCATTGGGTTCAAAGGTAAGGGTGAACCACATTGTTGGACTTGTGATGGGTTGGAAGATGCTGTATCCTTAGAATGATGTTGTCCCTTCTTACGGCTGTGTTTAAAGAAAGGACGTTTTTGATGTTGCTGAGGGTTCTCACTACTGTTGGTAGTAATAGCACAAGTGTTGTTCGTGGGTGCGGTGGTGCAGGTACATTAGGGGTAGTTGGTGGCGATGTGGAAGGAGGGAAAGGATAAGAATGTTGAAAGTTAGGAGAAATATAATGTGCACAAGGTGGTGGTTGCATTGGAGGCATGGGTTGATAGTATTGTGGAGAATAGTAGTGTGGTGAGACAAAGTATGTTGGCCCAGTTGGAGGAACAGGATGTTGAACGTGATAAGCATTTGGATTTGGAAAATATGAAGGGTGCCTCTAGTCTAAGGGTGGTGTCCCCCATGACTGGGATGGTTGCCACTGTGATTGAACACAGGATCTCTGTATGAACTTTGGATGTAACGCGTTTCCCCAATGCTCATATAAATGTGACAAGATTGGGCATTGACCCTTGGGGTGATCGTACAGGCATATGTTGCATTCATATGTATGGTTAGCAGTTAAGCACTTATTCCCTTCATTCTTTCTTTCTGATTGTCTATTGTTTTGTCCTACTTCTTGGGTTGTCAAAACTCTATCTCCAATGATGTTGATATATTCTCCACACTTTTGATTCATCCATTCCAACATCTTATTGATCTTTTCCTCGGCTTCTTCTAACGATTGTTGTATTGGAAAAGATGATGTTTCCACCTTGAAATTTGTTGATCTCCCCTTTTCATGACCATGGACCTTTGTTAAGTTGAAAATTTGGTTCCGTTGATGTTTTTCAACACTCTTCCATCTAGCTATTTCTCCTTCTTCTTTTGCTACTGATGAGTGGCGAGGTACCCCTACACTCAACCATATGAATACGAGCATGCACGCGCGATCCGGTCGAACTCCACAGACTAAATGCCTTAACACCACAAGAAACACTTGGGGTTAATCGTTCGTTGTCTTCCCAGGCTTGCTTGTAAGTGTCACGGTGTATGGTTAAGCAAGTCTGAGGTATGTGATTTTTTTGGTATTTTTCGGTTTATCTTCTATGCTATCAGAGGAAAGGGTTGAGAAACTAAGCTAACTCTAACTAATGTCCTAAGTCTAAATTAACTAGCGTCAGCATCCGTTCCCACTTACCGGACACACCCTGAACTATGCAACTGTGGCTTACCAAACGCTAATCGTTACTGGGATCACCACACGTAACGCAAGTGCTCGAAGTGGTCGTACTGAGGCACCTATTTAGCTTAAGTGTGATAAGCAGCCGATTCCTTAGCTAGCCGTACACACCCGTGGGTGCTCGTAACTAAGTCGTACTTATCACACGTTCTAGCCTAGCAATGAGTAGCCGATTCCTTGACTAGCCGTACACATTGGACTACCACTGGGATTACCAAGCGCAGAATCCTGGAATACGCTACTGGGTTACCAAGCAGCCAATGCTCGTAATCAAGTCGTACTCATGCGTTGCGACAAGCAGCCGATTCCTTGACTAGCCGTACACGTCCGTAGACGCTCGTAATCAAGTCGTACTTGTGCGCACTAGGAAAGCAGTAAATAAACAACAATAAAACCATGTACTGCAAGGTTTATCCAATCAAGTTCGTCTTTATTGCCGTACACAACTTGGGTTCAGGTTACAAGCTGCTCGAATAAAGAGCCGTTCACTCTAGGACTCCTACTGCGGGCACATGGGAAAAATTCTAACTCTGGAGTGATCAATCTGCCAGAGCTTTGCTACTTCTAGCCAGGATTGGGAAATGAAGGGAGTGCCGCCTCTTATTTATAGATATGACGGTGGGATGCGATATCGTGGCACATGCAGGTCGCGTCTCATCAGCTACCCTTTGAATAAGCTCTTGAATTTGATGGGTTCGTAGTTGGTACAGTTGACCTTGGGCATACGTTCCTAAGGTTTCTCTTGTTTCATTACGTAGCCCATCAATGATATGGTACATTAGCCTTTCCTCAGAATACCTGTGGCCTGGACAGTTGTTTAACAATGCGTAATATCTTTCTAAGGCCATGTCCAAGGGTTCATGTTTTGCTTGTTTCGATCCTTGGATTCGTTTCCTCAAGGCTGACACTCTTGCGTAGGTTTCATATTTTTCGTTAAACACCTCTACCATTGTTGACCAGCGTCGTATCGAATTTGGTTTTAACGATCTATACCATACTTTAGCTTGGTCAACGAGTGTCATAGGAAAGAGCTTAAGTTTTTGCCACCCGTTATCAATGTTATTCCATGTACATGCATCATAGAAGGCTAGTAAATGTTGATGCGGATCTAAGTCATAGCCTCCTGAAAATTTGGGAAATTTGTTAAAATTGAGCCTAGGTAGTCGGCTCTCTTTACGATGCCTAGCGAGATTCAAACAGCCTCTTGTATTTGCGTTAGGCTTGTAGTGGCCAGTGGGGGTTCATCATCATCGAGTAAGTTAGGGTTTCATGCGTTGTGATGATGTTGTTTTTGTTCATGATTATAGGAAACTCCCACTTCAGGTTGTATACTCCAATCTTCATCGTCATATAGTTCGTTGGTTCTCCAATGAACTTCCTCACTAAGTGTGGCGTTATTATTATCTTGTAGGAGAAGCATTGTTGTGTGTGAATTTAGATGTGACTTTTTATAATTACTTCTTTTTAAGAGATATATCGTTAAGTCCTTTACAGTGACCTTGAATGATATAACTAAGCTAGATAACTAGCACCATCCCCCAGCAACGATGCCAATGATGAGTGGCGAGGTACCCCTACACTCAACCATACGAAATGAGCGTAGCACGCGCGATCCGGTCGAACTCTGCAGATGGACTAGTTGTGACACCTAGACAGTTATCCTTAGGTCGCAGTTCGCTATCTTCCCACCTGGACTAGTATTATATTTGTCACGTATGGTTTAGTCCAGAGTGAGGTGTATGATATGTTCCTAATTCTAACGCTACTCCT